>CM076578.1:1795571247-1795908175 GCA_034641835.2 Pinus albicaulis | reverse complement strand
CTTGAATTCGACTCCAGAGCTCTGCACAGATGTCGATTTAACCTCCGCAAGCTTAGAAACGGCCGTATGGATGTTTATATGCCACGAAACAGAGTCCAGCCGACATGAAACTCCATAGTTGACTTCCATGTGGACGCCTTTGACCACGGCTTCTTTGGACGAGTTTGCTTGAACAAATAGGACACGAACCATGTCCACGTCATTCCTAGCCTGCCCATGTGGCTCGTTTCCCTTGTAGACACCTATAGCATATAATTCCACAAAATAGCTGCGGAAAGTTGCAGCAGCTGCGGAAAGTGGCAAGATTCCGCAGCTGTATGAACAAAATCTAGATCAAATAGAAAACACAAAAACATAATTAAAAACCATGTTAGATACCCTTTGCACATGATATTGACAATTTTGGGAGGTTTAGGTGAGTGAAAAAGGTATGGAAAAGTGTATGGAAAAGATGCAAATTCGGGACTCAACAATGTGGAAGAGGTAGAATCCTCTCTAAAGGACACTCTCTTCTCGTTCTTCATTCTTGCTCTCTTCTCCATTAAGTTAACCTCCACAGCAAGAGCTCCTTTTTGCATATCTTCAAGAGTTGCAGGATCTCTCTCTCTCTCAACTGATAGGCCATCTCAGGGTCAAACCCTTTAGGAAAATTGTTTAGAGCTGAGCCTTATGGAGGTTTTAGATATGGGAAAAATGCATTATACACACTGTTAAATCTAGTGCAGTAAGCTTGGACACTTTCCCCAGTGTTTCTATGGAGGTTCTTGTAATCAGAAAGGACTTGGAGATGATTCTTCTTCACTTCCCATTTGTTTAAGAATGTCTGATGGAAGGCTTGGAGATCATTTATACTATGGGGGGCTAAACCTTTAAACCATTTCCTTACTCCCCCCCCCAAAACTCTGAGAAAATAGTCTTAGTTTGACAGATTCATCATCAATTTTGTTTCTGTCAAAGTAGTCATTCATCTTATCCACATGTTGTGATGCAGTAGTAGGATTGCTAGCATCATACAATGGAATTTTGGATTGATAGTCCTATGGAAGATTGACTAATGGTACAGGAAGGACTAAGGGAGCATACCATGCAGCCATGATATGTGGTGGAGGTGGATTTACAAGAGGTGGATTAACAAAAGGGAAAGTGGGCTGAAGTGGAGTGGTTTGAATAGTGGATGTAGGATGAATAGATGTGGATGGACCAGGAATAGATTGTTGAGCTGACCTTGGATGAGAGACACCTAAATTGAAAAGGAAATGTGAATCAGGTGGTTTTATTTCTCTACTACCAGGATGTTCACTTGTTTCGAGAGATGAAAGTGAAGACTTAGAATCTAGCTGATCTAAATCATCAAGAGACCTAGTTCTAAATGGATTTCTTAAGTCTACTTGTGATTTTTGTAGAGCTGCAAGATTTTCAGGAACTGAATTATCTCTTAAGGGTGATCTGAAAACAGTTGAAATTTTAATCTTAGGGGACTTCCTAAGAATACCTTAAGGGTTATAAACTATCTCAGGTGGGTCAGGGTCAGGATTGGCTCTACTATGAATCTTTATAGGAGCCACTATGGTGTATTTTTAGACCCAGATAAACAAGAAAATTTCAACCATATATGATAGTCTTTAAGAGGTCAACCAACCTGTTTTACACAAATTTTAATCCTACAGTCCTCTAACTGAGTTTGGATGATATTACAATGATAAAGGTTCTTCCCAGTGGAGTCTTAAGGTCTGTTTAGGATTTTGGAGTCGCCAAGTGGAATTTTTTAGCTCTTTTGGGGATAAAATGTTTTATCGTCCACCACCATGTTTATTGAATTCCAATCTGAAATATTTTTGGGTTTTATGAGTTATTTTTCAGTCCTATTGGTTGTTAATAATGTCCTAAATCTATTTCACAACTTAGCTATGATTATGAGACAAAGACAGTCTACTCTTATGGCTAAGCCAGCTGATCCTTCAAGGTTAGATAAACTCTTATGAGAATCCTAGGGTTTTCCTAACTTGTCAATGATTCAAACAAGTTTTATCATGATTACCATCACTTGGTAGTGCTTGAAAAGGTTTATTTTTACTCACAAGGTTTTATGAAGTGTTTAAGGGAACCTAAGATGAAAATTCGACTCAAGTCCCAGTGGAGTCGCCAGAGATGTTACTGTTGGTGGCTCAGCTGGCCAATATGCCAAATTTTTAGTGAGTAAAGGGGTTTCTGAGATATTTAAAGTATCCAACAAGAAAATAACTCAACTCCCCAGTGGAGTCGCCAGAGATGTTAGCTCCCTGTAATTAGCAAGATTGGAAAAGTCTGACTACAGGGAGAAACACTATTTCAACCACTTTGGGATTCTAGGATCTAGCCCTCCTGAATCTGGAGAAAGATCTCTCCAATAAGTGCAAAGATGGATTTATCTTTAAGGTTTTGGGTAATGATATTAGGCTAGTTATGAAGTCCGAGGGTTTTTTTTTTGTTTTGGATGGTTGAGCATGCTTATTATTTGAGTGGAAAGTCCTAAATGGAAAGAGTTTCAAAGGTGTGAAGTTGCAAGCAATCAGAACAAGATTTGGCTAAAAAGATAGATATTTCGCTGGTTTTAGTCCATTGGGCTATGGAGTCATAATAGGATTTAATTGAAACAAAAAGGAGCGAGAGTGGTCCATGGGGCAAGTCATATATGTCTAAGGATATTTTTAAAGTTGATTTTATGGAATGAAATGATACAACAAGAAGGAGAATTAAACAATTGAAAAACAAAGAGCAACCCAAGATCTGGCAAGTACTTTGAAACTAGCCAGCTTTTGACATACACTTAAGAAAGACATAAAAGTAATCCAAGATCTGGTAAGTACTTTGAAACTAGCCAGCTTTTGACACTTTCAATAGAAAAGCATTTAAACACAAGGGAAACCAAATGATAACAAAGAATGGTCTAAGATCTGGTAAGTACTTTGAAACTAGCCAGCTTTCAACAAATTCTTAGGGAAACTTTCAGACAGTATTTGGGGATAAAAATAAAGGACAGGGCTCACCATAAACTTCTTTAGTTCATCTCTACTTTACATAAACTAAAAATAAAATTCAAGAATAACAATTAGTCTAGACAGTAGGACTAGGGAACGCCAACATTCCTAACTTCTTAAACTGAATTAAATCATTCCTAAACAACACAATTTGGAAGAAAACATATAGATAAAGCTTATCAGTAAAAGAAGGGTATTGATATACAGTAAATCCTAACTCTATGCTTGATGTTCTTTATAAGAGAAGATGGAAAAAGTGAAAACATAAATAAAATAACGATTTACAATAAGAAAAAACATCACCGTCAACATAGATCAGGATCCCATAAATCAGCTTGTATTGATGCTTCAAACCAGTTACAACTTTAAGTCCAGTGTTTCAGTTCAACAATCATCTTCACTCCTTAGCCTAACTATTCTATCACAAACAGAGCTTCAAGAGCCTTTGAACGCTATTTATAGGTAGAAAATTCGAGCACAAGTATATTTCAAAGTTTTGCAACCAACATTTTCTCATCTTCTACAGGAGTATTTATAGAAGGAATGAGGAGGTGGGATCTAATTAAAGATCTCCTAGGTCAATTAATATAGACTTAATGCTTCTCGGTCTTTGATGGGATCGATGGAGAAGTTTACATATGTTCTGTTTGTATTAATTATTTTAAATTTAAGATTTAACCTCAGTGGGAGCTTTTGTTGACTTTAAGGCTTTGTTTCATGTTGTAATAACTCTGCTGACATTTTTGCATTAAGTTCCTTTGGAAGAATTAACTATTTGGCTGCATTGAGGCAAATATATTCTTTCTGATTAAGAACTTCAGCCTCTGTTTGAATGTTTTGAGGCAACAGGTGGCTTTGTGGTAGCTGAGAGGAATCAATTAGCCTCTGACGTGGTGGTGGAGGCTTTTCTGTTAGATGATCTTTTGATTTGTCTTTAATTATGTTTTAATTCGAAGGATTAGGCTTTTGATTTTCGATCTTAGCCGTAATCCTCAAAACTGTGAAAACAATCTTCAATCCTCTGTTATGCTGTGTTTAAATCTTCAACACTAATACTCTTTGTCTTGATTTTAATTCTCTGTGTCTTGTTGATGTGCAGGTTCAACAAAGGGTTCCTATGGCATCAATGCCCATGAAGCATCGATGAAACATGGATTCGAACCCTATGGAATGATCTTTTTGTATGCTCAAAGGCATAAGGGATCATCATCCATAGCTTTTGGTTTTCTTTTAGTATAATGGAAGAGTCATAGAAACCTGCATAAAACAATAAACATTAATAAATCCCGTGTTTATGTGGTAAAACTGCTTAGGAGGCTGTGGTTAGGAAAGTGGCCGTTGGATGGCAGCATCCAATGGTGGAGATCTACGTGCGAAGGTCAAAAGGAAAGCGGTGGGAAGAAATAAGTCAGATTCGTCGATCTACAGAGATCGACGTTTGGGAGCAACAGAGGAAAAATCATATGGAAAGGCCTCTTTATAATGAAATGGGAGAAAAATCAAAGGAAAAAGGTTTTAAAACCTTTAGCGGGGAAAAATGCATTGAGGAAATTTGGGGTTTCCTGGGTGATCGTGGGTCATTGGATTAGATCTGCCCAACGAGATCAACGGTTGAGGAGGCGCGCGATGAAACACAATGGAAAGAGGGAAAGTTGTTTCGGGTAGATAAACAGGCAGTATCGCACGGAGAAAAAGCGGATAGGCAGTTTTTGCTTTTGGAACGTGATATGTGCCAAAGGATGACACGTGTCTTTTAAAAACAACTTATATTGCATAATTTTTAAGAATTATCTTCCGCGCTCAATCTTACGCGAACATGTGCATCAACCATTGGATGAAGGGCCTTAGACCGGACGGTCAGGGAGTGAGCGTGATATGGATATGATGCGTGGGTTATAAGAGGAAGGGCGATTTTAATCTGGGCCGTAGGATCTAAGGTGGACGGCCGAGATCAAATCTTGAAAAAGGCATGACCCATAGGAGGCAGGCCTGTCGGGTTAATATGGGCCGTTGGATGGAACAGATCGATGACTAGGATTGAATCTGGGGCATGAACGAAATAATACAAAGGCGGAGAATAGGTTAATGAGGGCCATTGATCTGCAGAGATCAACGGCTACGATTGGACAAGAAACATTATGAGCGGGGCTGCATGTTTTTAAACCAAAGTCAGAGGATTGATCTAGTCCGTTCGATCTAAACACGTGGAGGGCCTTGATGCGATCGGAGGCACGCGATCGGCGGGGGGAAGAAACTAAATGGTGCCGATGCGATTGAGCACTGGCTGTCGATCTACAGATCAGATCGATAGTGGGAAATAAATTGTAGGGGTTTGAAGGCAGAGGAAAGGTTTGCAATCAGAGAAAATGAGGGCCGTCGGATCTGGGAAGGTGGGGAGTAGATCAATGGCTCACGATTCATTAGGGGATGGCCAATCGGGGAGAGGTAAATTAAAAGTGAAATGTGCCCTTTGAAATTTTATGATGTGATGTTGCGCTGATCATTGATCGACTTTAGATCAATGGTGGATATTGTTTCAAAACTTGCACTCGCGAAAACCCTTTAATACTTATGAAAACCAAAAATTAATGAAATGCAAAGGTTTTATGGTTCGGGGCAGGATATATATATATATATATATATATATATAATGGTCTGGCACCCGACTGCGGGGCCATTGGTATATATGAAAGATAATAGGCCCAAGGCTTATATGTATAAGGGCCAATCACAATCGGAACTTCGGATTGGGCCTTTGGGCTTTTCAATATACCCATTTAGAATTTTGCGATGTGATTAGCGCTTTGGGACTTTTAATGCTTGGTCCTAGGCACAAGTTATATGGAGTAAAGCGGAGGGCAGGAGTTTATACAATGGGGTTCAATCGCATCAGAACTTTGATGCGGGGGCTTTTCAATCTACCCATTTACATTAAAAACATTGCTTCGGCGAGTTTCAAACCAAAACTTAGGAAAGTGGGTTTTTTAACTTTACAAAGGGAAAAATGCATCGGAGATGGTATTATACAATGTCTTAGCACCCGATTGTGGGCATAAGGGTTATATGAGGCGATAATAAAATCGGGAGTTATAAAACAAGGGGCTAATCGCATCGGAGGCTCTACCATAAGACATAGAGTTGCGCACCCAGATTTTTCCGATGCGATAAGCACCGAAAGGCTTAGCGCTTGGTTTCAACACCAAGGCATATGGTGGGGAAGTGGTTTGGACTTAACCCAAGGGGGCTTAAACCCTTAGTGAAGAAACTTTATTTTTATGAAATTTTTAGAGTTTTCTGATGGATTTGGGGGTTTCGACAGAGTTTAAAAAAGGAGTTTAAAACTCTTTCATGTGAATTTTATGAAGGGGGAATGGGAAAAATGGAAAATGGAGGAAGTTTATGAGGAAAAAAGGAGGCAAAATGAAGGTTAGTTTTTAAGTGGAGGGAGAAGAAAAATGGATTTTGCAGCAGTGTTTTCTTCATGGAAAATAGCGGAATTTCTGAGTTAAAAAAGGAAACAGAAATTAAGATTGAAACAAGGGCATGATGTCCCTATGAGTCTTCAAGAGACAACACTTTTTAGCAATAAAACCTATTTCTTGAAGGCTCCAAAATGTTTTAGCCACCATTTGATATGACAAATTTTATTGGTGGCTAACAGGGCCGACATGGATTGGGATTCGACTCTAAAAGTGGTCCTGCAAGTTAGATGTTATATGCCTATATATATAGTAATACAAACCCTATAAATCTAAAATGAAAATCCCTAATTGTGAAGTTACATAAACAAGAAGAAGCAAGGGTTTAATGTAAGAATGGATTTCTTTATTTATTTATTTTTTTGAATTTTAATTAAATGTAAATATGAATAGAGATTATAAATGATTTTATTACTAAAATGCGCAACAAAATTTAAATTTTTTCTATGCATGTATTAAATCTAACAGAAACTGTGAAAAAAAAATACTACAGTAAATTTTAACAATTTTACTATACTATAGGGTTTTGTGTGAATCACCAGATGTTTCAAATTCTAATTCTCTGAATAATGTTGTTGTTCAAAATTATTTTGCTGCTCCACAATTATCGCGTGCTCTCTTGCTCCAGGTATGTCTCTTGTGCAAATCCCTCCATGAAGTTTTTTGCAAAATAATGAAATAATGAATAGCTTTTACTATTTAAAGAATTTTTTTATGAAATTAGATTTCCGAAAATCATTTTTCGCCCATTTTTCAATTTACTGCTTTTTTTTCACTTCAAAAAAATAAAGTTGCATTTTTTTCCCCGATATTCAGTGTGTTTGTTAACTAACAACACCGATACATCCGTTAATAAAACCGCACAGGTGCGGTTAACAATACTTTAACATCGATAACAACAAGTCATTTTTAAGGCACCGAAATTACTTTTAGGTATGTACACCAAAATTTATTGTCAACTTTGCTCAAACGTAAGGAGAAAATCTCATAATTATATCAAATGGAAAATTCTTGAAAATACAGCTCGTTTCATAATATTTCTCAAATTCCATCGTGGAGCTATCCCTATCCATCTCAAGACGTAATTACTTCAGATTTTATTTATATTTTCCTTATCTAATTGCATTTATTTAATTTATCCATGTCAATCAATTGAATAAAATTAATGTATAAAAATTTGCAGGTTCATGTAGATTTAGATCAAGTTCAGATGCACAAAATATTTAAACAGTTCCAAAATGTCGGAAGCTCTTATTAGGAGCAAAATACTACAAGGCACAATTGGTAGATAAAAATGGACAGCTACTTCACCCTGCCAATTGTAACATGCCATCTTCTAGCCACAATCCCAGGAAAATGATGGTAATAATAATTGTTTGGTATAATGTAATTATTTCAACTTCAAACCAATTAATCATGCATTGACGTGCTTACTAATTGATATCATCGATTTTGTACTAATCATGTTCAAATATATTTTTTGAAATTATTAGGATTATAGTGACGATAACCGACCGATGTAACATCTTTCGTTGCACCCCACGACAATGTCAAATCGAGAGAAGGCTGAATTAAGCGAAAAACTCGGAGTGGAACGATACCAAGAATGGTTGAATCAACCACCTATTCAATTCCCACTACATCCAGGTTCACTAATTAGGAATGAATACTACAATACTAGTTCTTCACAAGCTAGCATTGGAGGCAATCAAATATAGGTTAGTATGGATGATTACTTAAGGGATATGACTGCCATGGAGACAATGTTGTTAGATGCATTCCAGAACGATGATCAACTAGGGGATGATGCTCATATCGCTGATACCTTTTTCAAAAGCCTTAAATTTTCTTCCAACACCCCTCTCTTTAGACTTAGCGGTCAGTTAAATTCTACCCAGTTGGGGACAATGATGTTACTGTACAACTTGAAAGAAAATTTGGCTTGTCGAATGCATGTTTCTCAGAAAATTTGAGGTAATTGACCATCAAGTCCCTTATATTTTAAGAAATATAATCACACAATCAACATTAAAAATGGTCAATTTTATGAACTTTAATAAATATCGGCATTAATGTACATTTAATATTGTCCATGACCAACTACAGGTTATTCAAAGATAAGCTTCTTCCAAGTGATAATGTCTTACCCGATAGTTGCGAGGAGGCAAAGAAATTGTTGAAAATTTTTGGTGTTGAGTACATATAATATCACATCATGTGTGTCCAAATGATTGTATTCTATATAGAGGATAATATGCAAACAAAGAGATATGTCCGAAATGTGGGCATGACAGGTATGATAAATAAAAAATAAGGGTAAATCAGGTGGTCCTCCTTTTAAGATATTGAGGAACATGCCTATAATCCCAAGGATTCAAAGGTTCTTTCATTGCAAAGAAATAGTTGTGTTGCAGGGATGGCACGCCTCACACAAAAGTGAGTTGGGAGTTATGTGAATCCCAACAGATTCAATAGCCATGAAGCATATAGAGGATACATGGCCTGAAAAATTCAAGGATGAAGTACGAAGTCTACAAACCAACATAGTCATGGATGGAATCAACCCATATTCCCTCCAAAACACCAACAATTATGTTTGGCCTACAGTAGTGATCAATAACAATGTCACCCCATGGTTGTCCATGAGGAATGAACATCTTATGTTAGCTCTCATAGTCCCTGGTAGAAGACAAGTGAAGAATATGGATGTCTACTTACAACAACTGGTAGATGAATTGAAGGAATTATGGGAAGGGATAAATGTATACGATGTATCAAGACCCATCACAATAGAGAGGAGTTTGAATTTGTATGGCATATGTGCTTACATGACACATGATTATCTAGTCTTAGGATTTTCCTTTGGTAAATTACATGTTTATTGATTTGTTTATATACGTAACAATATTATTTCACATATTAATTATTTAATTCATTGTAATTGTTCTGATCTTCATGATATTCTTTAACGTGCCATGCATATTGTATACAATAATTTCACAGGTCTTGTATCGAAAGGGTATTATGGATGTAAATGTTGTGGACCTTCTCTGAAAGCTAGATAGTTGAAAGACCTATGAAAGCCAGTGTATGACTGCTCCAAGGTATTCCTCCCAGAAGAACACCCTTACAGAAGAGCAACATTCACTTTCAATGCTAAACCAGAGAGAACCCAAAGGCCTGCAATAACAACACCACTTGAATGGCTTAAAGCATATGAGAGAGAGAAGGAGAAGGAGTTCATAGAAATGTTTGATTCAAATGGGGAGCCTATGTTCGATGATATAGAATTATTAGACACCTATGTTGAGAAATCTACCATTGGGATGAAAAGGAAATCTATCTTTTATAACATGCCAAATTGGGAGCATCTTAAGATTACCCACTTATTAGATCCCATGCATATATTTAAAGATGTTTCATATTATTTATGGAGGCACATATCATCAAAACAAAGTGACAGATTGGCTATTAGGAAACATCTTATTACTTCAAAAACTAAAAAGAAACATTGGCCAAGACGATTATAAAGTACATGATCAAAGGTAGTTGGTCCCTCTAATTGGTATTTCAAAGAAGGTGATGTCCCATGGATTAAAAAAAATGATATTTATTTTGAAAAGGAAGTTATAATGGGTGTGACGGTGCCATCTTCATATGGGTGTTCACTACGGTGCTACTTCACCATGGAAGACCATTTGTTGGGATTGAAATCGCATGACCATTTGATTCTTCTAAGAGTATGTATAATTTCAAAAGCATGATTTTATTATTTATTATATTAATAAATTTTATCCCATGCACGGATCATAAAACATAACTAATTTTGTATATTATTGCATGTGTTTATAACTTTGCAGTGTCATTATACTTTGTTCGTGCATGGGTGTGTGAAACATGACTTCCCCCAAGACCTAGGATGTGCCATATCTAAATTATCTGTATTTGTACATTGGATCAAGTCAAAGAAGATTAATGTGGCTAGCATTCCACAGTGGCGTCAAGAGATAGTTGAGATTGTTTATCTTTTTAAGAAGGAACTGCTGATGAGTTTCATGGACTTGCAGGTTCATCTTCTGATCCACCTAGTAAATGAGGTTGAATTATTTGGGGTGGTTTCTTGTCGTTGGATGTTCTTCTTAGAGAGGTACATGAAGAAATTGAAAGGTTTTGTTCGAAAAAGGGAAAAACCCAAGGGGTCTATGGCAGAGGGGTACATATCGTATGAGTCTTTCTATTATGCAAGTCATTACATCAAGCAGATCGACACCAGACCAAGTGTGGTGATTTGGGACGATGAAAGGGATGAAGACAAAAGAGAAGGGGAGATTCTCCAAACAAATGGAAAAAGGTGCTTGATAAAGAGTAAGCGACTTATAATATTTCAAATTTACACAAAGTAAATATTCACATTGAACTTCGATATAATGTATATTTTGATCTCATATGTACTATATGTCGGTTTGATATCATCAGTGAATGCAGAAATTGAAGTAATCAATAAATTCGTTCTTTACAATTCTGAAGTGACACAACTATGGGTCGCATTGTATGAAAAAAAGAGGATGAAATGGGATAGTGACAAAAAATAATTCAGACGATTGAATGGTATAAGTGTGCCTTATCCCAATCATTTAAAACAAAATATGCCAATTATATGCCCCAACAGTTGGGTTTCTGACCAAGTTAGAGAGAAATATGGTGCAACCGGTTGTTACCCACTTTTTGAAGAGGATGCACTAAATGTAGGGATTGGGTGCAACAACTTGGTAATAATCTATTTATGTACATTTTAAACTTAATAATTCACCTTTGAAATGTAATATCTATATTTTATATTTAACAGTTGGGTTATTAGACACACGACACTATAATTTTTCAAATTTTTTATAGGTGCATTTCTTCCCATCTATGTGGGCATATGGACACCATTTTCGCACATAAAATTCCGATGATGGACACATGACAGAAGATTGTGGAGTGGAAGTCGAGTTCGATCCACCATGATCAAAATCTAGTACGAGGGACGTTAGGTTACGTTGGAAATATACAAGAGATGAATGAAGTGGACTTCTCTTCTTTCCAATGTGTTATTTTTAGGTGCAAGTGGTGGGAAACCTTTGATCGGAATAATGTAAAGGAAGATCGCGATAGTAGCTTGATATGTATCAACTCTATAAAGATGTGCGATGAAGCTAAGGAGCCTTATGTTTTCCCCAAACATTGCAACCAGGTGTTTTTACCCAGATGTGTTGGATAGGGATTGATGGTTCATATTGATACATGACCCTAGATCAAAACATATTTTTGAGAACAATAGTGTTATCATGCCAAGCGAGCTAGAAGATAATGAGGGTGATCATGAGAACAAAGAGTGATCTGGTACATGTGTTATTTCATCATTTATATTATTTAAGATGGGTTTTTATAAAGAAGAAGACTTAACCTTATAACTAAGACTCTCTTTTTTCAAAAAAGTATAATATGTATTTTGAATTAATAGGTTTGCATTGTGTTAATGTTAAAATCAATTCACTTGATAATTTGCAATTATGTTGATCTCATAAACAACAAACTGTATCAAGTTCTTTTTTTATGTCAATTCCTAAAATAATACAACTACTTGACTGCTTTAAATGTGTGTGAATGATATCTTCAAAATTTTAAAAATGTATTAATGTATGATGTTATTTTTGGTATGTAAGATCATAATAAAATAATGATAATTCTAAACATGAATTTATTTGCATTATTTTCTAAACTTTTTAATGTTACCAAAAATCATATTATTCTAGATTTATTATTTTACAATTATTTATATTCATACAAATTTATAATTTTACAATTATGGTAATTTAACAAAATGTATGGTATACATTTTACTTACGGTAGTTATGGTTCAAAATTGACAATTAATTTACAATTTTAAAATTTTATAAATTTACAAATTTTACAATTTTAATAAAATTGAATCATGACAATACATACAATTACAATTACAATTTTACAAATATTTTACATACAATTAAAATTACAATTAAAATTACAATTACAATTACAATTTTACATACAATTACAATTAAAATTACAATTACAATTATTTTACTATACAATTACAATTACAATTAAAATTTTACAAATATTTTACATACAATTACAATTACAATCATGATGCATGCAATTACAATTACAATATTTTTACAATTTCACAACACAATTACAATTTTACATACAATTACAATTAAAATTAAAATTTTACATATTACAATTCTACATAAAATTACAATTACAATCACGATGCATACAATTACAATTACAATTTTACAATTTTACAAATTTTACAATTTTAATAAAAATGAATCATGACAATACATACAATTACAATTACAATTTTACAATTTCACAATACAATTACAATTTTACAAATATTTTACATACAATTACAATTATAATTATAATACAATTACAATTACAACTTTACAATTTTACATACAATTACAATTACAATTTCAATTATAATTACAATTACAATTTTACAATTTTACATACAATTATAATTACAATCACGATACATACAATTACAATTATAGTTACAGTTACACAATTTTACAATTACTAATACATAATATTTAATAAATATCACGATTTAATATTAAAAATAAACATCGCGATCATGATAACCATCCTACAAACATCATATTCTAGAATACACATTCAAATTCGATAACACCATATAATAATCGTGATCATGATCATCTAACAAAACACAAGCATTGTATAACATCATCACAAAACAAACATCAAATATACATTGCATTTCAAATAACTGCTATCACATAAAAATCTATCTGCAAGCACATTAAATGAACATATCTAAGATGACCTAACAATATACACATCATGATGAACACCAACATGTAAATTAAGTACATCAACATGAACATAAAATACATGCACCACACACACACACACACACACACACACACACACACACATATAATGTCAAAAATATATAATTGCAATATCGCTGCATATAAATGTAAAATATCTGGTGGTACTACATTAATACTATAACTATTACTAGTCGAGGCCTGCTCAGTCCATGGTGCAGCCTCATGCTCAGATGGATGACATGCCTTCTCAGGAGGTGCCTACTGATGAGTTGTTGATTGTGAAACCTGCTCAGTGGATGTGCCTGCTCAGATGGACCTATCTGCTTAGGATTAGGTTCCTACTCAGTCGATGGATGTGTCTGCTTAGGACTAGGTGCCTGTTGAGATGGTGCAGGATACTCATTAGATGCCTGCTGATAAAGACTCGATGTTGGCTTCTCATCTCCGACACGAGGCAAAGGAGGAGGAGGTGTAGTACTAGAATGATGATCACTTCCCTCGCGATCATGATCATCAGATGAGCTTCTCTATCGTGCATCTCCAAGGCGCCTATCCCTCCTAGCTGCCATTACTCTGCAAGCTCCAACGATATGACGTGTAAGGGTCATCATATCGCGGGGCATGTCTCTCCAGAGCTTTATGAACTTATTGTACCTTAAGAGAAAATACCTTGGTTGTAGTAAGGAATTAGTTCTTAAGACATTTATACATGTATGTCACATAAATTTAATATTAAAGGGTCTTTGCTTAATCACCTTCAAATGTGTTTTTATTAAACTCTCAAGAATCAAATGAAATAAATTCTTTGCAATGCTATTATCTGCTGATATTAAATGGAAGGATGAGAAGAATATGAAGAAAGGAAACCCAAATTGATATGCTGATAATGTTGAAGATTGCAACAAGAAACAGTGGAGGCATCCTGAAACATCATTCCTGATCCTAGTTGGAAAATAATCACCTAAACTAGGTGGGGCCCACATAGGTATTTTTGGCGCAAAGTCTATTTTTAGACTATGTCTATTTTTAGACATGTCGATCATATTCTATGAGTTGCAGGCCTATTTTTGTAGGGATACGATCGTTTTCTGGATTCCTACTTGGCTATTTTTGCATTATTAAATCTATTTTTAGATCAAGTATTCAAAATAGATATGTCGAATATTATTAGCTCTTAATAATATTTGGACTATAAACATTATCTTATTCTCTTGGAGCACTTCAGTTAAGTGCACAGATGTGGCACAGGAGCTGACAGAAGGAATTACGCTATTCCTAAAGGTTAAGTGGAGCTATTGCATGGATACTTCAGTTAGAACTCATGTGAGAGAGTTTGGTGGAGTTGATTGAGGAAGTTAATGGAGTTGTGTTCAGTTTAACTAATCTAAACATAGTTGAGCTAGTTGTATCTAGTCTAACTAATTGATACACTAGTGAGAGTGGTGTGAATTAATTATTAATTAAATCACTAATTATAAACTCATTAATCAACTAAAGAATACATCAGTTAACTTCAATGCATGGACAGTTTCAATGGAGACCAGTGAAGAGATAGGTGAAAGAGCAGTGTGACTATCAGTTGTGACTATAAGTGATGCATGGTTTGCATCCAACACTCAGTAGAGATGCCTATAAATACTGCGTGAGAAAGGCTGGGGTAATTCGAACTCATCATGAGCCATTCTTCAGCAGGGATTGTGTAGTAGAGGCAGGCTAAAGGCTGGCAAAGATCGGTGCATGGGATTTGCAATATCGGGCCTGATTAGTGTGTAGCAATTGGAGATTGTACTAAGAGATTTTGAGGAGATTTGTACAATGATTTTTACATGATCTCTATGACATATATAATATACAGATAGTTGGGGGTTTTCAACTTTAAGCTTCCCCATTACATACTTTGTTCATATGTGTGAATTTTTATGGCTTTAATGTGTGCATGCAATTGATTTTATTTCCGCATGTAATGATCAATGGTAGAAGAGATTCTGTATTGTGCATGAAGTCAAATAGTGTGTGATCAGGAGAATATCAATGAATAATATATCAGTTATTCAAATTTCTACATGGTATCAGAGTTGTGTTATAGATTTTCTACATGGAATGAGAGAAAGAATTTTTGGGTGCGCGAGTTTGCAAAGAATATCTGAAAATTTGGGTGAAATATTTTCAGAAAAAATAGCATATTTGGATTCCTTGCGAAAAAATACCCAAATTGGAAAAAAAAATTGGTCGAATTGGAGCTTGGATGAGGGAGATCTCATCGATTTAAAATCAGCTCTTTTTGTTAGAAAATTTTGCGACGGCGGGACAATTGCAATGTGCGCGAGCCAAGAATCTACATGCACTGAGGTACAAGATGCATGCCAAGATTTAAGGAGAAAATTAGAGGTTAGTGACTTGGTGGTTGAGAGGGAGTCTCTCAACATGCAGCATGAGAAGCAGTCTCAAAAGGTTGTGGAGCAACCACAACTAGAGATGCAAAAGAATCTTTATATATTTGATGTAGATTGGATTTCTATGGAGCTTCCTACTATTGGGAAGTGAAAGAAAGACATGCAATTGAAGCTTGAGAGGGAGCAGGATTTTCATGCAGGTAAGTGTGAACCTCGGGATGTGGAGCAGCCACAAGATGAGGATATTGGAGTGGGAGAAACCACTCATGCATAGAAATTTCGTGCCAGATGGGCAAAGGGAGTGCATGCAACTATACCATCAGGTGAGAGGTGGGGAGACATGCATGAGTAATCCGAAGAGGAGATTTCTAGGCAGGATTCATTGAGATGGTGTTGATCTCATGAATTGAACCTGGCTACGAGGAGCCCACAGACTAGCAGTAGCATGATCAGTTGGATTGATGCAGGTAGATCAAAGTGACAGTGTCGGATACTGGAGTGCAGTTCAGAGTTGACAGCAAGTGCAGAGTGCATGGGTGCAAATTTCAACAACGCAGTGGTTCCTGAAGACATGTGCAGTTGGTACCAGTAGAGGTTGAAGACTTTGATGATAGATGCATTAAGACTGATTGAGTTGTTTGGAGCTTTTTAGTTTCGGAAGAGTTGCAGAGCAGATGCATGGAGTTGCATGGCGCTTGGAAAGGTTGTAGGGCGAATGCATGGAATTGCATGTCACATGAAAATATAGTCCTTTCTTGTTGAGAGGGAGTGTTGAATATTGCAACAAGAAACAGTGAAGGAGGCATCCTGAAACATCATTCCTGATCCTAGTTGGAAAATAATCACCTAAACTAGGTGGGGCCCACATAGGTGATTTTTGGCGCAAAGTCTATTTTTAGACATGTCGATCATATTCTATGAGTTGCAGGATGCTATTTGTGGATGGTTGGTCAAGTTGGAAAAATAGATGGACTTCTATTTTTAGACATATTGGTCGGAATCTATTTTTAGATTGCCAGTCTAAAAATAGATATGTCGAATATTATTAGCTCTTAATAATATTTGGACTATAAACATTATCTTATTTTCTTGGAGCACTTCAGTTAAGTGCACAGATGTGGCACAGGAGCTGACAGAAGGAATTACGCTATTCCTAAGGGTTAAGTGGAGCTATTGCATGGATACTTCAGTTAGAACTCATGTGAGAGAGTTTGGTGGAGTTGATTGAGAAGTTAATGGAGTTGTGTTCAGTTTAACTAATCTAAACATAGTTGAGCTAGTTGTATCTAGTCTAACTGATTGATACACTAGTAAGAGTGGTGTGAATTAATTATTAATTAATTCACTAATTATAAACTCATTAATCAACTAAAGAATACATCAGTTAACTTCAGTGCATGGACAGTTTCAGTGGAGACCAGTGCAGAGATAAGTGAAAGGGCAAGTGTGACTATCAGTTGTGACTATAAGTGATGCATGGTTTGCATCCAACACTCAGTAGAGATGCCTATAAATACTGCGTGAGCAAGGTTGGGGTAATTCAATTCTCATCAAGAGGCATTCTTCAGCAGGGATTGCGTAGTAGAGGCGGGCTAAAGGCTGGCAAAGATCAATGCATGGGATTTGCAAGATCAAGCCTAATTAGTGTGTAGCAAGTGGAGATTATACTGAGAGCTTGTGAGGAGCTTTGTATGATGATTGTTACATGATCTCTATGACATATATAATATACAGATAGTTGGGGGTTTTCAGCTTTAAGCTTTCCCATTACATACCGTGTTCATATGTGTGAATTTTTATGGTTTTAATGTGTGCATGCAATTGATTTTATTTCCGCATGTAATGATCAATGGTAGAAGAGATTATGTATTGTGCATGAAGTCAAATAGTGTGTGATCAGGAGAATCTCAGTGAATAATATATCAGTTATTCAAATTTCTATAGATAAAAAGTATCTATCGCTTTAAACTTCAGAAAATTTTTATGATAGAAGATTAGTTAAAATGAAGGAGCACCATTAAGGATTTTAACTCTTGTTCACATATGTAAAAAGAGACCTACAACCTCATTAATTCATTTTATTTAAGGAAATAAAATACACAATGTAAACTGGAAAGCATATTAATATCAACACATGCAAAAATCTTGCTTTTCATTCATTAATCATTTGGAAATTGAGTACAAAATTTGCGGTCTGAAGGTCTAAAACTCAGAACCTTTTTCTCTCAATTCTTTTTCCTTAAATACAAAGTAAAGTAGTTTGTAACTGCTGAAACTACTCCTAACTACTAAAAATACTTTG
This sequence comes from Pinus albicaulis, assembly GCA_034641835.2. NCBI lineage: Eukaryota > Viridiplantae > Streptophyta > Pinopsida > Pinales > Pinaceae > Pinus > Pinus albicaulis. Next base: position 1,795,890,091 of record CM076578.1, on the reverse strand, counting down.
AGACTTCATAAAATACCTATTACATGTCATCAAAATATCTTATTATGATTACAATTCTCTTAAAAGAGATAAAATAAAACTTAAATTCCTAGTCTATTTGTTGAATGTGCACCAATCCTGCTGCCATTGTATTCTCTTGACTTGCTGTCTTGTTCTTCTTTGAAGTTGAGGGATCTTTAGGAAGACCAGTCATCTAGGCTCTACATTTCTTCCACACCTCAATATTTGTCTTAGGTGAATTATTTAGCCTGTGATATTCCAATCTGAAGGCAGTAATCCTGTTAAATGATGGTCTCTCTGTAAATAGGGTCTTCACCAACCCTAAAAGCTGAAAGTGTCTCTGAAGAAAATTAATCACTGTCGCTCCTTTTAGAATCTAAGTCTTTTCATGAGTGTTATACACTTTTCTTTTAGCCAATACCATTAGTGGTTCATAGGACTCCCATGATAAAATACTGCCTCCAAGGCCCCAGCATGATGGTAAACATGCCCTGGTTCTTTTATCATAAAAACTGTCGAATTTACTGACTGTTTCCTTGATCTCTGTCAAATTTTTCTCTATAGTCTTTTTGCAATTATTTTTAACAATTAGTTTTCTAATCTCCACAGCACATGAAATCCTATCTTTAATATCATTTTCTTCCAATTCTTGGTCAATCTTGGAATCAATAAAATCGATAAATTTCTTTACCCAGATGGCTCTGTGAATAGTATTTTGTTTGTCTACCATAACCTGTTCCTCAAAATCCTTGATAATTCTCCTTTATTATGATATAATAGTCAGAGATCCCCAAGCTACTTTCATCTCTTCAATAATATCATTCCAAATGATGTCTTTAGCTTGTATCAGAGATAAATTTCCCTTCAATTTTTCCTTTAGATTCTTAATCTCAGCATCAGCTGTTTGGCAATCTTTTTTGTATTTATTGATTTCTCCCTCTTTTTCATGTATCATCTTTGTTGTTGTCTCCAAATCATCTTGTTCCCTTTTAAGTTATTTCTCTGCCATTTTCAACTTAGTATTCAACTAGAACATTTGTGCTACTGGATCTTCACTACCAGATGGTAAAACAAAAGTACAAGAATGTGAATTAATGTGATTTTGTAATGACAATGCAGTTTGTTTCAATTTAGAAATTTCCTCTTCTTTCTGCAAGAGTTGTTGAAGAAGGTTCTCTTTCTCATTCTCCACTTCTGCCACTTCTGCTGCCATATATTTTTCTCCTGTAGGTAACTTCAGCTTTTTCTTCAGTACATAAATCTTTGATTCTGCACTCTGCAGCAACTTCTGCACAACAGACTTGTCATTTGGATCTACTCCAATCTTTACAATGATCTTCTTGAGTTCTTCATTCTACGTTGTTAAAGCTCTAGAATTGGATTTTTCTAACTTTAATTGCTTGATCACCTTTTCTAGCATGTTTTCAACCTTAAGAGCCATTGCATTAATTTTGGTTAAGTCATTCAAAATCAGCTGACATGTTTGCATATGTAAATTTACTTTGTCAAGAAATGGAATTTTCTTTACATCTACAGTTGGATTCACAGTATTACAGTTATTGGATGACCCTATAGTCATATCAGAAGGATGAGAAAGGGAAATCTTAAATTGATCCTTTTCAAGATCCATTGTAGTCGGCAATCTTGTTTGATCTGGGGTTATTTGATACTCAGCCTGAGCCTCCATGCTTGCCTTCATTTTTTGATTTCTTTCTGAAATATGATCAAACACTTGTTTATTCAAGGGCACTTTCTCCTTAGTGTTTTCATGCCTTTTTGGTGAAGATGAGACATTTTTCTCATCTCCCAATGGTAGTGAGAAACCAGGTTGAGCATCTGCTGAGTCTTCACTGAGCTTTGTTCTCTTTTCAGTTCTCTATTCTTCATCTTCTGAATCTATTATTGCTTCTTTACCTCTCTTATTTGACTTCTGAGATATGACAGGAGTTTGTATATGTGAGCTCACAGAACCTGCAAAACCTCTATTTTCCATCTTTTCTATATCAGTTCTACTTTCATGAATAAATTTTGAATATCCATTTTCAATTCTCGTATTATAAATCACTCTATGAGGGTCATATGCCCATTTTTCTCCTAACAGCTGATGCATTTAATCTAACATTCTAGTGACTTCATTATTTTCCGGTCTCATATTGACTATAAAAGGACCAACAGTCATTGGTAAATTAAATATATGACCTTTCTTCATAGGCACAAAATGTACTTGATCAAAATTTAAACTTTTCCTAATGAACTCCAAAGAAAATAATCTCATAGGCACAAATACATGAAGCCTATAAGGTTCTATACCTACTCCATAAAGTCTAATTTCAAAATAATATTAAAAGACATTCCAATCACCAAACTTACAACTTGTCCCTAGCTGCAAGAACTCTTGAGCCTACAGAAGGAAGCATGGGGGAGAGATCCCATTCAAAATTCTATATGCAATAGACATAAAATGACTTGAAAAATCACACAGACCCTCCTCATTTTATTCTTTCCTTACTAATTTCGTCCAAAATACTACTGACTATCTCTTTTTATTCATATCCATAATATTCAACCCCATATGCATGAATTCTTCTACATTTTGATATAAAAAGAGAAAAATAACAAGAGAGGGGAACCTGAACGACCTTGTCAGTGATAGGCTCATGAGCTAAGAATGGACAACTTCTTGCCAATAAGAAGGAATATCCAACACCACCCCTAGCTTCATCATCAAAGCAAACATTCCCAGAACTAATTTTTCCATTATGTTGTCATCTTCTTTCCCCAATATCTTCGAAATGCATCTCAGCACCGGTTGGATTTCTCCATCAAAAACCTCCATGGAAAATTCTTTACTGTCAGGTACAAAATACTTCGTATTTGGCTTCAGGAAGAAGATGAATTGATTGAACGCCTGACCTGCAAGGCTATCATAATATGCTATCAAAAAATCATCAGTAAATTGGACACAAGACTCTGACTCATGGTAACACAGAGCTTGATGAATTAGTAGAGCAAAGACCTGCAAGACATTTTATCCTTGAAAATTAATCACAAAACACTTGCCTGGGTACATGATAGACACTAGCCAATATATAAACTCAGGAAAAAGGTGTTCTCTTGGAATGTATGCAGACAACACTCCTGTCTTGACCATGGATGTGAAAATTGGAGAATATTTATCGTTTAAACAGACCTATTGATAGAACTGGAGGTGGTCCAAAGAACGAATTGCATCTTGAATATCCCTCTCAGTGTCCATGAGAGGAATGTGATTGGAGGAACCTGAAAGGGATGGACTCTTGGCCATTATTCAGATTGAGGCGACAAACAATGACAAGCTGGCAGACAACAAGGAAAGATAGGCGGACAAATTTTCAAATACGGAAGAACAACAATAACCTTGAAACAATGAGAATCGATCTTAAATATGGGGCGTGATTTTATGACTTAAATGTTGAGTTGACTCCCCAAAATTCTGTTAAAAGTACCCTGACTTGGCTGATAGCTTTCACCAACTAGCTGTTCACGTCACTGCGGGAGGTCTCACAATACGATGGGCTCATCGGGCTCATGCCCCTATAGTTAATCTCAGCCAAAGATCTGGGTCGGCCCCACAGTCAACAGGGTCAACTACAGAGGCACCCTCCTCATGAATCCACATGCTGAAAGTTCCTGCTGGTTGCCACTTTGATTTCCTGTTTGATGAATCATCAGATCCCGCTTCATAAACTGCTCGTTATTTAGCTGTGTACTAGGACCCACTTCTACAAAAGTTTAAAGTATTAAACCTTGGAATTAGTGTAACAAATATTACATCTTTTATGCTAAATTATATGGAACTTTATACTCTAACATACATTTTCATAATTTTCTATTTTTTTGTATTTTTGAAAATTAAAAATAAAGGATATTACAAATGAGCCACAACAAATCCTACGATTATCTTGGATCTCTCTGATCGTAGCAGAGCATATTCCCTCATCAACCAGGAGTCGACACAATCAGTCGCCCAACTCCATCCTGAGTCAGATGTCCACCCTACGCCACATGCCCGCAAGTATCTGCACCCGAGGATCAGGTCTGTCACCCTGATCTACCACCTCCACCATCTCCTCTTCATGATATACACCCAGATCATCTAGTGGGGTGGAATCATGTCCCCAATGAATGTGCCAATATCTACAAAACATATAGTACGCAACAATAATTAGATAATTTCATTAAACAATTTAATAAAACAAGTTAAAGAATGTGTCAGAATAAATTTTATTCTAATTAATCAATTAAGACAATCAAATGAAACTATATTAATTTAAAGAAAACACTAATATTACCTCTAGCATCTGGTGGCTCATCCTGTGTGAAGAGGATGTTGGTAGACCCTCACCAATCCAAACTGGCTTACAAACATGACACCATCACGAATGAGTGATCATCAACATTGGCTAGCAACTCCAGTGCATCACTAGATATCCTGGTCGGATAGTCGGACATGACCCCCTTGGGCATCATCTGGCCCCACATCTGCATCCATACATGCAACATCGGCCTACGAGGCTGCCGAACAAAAGTAGGCCTCTTCTCTAGAAACCTCTCAAAAAATAAACAAAATAACTCTGAAGCAAAAGGGAAGGTCAACCTCCCACATGCCTGAGAATGACATATATCTAATGCTATACAAAACTGCCGCAAGAAAATAGCAAACCATCTCACAAGCCGTGGCGTCTGGAATAAAGAATCAACAACGACTAAAAGCGGACAACTAATGCTCTTCCAATCACTAGTATAGTGTGTAATGGTCGTCAGTAGTAGTGAGAGGCATCGCACCTCTTCTGGACCAAATGAAGCAATGCATAACTGACCACCGGACACCTGAAAATTTTCAGGAGAAAGTATATCTTCCCTATTGTATCTTTAGGAGTATGCCAATTGGCTCCCTGCTGCATAACCGATGGGGACATCTGCGAACTGGGGAAAATCCTGCACTCTCCTAGATATGCCAGTAATAAAATAGATGTCCTCGTCAGTGGGCTCGTACCACTGGCCAGGACTAACCTAGAAAGCTTGTCGGTGGGCATCCCACCTGTAGATCAACTATCCCAATAATCCATTGTGCCCCTTCAAGGACGTAGCCTCCTTGTAGAAATTTAGGAGGCCTAAATCCCTTAGGAGAAAATGTGAGGGTGTCAAAATAGGGGGAGGGTACAAAATTCTCTCCCTCTCTTGTGCCTCCCATAGCTGAATCATGTTATAGCGGTCCTTCATATGCTCTTGTTGTTCCCTTTTCTATCTTCGTTGACGTCGCTGAATGATTCACATATTAAATAATTTTTTTTATTAAATGAGAAATGTATTTAAATATATATATATATATATATATATATATATATATATATATATATATATATATATATATATATATGTATATATTATTGAAAAAAAAACACTCAATGCGCCCAAAAAAATAGTAACGCATCATTACCGGTGCATACTTCTTTATCATGCACCACACACAGTGCGCCTGAAAAAATTTTGCGCATCATGCAAACAAGAAATTTTTTTGTGCGGTGCGTTGACCAAACTATCTGCCCCAAGGTGGTTAGATTGGTCAACGCATTGCCCAACAATAGTACATATTTAATGGTGTGGTCCTATAAATGACCGCACTGTTAATTATGTACTGTTGTCCTGATAGAAGTACATAATTAACGGTGCAGTCCTGTAAATGACCGCATTGCCATGTTATTTTTAAAAATTTACTAGTGTGTGTTTTCTCTGTATTGCACTGGGACCTGGTATGGTTTCCGTTAACACCATTCGTGGTGCGATGTGTAAATTTATAGGCAGCACCGCAAACAATGCGAGTCGAACGACTCGAACACATCGTGCATAAGTTTTTTTTTTTAACAGTAAATTTTAAGTGAATTTGACAAATTAATCCACTAAAAGGTTTAGCTATTTAGAAATAAGTATATTACCTGTACACTTGCGCATCGAGGAGGCATATTTACCGAGGAATAAAAAAAAAAACAAATTTTCCCATCGTTTTCAAAAATTCGAACTCGACACAGTGAGAAATGGACGACAACAATTTAGGAAATGGGAGCACCGATGGTAGAGCGGCTTAGAGAAGAAAAAATCACATTGGTGCTTGAGAGCTCGAGAACACTGAACAAGTAAAAATGAGGTTTTTACAGCTTGTAATTCTTTTTAAAATTAACCCTTTTTTGGTGCACTGGATTTTGAGACGCACTAGGCAGTTTTAACAATGGCACACCGCACACGTTATGGTGCATTGGATTATGGAGATGCACTGGGCCAGTTTTTCTGGAGAGCATGGTGTCTCAGTGTGCCAATTGATAGTACGCACCATTGCACTTTTCATAAAACTCATTGGTGCATGTTATGATTAGAAACGCAATGCAAAAAACACATTTGCAAAAACCTCCACCTGCCAACCTCCTCTAGTGACCTCCGCTACAAACGGATATATGGGCTATTTTTATAAGGGCTTCCTAAAAAACATCCATTAGAGGGTCTTTTCCTTGTAGTGGTGTTTTTGTATCGGTAATATAGATAAAATTCAGATCTTTGGCACTGTAAGAAAGTTCAGATTCCTCTGAGATTTTCAGAGGATGCTCAAATTCAATCTCAGGTGGAAGCAAAATGATGGGCTCGACCTATATTATATTCATCAAAGAAAAGGGACTCGGTAAAGGAACAATGAAGGATGCTACTCACTTAGTGCAACAAGGTCTCATTTATGACACAAAAATTCTAGGTATTATCTCTGTGGTGGAGATCTCAGTGAAAAATCAGTAATGAAGATATCAGTGCCAAAGAGTTTGTGGATATATCCTTGTCAAGAAAGAAATATCTCAATTTCAAGATGTAATATTCCCTTTTTTGGTGTCACCTACGATAGGGTTAGGTTTGACTTCCAAAGTTAGGAGAAGATAGGTCACAGGTATATATTGGTGCTATCAGTAGGCTCAAGGGATTTTTGGAGGAGTTTCCATGATGTTCGGTGGCATTCTCTTGATATATTCCATCATCCGAGCAGTTTGGCTTTCGTTCTGGTGCATTCTGACAACTTTCAGAAATTTGAGTTATTTGTGGGCTTAACTCAGTTGATTACGCTCAAGGTGGCATTCCAGAAGGAATACATGATGGAACACCTTACTGTAATAGCTCATTGGAACCGGAACTAGGATACCTATGTGATGGGATGGTTGGGCCTAAGTTTCAGTGACCAGAGGAGATATGGTAGTCGATTTACTCTTTTATGCATTAAAAATGAATATTTTAATAAGAGGGAAAAGTGGACCATCAATAAAATAATAATAAAATAATGCTCTAGAAGGCTCCAAGTGATCTATAAAAGAAAGGGAGGAGGCCATTGAGGGATATATTTTGGATCATATCATTTTATTGTATGAGAGATTTGAGATGTGGTTCTCTACTTCAGCCGTAGCCCCAGGACGAAAACCCTCGGGTGATTTGTGAGTGTTGGACGAAAACCCAACTCTCTTTGAGGAGAATTCATTCGGAAGTTTCGCAGAGCTTCAACAACATCAAAGTGAGGATAATTCAGATCTTCAACGTGTGCTTCAGTGGATTCAGGGGTAGTTGTTGCCGTAGGGAGAGTGCAGCAGTTCAGTTTTGGAGGCCAGCGTAGTGCAGCAATGCTACAGATTTTCTTGAGGCCAGTTTTATTTCAGTTATCTCACCTATATTTCATTTCAACTTGTAACCCCAGTGATAATATAATAAATATGATTTATTTTCCTGCATTATGGTGTTATGGATTTGCATGTACTTATATGTTTAATTTTACATGGAAATCTTCTGTTAAGTAAATGTTGAATTTATGGCCTAATGTGGAGTTTAGTTAATTTTCTGCATTTTTAGTTAAAATATCCCTTTCGGGATATTACAGTGGTATCAGAGCCTTGGTCTTTGCTCAGCCTGTGGGTTTTCAGTTTCCAGTTGCAGCGATTATTATCGGAGGGTTTGGGGAGATAGGTCAAAGACCTACTTTCTGCAGCAAAATACAGGCTTATTCAAAGAACTCAACAAATTTTCTCACTAACTATGCGACAATTTTTTTAGAAATTATTGGATGCATAATAATAATTTGACAAAATCGCCGTGATCCAAATATATGATTTTGTTGCCATTTTGGGACCGGTTTCTCAGCCAAATTTATTTGAAAACTGTTGTGGGCTTCTACTAGGAAATTTTTGGGCTATAAGCGATTATTAAAGGAAAAAAAACACTGATTATCATCGTGGAAATAACTAAAATCCTAACTCCATTGCCATAAAGGCATCAGAAGTGAGCCACCAGAAATCATGGAGTTGAGAAAAAGAGAGCCGCAAGTGTATTTGAAGAAGACCAGCATTAATTAAAAGGATGACTTCAGTACCTTGTAGCAATCACGGGGGTAAATTAATAAAGCCAAAAATTTTACCAAATGCTTATTTCGTGAAGGTTGTGAAATTTGATGTGTCTGAGACCGTCGAAATTTTGGAGACTAGGGGCAACGGATTACAACTTTTGGGAGCCAAGAAATAATCCAATCCCAAACGGAGTTAAAATTATCATCGTGAGTCGGAATGCCAAGACTTTCGTGTGCTTGGTAAAATCGATGCAAAATTTTATTACAAGGCTCGATTTCGATTTACTAGTTTTATGTTTGAGCTGCTCTCTCTTTCGAAAGGCCGAGAGATTATCTATTCTTGCTGCAAATTGAAGAAGTTGTGAGCCGATTTTTGAAACAGTGGAACATTCATCTTGCAAGCCGCATTCGTCTGGTAGGGTTCGTGGAATTAAATAGTTATTGGATGCTAATTTTTCTGAAGCTGAGGCTCTTATGCGTGGGGGTTTCTGGAGCCAGCGATTTTCCTTGTGAAATCTACTGTAAATATCTGCACACCTGGGTGTTGATCGACATTACGTGTTGAATAGTCTGGCGTTGGGTGGAAGTGGAATTGAACTGGTGCATTGACGACCGCATATAGTGATGACCCCATTTTTGGGAAATGATCTATGCAAGTGTTATGCACAGTAGCTGATGAGATCGAATAGAAAACAATTTTTTTGTATGCTAACCATACATGAATGGATTTTATCATTGTGGCCCCTATATCCCGTATCTTGCAAAGCATTGTGGCTTCAGTAAATTGGATGAGCGTCTAGTCATGAGAATCACAGTATACGATTTCCTGTGACTTGTGCATTGTATTGATGGGTTGTGCAATGAGTCTCTTACTACAGGAATACTATGCAATTGATTGAGGCTGCATTAATATATATATTAGACCATATCCGGACCTCTTGGAGTGTGATTGGTGCTGGTTCGACTTCCAGTAATACAGTGAGTTGATTTGGTGTACTGCAATTTTAGAAGTCAGGACATTTTGATTGTATTACTGGAGTATGGGGTCAAGATAAAATATATTTGTTCTTCAGGGAAACTTAATTCTATTATTCTCTAAACCAAGGGAGGCCCTCTGGCAAAAGAATACCCTTTGGACCAAGTTAAATCCTGTAGCAAATTTGTCTAGAAGAAGAGTGTCCAATGATGCATGATATGGTCATGATTCAAATCGCCTTGAAATCTATGATTGCCAGTTGTTTATGTAAGTTGTTTACTGAAAATTTTTATTGAAGGATCATCACCATTTTGAAAATTATATCCCTGTAGTTACACTCTTGGAGTGCGCACCAGGTTCAATCGCTCTTATTTTCTCACCATATATTCATGTTTTAAGTTGAGAAGGACTGTTTATATTGGTGTTATTTCCATATTTTAATTTTTGGGTCTGATATAAATTAGAACAAGTCTGTTGGGAATATATTATAAATTGTCCTCAAAATAAAAATAATGACAACATACCTACAGCAATTTTTCTACCTAATAGTTTGACAATACTTCTCAAAGAAATTACACCAAATATTCTCAGAAAAATAGTGACGACATCATTGGTTGAACCATGGAGGGGTTCCTAAACAACTTGAGAATAATAAAAGTTGGTTCCTTGAACCACCATGCATCAGAAGACCAGAAGACAAAACAGAACAGCAGACCCTTCTCCAAGAAGGTACATAATTTTCTCCAACAAAGGCATCAGAGGAATTTACAAAAGGAGGAAGAAGTGGGAAATTGGATGTATGCACTTGGGATGGACTTAAAGAGTGGAATATCAGAAAATGACTTTCCCATGTTGGAGAAATTGGAATCCTGTCTTCCAAAGTTAGAGAAATCTGATTGGAGTTTAAATTGGGCTTTGGAGCCATCTATGCTTGTATTGGTACAAGCCAAATTCTAGGAATATCCAAGTGAGAGAGTCAAGCTTATAGCTGCCTCTTGTTTCAGTAATATTTTGAGGATAACAACACCCTTCCCTCCCTACAATGATGATATTATGAAAATAATTTTCAGACTGATAGTAGGAACTTTTCAATATTTTGACAACTGTGTAGGCTCTACTTTGGGAGGAGGCTTAAGGTTTTAGGAGTCATGGCCATGACCTAGACTTATGAGGTCATGTTTGATCTTGAGTGTGATGGCTTGATCTTGCAGATGTTCCAATGCTTCTTCAGCATTAGGATACATCATTCTGACACAATCATAGCTCACATGCAATTCATCTTGTCGTCATGTATGGGAGACCATGATGCCATTTTTCGAGAGTTGCAGACTAGTCTATTGAGCATTTGGAGGAGAGAGCAGTTGGTCTCACCTGCTACTTATGAAATAGCCCAAGGGCTAGTTGAGTAGAACATTGAGCTTTTTAGGAGACAATTGACTAGGGAGGAGTTGTTCCAGTTTGGTGGATTAGGCAGTAGAAATAAGCTGAGGAGAAAGGGACTTTGCTTCATTTGCAAAGGACCTTAGGGGCCTGATCACTCATGCTTGAGTGATGTAGATGATGTGGCAGAGGCAGGACAAAATAGCATTCCTTCTGTATGCCATGTTGAGGACTCTTATTCAGATGAGTCCATGGGATCAGTTGAGGATGCTTCTGGGGAGCGAGATCAGTCATGTAGAGATGATGACAGTAGGCTGGAGATGTATTCCAGTGTGTAGGGTGAGCAGTCAGGGGATTCTATGAGAGATACTATGGGTGATGAGTCACTTGTGACGGTTTAGCCAAAGCAGCATATGATGGATCCTGAGTTAGCAGAGGAGGATACTATGCACATCATGCATGATAGTCCCTTGGGGGAGAGCCAGATGGAGGCTCACACTGAGTCTATGATGCATATGTATCTAACCTTGGGGTCAGCCATTGAGGAGGAGCAATCAGATGCACAAACACCGAGTACGGTGACAGTAGTTGCAGATCCATATCCTCTGGAGATGGTGGAGGTTGATGGGATAGTTCTGCAGGGGGCTAGTGGACAACCAGAGCATTACATTCATAGTCAGGAGAGAGAGGAGTTGTTGGAGATGGTGGAGCATCCATCTTTGGGTCGACACATTGATGAGATGCAGATATATGTACATGCAGTCAGCAGAGCTGCAGTGCTTTCAATGAGTAACACTCTCTAGGAGTATATCAATGGGGCTTGCAGCATATCTTGCCCACTTTGGCCCATTATAGAGAGAGGAGTTTTATTCTATAGGTATATTTCTTCGGCAGCTAGTATAGAGCAGCATGAGTTGATTATGAGCTGGCGACAGTTCTCTAAGCATGTTCTGTATGCATTTGACACTACATTGGCTACTTCTTCCAGGATAGATTGGCGAGAGATCATGAGCTGTTACCCTCTTGATGGTACAATTTTCTTCGTAGGGAGCACAATAGATTAGGGGCCCTTAGACATAGTAGATGTTACAGATTCCAATAGGCAGTGGGGCACAGGTCATCATTTCTTCAGCACACCATCCTGATTTCAGGAGAGCAGGATCAACATGGGATTGAGTGAGGACTAGGATTGGAGAGAGGTGATGAGTTGGTACACAGTTGGTGGGGCAGCTTACACATTCATAGGTACAACGCAATAGGATACATGGTCTTCCCCTCTTAGAGCATCAGTTATATCCAGAGGCAGTGCGTAATCCGAGCCATGGAACTTCGGCAATGATTGGCCATGGTGGCGTGGGGATCCAGGAGGATTGTTTGATAACAAGTACAGTGAGAGATCAGTTTGGGATCCCGGCATTGAGGGGTCTATTCCGGGTGGCATGACACAGGCACATAGTAGGACCAGGAGGTTTGTATGGGATCCAGGAATTGGGTCTCAGCTGCATTGAGCCAACAGAATGGCCCACATATTTGGATTGCTTGAGGGAAAGAAATATTGGGGCGGAAGGTCTGTAATATTCCCTTTTTTGGTGTCACCTACGATATGGATAGGTTGGACTTCCAGAGTTAGGAGTAGACAGGTCATTCTGGTGGCATTCTCTTGATATATTCCATCATTCGAGTAGCTTGGATTTCGTTCTGGTGCATTCCAACAACTCTCAGAAATTTGAGTTATTTGTGGGCTTAACTCAATTGATTACGCTCAAGGTGGCATTCCAGGAGGAATTCATGATGGAACACCTTACTGTAATAGGATTGGAACGGGGACGAGGATACCTACATGATGGGATGGTTGTGCATGAATTTCAGTGACCAAAGGAGACATGGTATCCAATTTACTCTTTTCTGCATTAAAAAGGAATATTTTAATAAGAGGGAAAAGTGCACCATGAATAAAATAATAATAAAATAATTCTCTAAAAGGTTCCAAGAGATCTATAAAAGAAGGGAGAAGGCCATTGAGGGATATTTTTGGATCATATCATTTTCTTGTATGAGACTTTTGAGACGTGGTTCTCTACTTCAGCTGTAGCCCCAGGACGGAAACCCTCCGGTGATTTGTGAGTGTTGGACAAAAACCAAACTCTCTTTGAGGAGACTTCATTCATAATTTTCGCAGAGCTTCAACAATATTAGAGTGAGGATCATTCAGATCTTCAACGGGTGCTTTAGTGGATTCATGGGTAGATGTTTCCAGAGGGAGAGTGCAGCAGTTCAGTTTTGGAGGCCAGCGCAGTTCAACAATGCTGCAGATTTTCTTGAGGCCAGTTGTATTTTAGTTATCTCAGCTATATTTCATTTCAGCTTTTAACCCCGGTGATAATATAATAAAGATGAGTTATTTTCCTGCATTATGGTCTTATGGATTTGCATGTACTTGTATGTTTAATTTTACATGGAACTCTTCTATTAAGTAAATGTTGAATTTACGACATAATGTGGAGTTCAATTAATTTTCTACATTTTTAGTTAAAATATCACTTTTGGGATATTACACAAGATATATCTCGAGAATAATTAATATATCTATGGAAGATGACCCAAGAAGAGGATTTTCAAAGAGAACATGTGTCTTGGTCTTGGAGTGGCTACTAGGTCAAGGGTCTTAGTCTTGGTATCCATCAATTGGAATCTCTATAAGAAGAATTTGATGTGGGTTTGCCTCTCAAAGAGTGAGAGTTTTTGGCCATAACTCAAAGCCTACATGTTGTGTCTCTTGTCTACTTATGTTTCATGTATTGGTTATTGTTTGATGAAGAAAACACTAATAAGGTAAGAATAAAATATCCTAATCTAAAGAAGTAAAAAGTGTTCCCAAACAGTTGTTAATGAAGAGAAATCACCTAATGCAAAAGTCGTAGATTTCTCAACATGGTATCAAAGCTATGTTGATAGTTAATGAAGGGCATCTAATCAAAGAGACACTCAAGGATCAAAGTGGCAGTCTACAATAACAAAATGTTTTGCATCCTATAAATGGATCACAAAGATCCTCATCAAGCTATCTATAAAGAAAGAAAACTAGAAATACTTTTGAATATTTCATCATATTGGAGAAGGAAGTGATGAATTATGTCTTCTATCACAGTCACAACTACAGTTCAGATATATTAAAAAGAATTAATACTGTTGAGATATGTTTCCATTCTCTGCTATAAATCTCAGTGATACTCAGTGAGGAAAAAATCAAAAATATTACATCAGTTATTACAGCAAGGAAATAACTTGTTCTTATGTGACATGGAAAAAAATATTGGATCCTCTAGACAACTCATCAAGCCAAAAGGAACTACATTGAAAATAGAAAAATACAATCACAGCCAAGATAAGCATTTTATATTTACACTTATTCACCTCCAAGCATGTCTAAGTATCGTAAAGGGAAGAAGACATTATCATTATTGTAGCAAGGATCTAATCCTTATCCTTGAAGAAGTTCATCCAAATAAAGTGTTAGCCATCCATAATTTTGACATATTCAAGTGATGGCTAAAACAAGTCTTTGGCCTTCAAGAAACAAATTTGAAGAAAATATGTGAGTTATTGAAGTCTTTCTATGTTCCTTATCCTTCAAAAATCCAACTTTTTGATCTCTTTATTCAAAAATCTCAAAGAAGTCTTGCTGTCTCAAAGAAGGATTGTTTTCAGACCCATTTTCCATCAAATTTTCCTTTGAAAAATCCCTCTAAAAACCCCTTCATTTCACCCATTTTTCCCATTTTTACCTACTTTCCTCAAAATTCCCTTTAAACCTTGTAAAATCATTTTATTAAGGTTTTAATCCCTTTTTCCCCCTATCGAAAACTCCAAAAACCCTTAAAAACCTTCATTTTCTGTCTAAATCCTTCATTTTAAAAAATCATGCCTTAAGCCCCTCTCGCTTAAACCCCAGCCCCCTTTCTCGCCATGTGACCGGCTCCCTAACCAAGCGCTGAATCCCATCGATGGTTGCACTTCTGCAATTCCAAGTTCCCGCTCCCAAGTTTTCTTTTTCGCTGATGGCTGATCCTCCTGTTGGGGTTCCAGTGTTTTGGCCAGATTGGCAAGACCAAAAGACTAGACAACATCAAACCACTTTGGGATCCTAGGATCTAGCCCTCCCAGATCTAGAGAGGGATCTCTCTATAAATACAAAGAATGATATATATCTTTGAAGCTAACAATGAGGTATTAGGCTAGGTATGAAGCTCAAGGGTTTTTGATTGTTTGTTCGATTGGATTGGTTGGAGATCATTAACTGAGATGGTTATGGAATGAAAGGAACAAAGCAACAGAATGTTTTCGAAAAAGAATATAGGTCAATACAGTGTCAATCCATTGGGCTGTGGAGTCATGAAAGGGAATTACTTGCATAACAACTAACCAAGGTTTTCCATAGGGAAAATCATCTATACTAAAGTATATTTTTAGTTAGATGGTGGAAAGGAAAGAAACAGAGTGAAGTGAAAGGAGGAAAGAAACCCAAGTGCAGTCTGTAGATCAAGAAAGGAATTTTAACCTATCCTACTTTGACATACTCAGAGGAAACTCTCAATGAATACACAAATGGAAGCTTAAGATCAAGTCAGAGGTAATTTAACTCCAGGCCTTCTTTCAACATACTCTCAAGAAAAAAACAATAAGATTTAACACAGAGCAAGGCCTAAGATCATATAAGGACTTTAAACCTTCAATGCTTTTGACACTAGCTCAAAGGGATCTTAGAAAGGCCAATCTGTTGGAAAAGGGCCCTACTGGATAGGGCTAACTCTAAATCCCCAGTATCCCAATTCTTCTAGCTTAAACCCAACAAGAACATATAAGCAACAAACTCCGAATTCAAACATCAGTAAGCATGGGTAATACCAACATCTTTGACTGGTTAAATTATATGAATTTTCTCCTAGATACAAAAGCAGCAGAAAACATCAAAGATAAGAAGAGCAGGAAAGCATTAGGGTACCATGCAAGGGTATATCCTAAGCCATATTTACTGATTCTTATCAGAGAATGATGAACAATATGATTAAAATGAAATAAGACAATTGCAGTAAGAAAAACATCACCCGTAGTATAGACCAGGATCCTGTGAAATTTGCTTGTTCAATTGATGTGCAAAACCAGTCACATACTCTGAGCTCAATGGCTCTTTACATTCCAAACTTCTCCTCCCAGCCTACTAAATTACAAACTACTAAGCTACTTCCCCCAATAAAAAATTCTAACAGTCGAATGAATCCCTATCAACCAACAACAACCTTTACAATGTGTTTTACGGGGGTTCTTATAGGAGGATGAATGACAGTAGTAGTAGATGTAAACTTAATTGCTCCATTAAGGTAGAGGAGAAAAAGTTCGAGTGCCCATTCTGTAGAATGGCTCTTCATTAACTATGTGTACTCTGTAGTATGGTCTAGAAGTCTTTGTTAATGACTCCAAGTATGTTCTCTGAAGTACTCCGACTGATGGTACTCTGTGTTGCCTTCTGAAATAAGTAACATGGATAGAAAGTCTACAGGTCTCCATACTTCCATAACTGTTGTCCTGATAGTTCTTAAGGCCTCTGTCAGTGTAATAATGGTTCTGGTGTTCGATGGAAGCTGGAGGAAATCAGGTTGATAGTCTTTTTTGGAGAAAAAGTGTTTTGTTGATCTTAAAACATAGATATGGCTTGTTTCATGTGCTTAGGCTTCATTAAGCCCTTTAATCATATTTATGGTCTTCAAACTGCATCTCTGTCTTTTAAACATTGGATTATAAGCATTTAATCTTCAATGATAGGCTTAAATCCCTTTTATCTTCTCACTAATACTCTTTGCTGCTGCTGTGATGGTCTTTCTGTGCTCTTAATCACGGTGACTGTGACTATGGAAACAGAATGATTTCACCATTTGTATACCCTGCACAATACAATAAACTTGTTATAAAATCCAGGGGAGTTTGGGGAGGAATGCTATGAAGGCCTGTGGAAATGGTGGCGCAGTAGTGAAAATGGAGGATGTAGGCGAAAAAACGGATGAAAACCATGCAGAATGGGAAGAAACAGAGATAATGAAAGTCTGGTGCGAGGAGGGTTGTAGACCGTCTGATTAGATCAGACACCGGCGATCAATAGTCAGGATTTACTGGGGAATTATCTTAGACTGAATTAGGTGAAAGAATTAACTTTAGTGTTTAAAACACAAAGGTTTAATTTTGGGCGGATACAAAGGAAAATGGGTAAAATGAAGGATATCGGAGGCATTTGGTGGTGGGACCCGGGGGCGAAGGAAGATTGAATGTGGACAGTCGGATTACTGGGAGAGATTGATGGTGGAGATCCTCCGATAAAGCTATTTGGAAGGTCCGATGGGTGAAAATGGGGGGGGACACGATATCATATGAGCTGTTAGATTAAAACGATCAACGACTAGGATCAAAGGCTAAGGTTGCGGAGGGTTAGGTAGTAAGGTGGAAACAGGGGCGGTTTTTGTGCGATCAAATGATGGTTACATGGTTTTCACTTTTGGAATGTGATCCTGTTATAAATCGCCACGTGGATTCCCAAAACCACCTATATGACGTAAATTTAAAATGTTAAAGCCCGGACGCATAATTTATGCGATATGCATTCTCAGACATTAGATGGAGGGGCGGAAGATCTGACGGTGTAGGTGGCAATGCGATATGGAAAGATGCATTGGAAATTAGGTGGGATGAGGTCAAAGGAAAATTAGATCCCGACAGTCGGATCTATGGTATGGATGGTCAAGATTAAAAGAGGAAGTGGGAAGGCAAAAGGGCAAGTGAACGAGCGGGAAGAACGAGAGTGGTCAGATATAAATGAATGGACAGCGGAGATCTAATCGCATCGGAGAAAAGGAGAGAGGCCAAAGCTCCGAGGCCTTTGAATTTTTGATTTGCGAATGAGCGCGGACCATTGGATCAAAGGGGAGATCAATGGTTGGGATTAGATCGGAGGGGGAATGGCAGAGGGCACAAGGCGGAGCGTGATCAAATCCTGGCTGTTGGTTCTTATGGATTCAACAGCCAGGATTGGATCAGAGGATTGCAAATCGGCGGAGGTCTAGAGCGATGGGTAAATTTTTTGCGATCGCGCGATTATGCGAGAGCCGTTAGATATAGCGGGAAGATCAATGGTCCATATGTAATCGGAGGGTAATGTAGAGAGGGAAAGGGGCGCGATGCGAAATTAGCACTGACCGTTAGATCTTGAAAGATCAACGGTGGAGATCGAAGCTGAGGTCCATAGAAAAAAGTTCATCGCATCGGAAGGTTTTGGAGGAACAAAGGGAAAAGAATTAATGGGAAGCTCTGATTGCGATTAGCGCCCGAGAGCTCAGCACTTGGTTTTGGCACTGGGTACATGCGGAGAAAGGGGCTGAGGGCGAGGCCGAAAGGGGCTTAAGGCCTAAATGCATAAGGGGTGTTTTTAGGCCAAAATCAATGTTTTTAAGGCCAAGAGAGGGGTTCCAGTAGGCAAAAAAGGAGGTTTTTAGACCAAACAAAGGGAAATTATAAGGTTTAAAGGGGAGTTAGGATGATCGAGAGGTTAAATGGGGATCTTTGAGAAGAGAATAAGGGTGAAAAATGGAGTTCTTTTGTGAGTGAAAAAAGGGAAATGGAGGCTTTTTTAAAGCATTATTTTTCACATAACAGTAGGGCTTTCCAATGGAAACAACAATGAGGATTCTTTCAAAGGAAAAGACACATAGAGGCTTCAAGCATGATAGATTTTCAAAGAAAATGTCTCTCCTGAAGACTCAGAAACATATTTAGCCACCTGTTTGCTTGACAAAAATTTATAGGTGGCTAACACCTCTGATAACATCTAGACCGTCTGTTCCCAAGCTCCGAAAACTCTCACATTTCCTTTCTCCACTTTCTATCGCTCATCAGCCATCACACTTCTCCATCGTGTCACTCCATCGCATCGGGCTTCGCCCTTTTCCCTTCCGCCTTCCTTTCCCCGTCGATAAGATCTAAGTCGTTGATCGCTGTCAGATCCAATGGTGATCGACCACCCTTCGATTCATTTTCTTCCCCCCACGATCGAATCTCAATCGTCAATCCTCATGATTGGACAATTGGCCCTGTTTCATTGTTTCATTGTTCCTCGCCCCATTTTTTATTTATGCGAAGCTCTGATATATCTGAACTGTTGATCTCCTTGATCTAACGGTCCTCGCTCCATCGCATCACTAGTTTTCCCCCCGATCGTCTTTTACCAAAGCCTCCCCGCCGATATATTTTGGACTGTTGATCCAACTCCCCCAGATCCAACGATCGGCACAGTCTTGCTGTTTCGCTGTCCCTTTGTCCCATTTATTCATTTTTGTGAAGCTCCGATATCATCTGAACCGTTGATCCTCCTGATCAGATGGTCATCGCCATCTCGCACTATCGCTTTTCCTTTTCCCCATTCATTTGCTTCTGCCATTCCCTGATATTATCTCAACCGTCGATCCTCCTGATCGGACGGTCTACGCTTTCTCACAGTTTTCCCCTCCCCTAGCACTATTTATCATTTGTGTTATCTAGTGAAGAGATCTGTGTCATTGATCTACTCGATCTAATGGTTGTCGCTGCCCTACCTTTTTCATTCCACTCTTGACCAATTCCATTCATTTATGTTCTTTCGAAAGATCTGGGTTGTTGATCTTTTAAATCCAATGATTAGCGTTCCAATGCTTCATCGCATATCCATCCGTCTCCCCGTCCATATGATAAATTTTGCTCTTCGTGCTATCAATCTCCACTGTTGATTGAGCCCAATCCAATGGTTGTCACCGCTGACCTCCCCACGTTATCCCGTCGGTCCCATCCGACCAGGCTGGGATTTTCATCATGTTTTCTTTCAATCCCCACCGTGGATCTCCCAGATCTAGTGGCCCACAGTCATCTTCGCGCCCGTTTCTCCATAACTGTTTTAATGCTCCATATCAATGCGAAATGGGCAGTTTTTGGATGATACGTGTCATCTTCTCGACTGTATCATGTCCATTGCACCTATTACCACTTACCACCTTTATCATGTGCGAATACCATTGGTGGTATTCCCAAAACGACTTATCATTAATTTTGTGCCCATACTTTCTTTAAAATCCTGTTTCTTCGCCCTTCCGCCATGGAGCCCCCCCATTGATGCATTTTCCTCCTTCCACACTACCCTTTCACCCTCCTCCAAGCCCTCTGAAGCAGTTATAGCCCCATTCGCAGGTTTAATGGCAGATAAGCTATGAAAGTTGTCCCACAGTCCAGTAAAGGGACATGGCCGAGGATGACGATCCTTTGTGGCCGAATTCAATATTGAAATGGATAAGAAAGGGTTTATTCCATGTTTAAGGTGATGTGTCATGAGCATTGACCATTCATTCAAAACTCTCTAGCGTGGAAAGCCACCTGTACACCAGCAAAACAGAAGAAACAGTGAAGATTAGTGAAGAGTATCAAAGAGATTAAAGTTTAAAGGTTAAGTCAAAAGCATGAAAGATTAAAATACCTAAACCATGTATATTATAGATAAAGACAACATAGTGAAATTATGAAGGCTAAAAGTAGATCAGGCCTTAAATACAGTTTAGTGATGAAATGAAGGAAAATTAGGCTAAAAGGCCTCAAATACATCAACAAAGAGAAGTTATTCCCTTAAAAATATCTAATTGACACATTGAGCCTACTTTCTATCCATAAAGTCAATTAAGCAGTTATTACACAAAATAATATATTTTAAACTGTTAGGACAGTTATTGTAAAGATAATATAAAGCCTTAAAGTCAATCTTTTCCACCTATCTTTATCTCAGAAATTAAGACAAAGTTATTTAACAGAGAAGTAGCTGCATATATTCTTACTTTATGCCCTGCATGGTTTTCAAGGCTAGGAATGCATTTACTCTGTAATTAATAACATTTTGAACCCTAGAATAGTTTCACCTCCTTATTTGCAACATAAATACTGCATTGGAACTCATTGTAAATGTTGGATTTTTATGATTGATGCTAGAATAATACATAGTCCTTTGAAGCTCTTGAAGAGAAATTGATGTCTTGGAACTCATGCTTGATCTGATTTGCTTGTTGATGCAGAAGGATTGTTTGCAGGATCCATAGGCTTGGTTGATGGTGAAGTTTTCTTTTGTTTATGTTTTCTAGTTTTCCATTATGTTTTCCATCTTGCTATGTTGCAGTAGGACAAAGAATTTAGATTAATAAATGTTTTCTAATGGCACCTTAAATTTGTTTGTCCTTCACTGCCTTAATGTTTTCTTCTGCTAAGATACATTAGGGAAATCATTTCTTTCTCCCTAACAAGTTCTTAGCTCATCCATTTCTTGAATAATTTAGATCAGTTAGCATCAATTATGATTTATGGTTAACCCTGCATATTGTTTCCACTGAAATATTTCGTTCTTGGAATCATCTCTTTAAAGCAGCTTTGTCTGGGTTTGTCAAATAAGTCTGTTTAAAATCATGCTCTTTTCCTTTATTTAGCTAAAAAAAATTTAAGGAAACCTTATAGTTGTAGCTTTGGATGTTAGAGTTTTCTCTCCTTCTATGGTTATAGTTACTTGGGTATCTTAAATGTTTTTCTGCTCTAGATGATAAAATATCTGAAACTTGGATAAGTTTCTTATCTTTCTAAGTTTTTATCTGAATGTTTGTCTTATTTAATTATCTATTTTAAGTCTAAAATCAAATGGATTAGGTTCTTCTTATGCCTTTGATTCTCTTGTTGTTCTTATCAATTTTCTAACTCCCTCAGTTTACAAGTATATAAAGGATTCGGTTTTATCCCTTTATTAGTTTGTTGTTCTCAATATTTATGTCCATTTCATAAATCCTTCATAACCCTAAAATATCCACCAACCAAGTAAACTTGCCCTGCAAATGCTCTTAAAAACCATTGATGAACTTATCTGGACCTTGTTAGACTCCATTGCCTAATGACTTAACAATATTTCATGTTTCCTATCTAAAATCTATCAAAGTATCATACGCAACCAAAAAAAAATCAAAATACCTTGCACTTAACATCTAGCCTAAAATCAACTCTAATAAGTAAACAAGACATATCTTTGCACACATTGAGAGATCCCTCTCTGAATCTAGGAAGGCCAGGTCCTTGGATTCCAAAGCTTGGTTTGATGTTACCCTTGTCAATTTGTATCTCAATCAACCTAGAAAATTACGGGGAGCTAACATAGTGGCGATCAAAGTGGGACAGAGTTCATATTAGCCTGAAAAACTCTTATAGACTCATGTACATCCCTAGTTTGATTTAAAAAAACACCCATATCCAGAGTAGAAACGAATTACTTCATCATCCTAGCAAGATAATGACTTAGTTAGGGGATATTCATTAACCTTAAGATTGCATAAAGAAAATAAAAACCCAAAAGTACTCCCTAGATTTATTTTTTATCAAGAATTTGATGGTGGACCATTATATACATATCTTCAAAATTTCAAAAAAAAAATCCACCTGGCGACTCCACTAGCCTCCAGTAGGCCTTCCTCATTCCACTAGTCCCATATGTTGTTTTAGGATTGTGTCAAATCAGTCCAAAACAGTTTTTAAGGCCTAGTTATACCTTGTGTGAATAAAGATATCTGACTTCATAAAGGATCTATATCATATCACACCCGGACCCAAATCCTCCTACCGTAGTTGATAACCGAGAAAATATTTTACGGTAAAATCCTAAAGATGGAAACTCACCCACTGTTAGGACCATCCATAGAGCAAGTTCTGCACCAGAACATCTTACAGTTTCACAAGATCCTTAGTTTTATTTGCACCATACCAAGAACCTATTCAGGACCAAGTCACAAAGTAGGGTTGACCAAGCTGACTTTGAGCCCATAGATTCGCAGCAAAGCTCTAGTAGAGAAGCTTCTCCTTCCACTCCACCTAATTTTCAGCTTCTACATCACTTTGGTCCTTTTCATCTCAAATCTACTAAGAATCAGTCTTCTAGTCCAAATACCTCAGCTACACCCATCCATACCACCAGTGTGCAAACCACCTCACTCCATCCTCCTCCACCTCTCACAAATCCTCCCCTTGTAAATCAGCCTTTGTTTCCTTTCCCTCCCATCATGGAAGCTTGGTATGCTCCACTGGCTCTACAACAACCAATATTAACTTTGCCAAATGACTATCAGTCCAAAATCCCTCACTTCTTAGGGACTGAATCCATCATTGCTCAAAAACATGTAGATATAATTAATGATGCTTTTGATTATATGGAGATAGAAGAAGAAACCATAAAAATGAGGATTTTTACTCAAAGCCTAGGGGGAGAACCCAAGAAATGGCTTAAAGACTTACCTCCCAACAACATTAATGATCTCCCTACTCTATACCAAACCTTTGTGAACAAATGGAAAACCAAGAAGAACCCCCTCCAAATTTTGTTCTAGTGTAACAATCTTAAGATAAATCGAGGAGAAAGTGTTCATGACTACTCCACTAGGTTTAACAATGTTTACAATGCTCTCCCACCACACATAAAACCTCCACAAGGCATGGCCTTAGTAAAATATCCTGAAGGCTTTGATGCTGATATGGCCTATCAACTAAGGGAGAGAGATTACCTAACTCTAGAAGACATGCAAAAGGGGGCTGTAAGTGTAGAGGCCAATTTGATGGAGAAAAGGGCTAGGGTGAGATCAGAAAAAAGGGTGACTTATAGATATGACACAACACCTGCACCCTCCTCTTCTGACACCAAACTTGACTCCATAGTTAGGACAATGGAGAGGATGATGGAAAAATTCAGTTTGAATGAGAGAACATCCCCTAGGGAAAATCAAGCCAATCTTCAAAACAGGAATAGAAATCAGAATTTTAGAAGAGACCCTCCTCAAATCAGATAAAGAGAGAGTGACCAACAAATCAGAACCCCTTTCCAATACAACAATGTAGATGAAGAAGAAAGAGAGCCTGAGAAGTTGGAAGAAGACCATGTAAATGTCATAGGTTCGGATGATGAGGATAATACATTCCTTACTGAAGAAGAACAAAGGATGTTTTCTTGAAAACCAAATGAGAAATCATATGAAGCTTCTGAAGACTATAGATTAGGATTTGAGAATTCCATAATGGAAGTCCATAGGTAGTATAACCTTAGGAGAAAAAAGATTCAAGATGTTCCTAAAACAAATTAGCCAAATGCTGCTGTTAGAAAGACCTATGAAACTATTCCTAAAAAAATAGCAGAAAGCACAAATACTACGGCTAAGAAGACTGAACTAAACAAGCAAAATACTAGCCAGCCTAGTAATGATTCAAGCTACACTAGTACTTCAAATAGTGGCCTTGAAAAAACCTTACTTTCCAAACCATCAAATCAGAATCAACAAATTAAAAATATAGAAAATTTCATGGCTGATAAAACTGATGTAAATGTAATAAAGACACTTATGCCTTTCAATTTTGAGGGGGAGATTGCCAAAATCAAGATCACTATACCCCTCACTGAATTGGTAACCCAAGAGGTATATAGATCCCATATTTTCAAAGTGTTAAACATAGGCAAGGATACTGATACCTTAAACTTAATTGATGATAAACCAGAACTATTATTTGGTCCTAAAGTAGAGGGAAGATATCAAGAAGGAGCAATCCCTCTTTTCTATGTAAGTCTGAACATACATGACAAAATTAAGCATAATTCTATGCTAGACTTTGGTGCCTCAAAAAATCTCATGCCAAAGGTTTTGATGGAGATATTGGGCCTAGAAATCACAAATCCCTACAAAGACTTGTATTCTTTTGATTCCAGTAGGGTTAAGTGTCTGGGACTAATCAAGGATCTATGTGTCAATCTGGCACAAATCCCTGCTAAGAGTCTAGTCATGGATATAGTTGTGGCTGACATCCCCCCAAAGTATGGCATGATTTTATCTAGATCATGGGGGGCCAAACTCCAGGGCAACGTTCAAATGGACATGACCTATGCTACCATCCCAGTCTTCAATCAAACAAGAAGATTGTATCAGGAATCCCACATGAAATACATGGTGAGTAACATAGATAGGCCAAAAAACACACCAGATTATTCCATTCACTCAGACCTCAACTCCTTCATCCTGTACAATGAAAATGACATAAGTGAACAAGTTAATGACAATGAGAGAGAACTAAGTCCCCCAGAACAATCAAACTAGCTCTCTAATCAAGAAAATGACTCCCAAAACTCTAGCAGCCCCAAAGTACAGAACATTGACAAAACTGAAATTGACACCCTTTGGCATATGAGCTTTGATGGTTCTTATGGTAAGGCCAGATCAGGAGCTGGTATTTGGATCCACAACACAAATGAAGGTCATTCCTATAGGTTATATTTTCATGCACCAATAATGTTGCAGAGTATGAGGCTCTCCTTATTGGTCTATACTTACTTAAAAATCTCATAGCCAAGAAAATATTGATCCAAGGAGATTCTGAACTAATCATCAATCAAGTTAAGGGAGAATATTCAGCCAAGAACCCTAGGTTAAGGGAATATAGAAATGCTGCTCTAGAGCTTCTCAAAACCTTTGAGAAATATGAGCTTACTTTCATCCCTAGGGCCCAAAACTACCTTGCCAATGAGCTTGCCTTTGCTGCCAGCAATTACTCTTTACCTTATGAAAATAATCAATGCCTCATCAAAATAAAGGATAGGCTTACTGTACCAAACAACTTGAACCATTGGCAAGTGTTTGACAATGATGACCAAATAGATGATTTTCTGCAATCCAGAAATGACTTTGCAAGCACAAAATAAAGTTTGAGATTTGAAAGAAATAATTTTGTTGAAAAAGAAACTCCCAAAATAGAGCTTCCCTTTGATGATGATATAAACCACCTTCAAAACCCTTATGTTTCAAAAGTATTTGATAAATTAGATCAAAGAGAACTTGAAATTCTGCAGTACAAATATGATACCTTGCTAAGAGGCCTTACACCACTAGAAAAGTTGTTTGATTTTAATGAAGTAGCTAAAAAACCCAAGATGGAACCCACTGAAACAAATGTAGAAGAGTGTAACATTGGAGGGATGAAAGAGCCCAAAATAATCAAGCTATCCAAAACTCTCCCATCTCACACAAAACAGAAATACATTGAGCCTTTTAGAGAATTTAAAGATGTGTTTTCTTGGGGGTATGAAGACTTGAAATCCTATGACACCAAAATCATCCAACATAAAATTCCTCTCAAAGAAATCAGTAACCATTTAAACAAAATTTGAGAAGAATAAACCCCCTCTTGTTGCCCTCAGTTGAGAAATAAATAAAAAAGATGTATGATGCTGGGATGATAGTCCCGGTCCGATACTCAGAATGGGTGTCCAACCTTGTGTTAGTTAGGAAGAAGGCCGGGGAAATTAGGCTTTGTATTGACTACAGAAATTCGAATAAAGCCTCCTTGAAAGACAATTACCCCTTGCCTAAAACAGATCACATACTCCAAAAAGTAGTTATTTCACAAAGAATCTCATTACTAGATGGCTTCTTAGGTTATAACTAAGTTCTAGACTTTCCAAGTGACCAACTTAAAACTGCTTTCACTACACCTTGGGATACGTTCATGTATGTTAAAATGCCATTTGGTTTAATGAATGCAGGGGCTACTTTCCAAAGGGCAATGGAAATAGCTTTTTCAGAAGACATAGGTTACTTCATAGTAATATACCTTGATGACATCATTGTCTACTCTAAGACTGATGAGGAGCACTTAGTCCACTTGAGAAAATTCTTTGAAAAATGTAGAAAGTATGGCCTGTCCCTAAATCCTAAGAAAACTTTGTTTGGCCTTCAAGAAGGAAAACTCTTAGGTCACATAATCTCTGAGGAAGGAATCAAGATAGATCCGAAAAGAATAGAAGACATCTTACAAATCAGCCATCCTAGGAACATTAAAGAGCTACAATATTTCATTGGAAAGATTAACTTCCTAAGAGGATTCATCCCTAACCTTGTTGAGCTCCTAAGAAATATCATGAATATGTTGAAAAAGGAAGTAGGAGTGAAGTGGAATATGGAAGCAAAACAATCTTTTGAACTAGTAAAACAAGCACTCACACAAATACTAGTCTTAATCAGCCCTAACTTCACCAAGGACTTTTACATTTTCTCCTTTGCCTCTGAACATACTATGGCAGCAGTATTGTTGCAAAATAACATCATGGGGCAAGAGTAGCCCATATATTTCTTCAGAAAAGCCTTAAGGGATGCCCCTCTAAAGTATAACATTATGGAGAAACAAGCCTTTGCCTTAATCAAAGCTTTGAAGGAAATTAGAGTTTATATTTTGCATTCACATATCATAGCCTTTGTCCCAAAAACGGTTGTCAAAGGTATAATTAATCAAGACCCTGATGGTAGAAGGGGCAAGTGGATTGCGACCATTTTAGAATACGATTTGGAAATCAGACCTACTAAATTGATTAAAGGACAAGGAATTGCAAAACTTATGGCTGACTCATATTTCCAAGCTCTAGACATGAATATGGTTGGCATGTTAGAAGAAACTGAAGAAAGTACAACACCATACATTGAAGAAATGTTTCTAAATTCACCTTGGTATGCTGACATTATTTATGTGCTTCTTTATCTCAATGCTCCCCTTCTTTGTCAAAAACTAAAGCAAGATTCTTAAAACATAAAACATTAAATTTTTGCATTTTAGATGGAGTATTATACTGGAAGAGTTTTGCTGGTTTGTTGCTTAAATGTTGTTTGAAGATGATGTAGAGAAAATCATGCATGAATTACATGAGGGAGAATGTGGGGGTAACCTCTATTGGAAGACCATAGCCAACAAGATCCTTAGAGCTCGCTACTATTAGCCTACCCTTTTTCCCGATACTCACAAACTAGTCATGACTTGCCATAAATGCCAAATCTTTGATGGAAAAAGAAAGCTTCTACCCTTGCCTCTACATCCCATCAGTGTCAAAGCCCCTTTTTAACAGTGGGTATTGGACTTCATAGGTGAGATCCATCCTACTTCATCTGCCCAACATAAGTGGATCCTCACTGCCATTGATTAATTCAACAAATGGATAGAAGCCATCCCTTCTAGAAATACCAATGACTCAGTTATCATCAAATTCCTTGAAACCAACATCCTATCTAGGTTTGGTTGTCCTAAGAAGATCATCACCAATAACGTTGATGCCTTTACATCTAAGAAAATGGTGGACTTTTGCTATAAATATCACATCACCCTCGGTCACTCCACTGCTTATTACCCACAAGGTAATGGACTAGCTAAGTCCTCTAACAAGAGCTTGGTAAACATCATTAAGAAGATCTTAGAACAAAATAAAAAAGCATGGCATAGAAAACTAGTGCATGCACTATGGGCTGATAGACTAATCACCAAGAAATCTATTGGTATGTCTCCCTATCAACCAGTGTATGGCATGGATGTATTTTTTCCCACCTCTTTAGGAGTCCCAGTCATGAAGCTTATTCAAGAAGTTCAATCAAAAGAAAATGACATGCAGAGGAAGCTGAACCAAACCATTCATTTACAGTAGTCAAGGGAAGAAATTTACAGAAGGACTCAAGCTATCCGGGACAATATCAAGAAAATCTTTGATAGAAGTGTTAGGGTTCCCATGTTTTGGCAAGTTTGGCAATACCAAAATATGAGACAACATCAGAACCGCTTTCAGACCTTAGGATCTAGCCCTCCCAGGTCCAGAGAGGGATCTCTCTATGACAGGCAAAGGTATATGTCTTTGAAGCTTTGTTTTTAGGTTTTAGGCTAGTTATAGGCACAGGTTTGTTTGTTTGTTTAATGGTTTGGTTGCTGGGAAAATAGGAAAGAAGGGTTCGCTGTGAGACAAGACTGAATAAAGAGGGTTCTAGACAAAGGAGGAATGATTTCAGGGAACACTCAAGACCATTGGGTAATGGAGTTAAGAAAGGGTTTACTTGCTATTCAATGTGCAGGCTTTCAGTTGGGCTAGTCATCTAAAGCATTGGATCTTAAAGATGATAGTGTGGCATGAAATGGTAAGAAAGAAGGTGAAAGGCAAGGAAACCTCCAAGGTGACCTTTCAGGAATCAAATCTAGGGACAAGACATTCCATTAAACAACCTGTTACCCAACTCCTGAAGGGTAAACTCTTCATACAAAGGGAACATATAAGGGCTCAAACGCAAAGGTGAGGACCTGAGATCAGAGAGAGACTTTGAACTCTCAATGCTTCGACACCTAGCTTAAGGGATCTTAGAGAGGTTCAATTGATCGGGAAGGGTCCTAGTAAGACAGAAACATCATTCTAAACTCCCAGTAACGCAATTCTTTCAATTAAAACCCAAAAAGAGCATCTGAGGTCGGATTCATTAATTCATACATCAGCTGGCAATAAATGTAGCCACTACATTCATTAAATTAACTTAAATCATCACTCAGATAACACATACAACAGAAAACATCGAAGGTAGGGAGATCAGAAACATAGGGTACCATGCGAGGGTAAATCCTATGCTAGATTTCTGATGCATACCAAAAGAAATGAAATATGATAAATTACAAAGGGAAACAAAGACAGAGATAGAAAAACATCACCGCTGCTTTAAATCAGGATCCAAAGAAATGTGCTTGTCATATTAAAGAGCAACACCAGTCATGTACAACATGCCAACATCTTGATATTTAGTCTGAAAACATCTTCCTCAACCTATCTTACAACTTTACATAGAGAACTATATCTCAAGAGAAACAACTTACAATCACAGATATCCAATCAACCCCTTTTACAATGTTTTCTCATGAGTTTTTATATCTGAAAGAGAGGCAGAGGAGGTAGAAGAAACACTAAATGAAAACATTAAAACATAGTGGAAGAGGAGGGCTCGAGGCCTATTTTATCTTAATATCTGAGCATTAACCTTCAGTACTCTTTGGATGAAAGAGTGGTCTTCGATAGGCTGAAATTTAATCCAGGTATGTTCTCTAATGTACTTTCGGCTATAGTACTATGTAGTACTCTGGTGAATGAACAAAAAGGAAAATAAATGACTTTGGGGTCTTCCATACCGCATAAAAAATGCTCTGGTAGCACATGACTGTTCTGTCAAGGCGAAAATCTTCTCAGGGACACGATGTACAATAAAAACAATATGGGTGTTGTGCCCTTTCTCATGAGGGAAACTTCTGCTGATGTGAAGCACTGATAATATCGTTTTATGTGCGTTAAGCCTCCTTAGGCCTTTTTGTATTAATCTTGAGGTTTCGATCTAGTACATATATCTTTAAACCACTGGGTTAAGGCTAAAAATCTCCAATTACAGGTCTTAAACTCTCTGATATTTCACTAATACTCTTTGCCGCTCCATTACTGTCTCTGTCTGTGAAATTCAGAACCTTAATGGTGCTGGGAAGGTTTAACAGTGTTTAACATCATCCAAAAAATCACATTCTAACACCTTCCCAGGCTCTTCTCTGTAATACCGGGCTCTGAAATTAGTCTTCTCTGTGCTCAGTGTCACTATAATAGCGACTGTATGCAATGGCGGTTTCTACCGCCTGTACCCTGCAACAACACGTAAACATGCTAAGAAATCCATGCATGGGGAAGGTGGATGCGGTGGAATGTTGTGAGGAAGTCAGCGAGGCGATGGTGTATGTGGTGGATGCAGTGGGAAACGGTGAAAAATGCAGTAAAACAGTGGGAAAAATGGTCTGGTGAAAGTTTGGTGGAGGAATGCATGTGGACCGTCCGATCATATCTGGAGGCAATGATCGATAGTGGAGATTGACTCACAGAATGAATTTGTAAGGTAGGGCATTATAACATAAAATTTAATGTAAAAACATTAAAATTCGACCTTTGGACGAAATACACGAGAATTTATGAAAATGCAACGAAATGATTTTGAATGGTGGAACCTGGTCATGGGCGGAGGGTGATTCAGTATGGGCCGTCCGATCTTAAGAGGAGATCGACGGTTGGGATGCTACGATGAAGTTCCATGGTCGTCCGATGAGAAAACATGAAAGGAGAATGTGATGCAATGTAGGCTGTCGATCTGGATCAAACGGACGGTCCTGATTGAATCAGAGGATCGCAATGGGGGGAGGTAGAAGGAGGGGACGCGTGGGTTTGCACGATGCGATCATGCACTAGTCGTCTGATCTCGAACCAGATCGATGGCCCACATTCAATCAGCGGGGTGCAAGGAGAGGAATGATGGGCATGGTGAAACACAAGCGCTGGTCGTCATATCTTTACAGATCGATGGCTAAGATTACTTCAAGGGGCCGACAGACTTAACACTATCGCATCGAAACTTTCATGGTTTACAAAGCAAAAAGATGTCCCGCTCCGATTCTCCGATGCGACTAGCACCTAGGCCTTAAGAATTTGGTTTCAAGCACGGGGCATATGGGGAAGTGGTTAAGGGGGCTGGCCCAAAAGGGGCTAAGCCTCATATGTAAAAAGTGGGTTTTTGGCCTAATTTCAATGTGTTTTAAGGCCGAAAGAGGGAAACGGTAGGGGAAATAAAGGGTTTTAAAACCAAGAAAAAGGCATTTGAAAGTTTTAAGAGGCGAGTTAGGATGATTTAAAGGGTAAGTGGGGAAATTTAGAAGGGAAAAAAGGAGGTGAAAATAGAGGTTTAATGGGGATGAAAAGAGGGGAATGGAGGCCCTTTGGGCATTCTTCTTCACAACAGAGAGGCCTTTAAACTGGGAACAGCAGTGAGGATTTCTCAAAGGACAAAGGAAAAAGGAGGCTTTCAAGGATGATTTGTTTTCAGAGGAAATGCATTTCTTGATGGCTCAAAAACATTTTAGCCCCCTGTTTTCTTGTCAAAAAATTCATAGGGGGCTAATAGTGGCTCCACATGGGGATGGCTTCTTCTTGAAGGATTCACGAATTCATAACATGATCTTTGGAGTAGACCAGATGCCTGATCTCTTGGACCATATTTATTTTTTGATTTTAGCTGTTACAAACATGATAAAACAACAGAAACATTCCCAAACAATCTACCTACCCATCCTACAATCCTAGCATTTTTTCTTCAAGGTGCATTTGAATTTGCAAACCTTCTTCATCATTTTTTATTGGAAAGCAGAAAACAAACTAGTCTTATTCTACCCTTATTACTCCATGGGACTAGATTAAACTGTTGGCCTCATATGTTTCTCTACCTAAATCTAATATCTGCTAGGATTAAAACTATTTAAATCTAATATCTTCTCTACATTCTACAACAAAAATTTAAAAACAGTCAAACTAGGATTGGACAGACTAATTTGCTTTGTATCCAAGGCATAAATACAGTTGCACATGGGCTGAAAATGCAGGAAATTGGAAACAAAATTTCAAGGGCTTGAAATCTTGAGACTCTTGGAACATCCTTCCTTTCTTTGTGACTCAATTTTTGGGCTTGTTAGAGTCACTTTCCTCTTCATTGCAGCTCTGTTTTTGGGCTTGTTAGAGCTGATATTTCTTTCTCCTTTGCTGGTTCAGATTTTAGGCATATTAGAAGAAGTTGTCTTCACTCCTTTCGGCTCAGGTTTTGATCATGTTAGAGCCCATATTTTGCATTTCATAGGTTCAAGTTTTGAGCATGTCTAAACCTCTCTTTCTCTCTTTTTTTTGAAACATTTTCTCTTTTTCTTAAAAATAAACCACAGCAATGGTATTTACAATGGAAATGAAAACTGGAAATCGAAAATTAGCAGTAGTAATGTTTGAGCATCCTGCCATTGACAGGACCTCCAAAAAAATCTGTACCATCTAGTTCTTGCAGAAAAAATGCATTTGGACCAATATTGGATTGAATTATGTAAGGACCTTGCCACAAACTATCGAATTTTCCATGCTCTCCTTTGTCCTCTCTCCTGGAGTCCCACTTTAAAACTTTATCTCCTATTTTGAAATCGGAAGCCTTGGTTCTCTTGTCAAACAACTTCTTTATATTTTCTTGCACTTTAAGAGTTATGTTATAGAACTTTTCTCTTCTTTTTTGGAGATGAATTGTTTGATTTAACCTCCTTACCATATTGTCCTCTTCTGTCTGAATCTCTTGGACTAGTTTAATCACTGGTATCCCAAGACTGGTTGGAAATACTACCTCTGTCCTGTACACAAGCTGATAGGGTGACGTGCCAATGGATTTCTTTTTTTTAAGTCTGTCAACCCATAAAGAATGCACTAATTTGTTATGCCTTAACTTTCTATTCTCTTCCAGTAGCTTTTTGATAATGGTCACCAAGCTCTTGTTTGATGATTCAGCTAACCCGTTACCCTGTGGGTAATAAGCAGTTGAATGACTGAGTGCTATTTGATACCTGTGACAAAAATCAATCATTTTCTTGGATCCAAAAGCAGCAACGTTATCAGTGATTATTTTTCTCGAGCATCCAAACCTAGAGAGGATGTGGTCTTCTAGGAACTTAATGATGATAGAATCTGTGGCATTCCTAGAAGGTATGGCCTCAATCCACTTTGTGAAATAGGTTGTGGCTGTAAGGATCCACTTTTGTTGTGCAGAAGAAGTAGGGTGTATTTCCCCTATGAATTCTAGGTCCCATTGTAAAAAGGGACCCTCAACAGTAATGGGTTGTAAGGGCAAAGGGAGGAGTTTTGTCTTGCCTTCAAAAATCTGGCATTTATGGCAGGCAATTATCATTTTGTGTATGCCATTGAAAAGAGTAGGCCAGTAATAGCCAGCTCTGAGTATTTTGTTAGTAGTGGCTTTCCAGCTCAAGTGACCTCCACACTCTCCTGCATGGAATTCTTGTTTAATTCTCTCGGCTTCAGTTTCAGGCAAACATTTAAGCAGTAGACCATTTTCATTTTTCCAGTATAAACATTCATTCAATATGTAATAGTTTATGGCCTTCAGTTTTAGGAATCTGGCCTTAGTCTTTGATAAACCAGGAGGGGCATTGAGGTTTGTGAGCACATACAGGATATCAGCATACCAAGGAGAGTTTTGAAATTGTTCCTCAACTGTTGGATCAGGAAGTCCTTCTTGTTCATCCAAGGAATCCACCATATTTATGTCAAGGGCTTGTAAATTTGATTCAGCCATTAGTTGAGCTAGGCCCTGACCTTTGGTCAGTTTTGTGGGTTTTATTTCAAGGTCATACTCTAAGATTACAGCAATCCATTTTCCCCTCTTTCCGTCTGGATCTTGGGACAAGATGTCTTTAACCACTATGTTTGGCACGTAGGCTATGATGTGAGAATGCAATATATACACCCTAAAGTCTTTCAAGGCCTTTACCAGGGCATAGGCCTATTTTTACATTATGTTATATTTCAAGGGTGCATCCCTCAAAGCCCTACTGAAGAAAGCAATGGGCTGTTCCATTCCCTCCGGATTTTTCTACAGTAGAATTGCAGCCATTGTATGCTTGGAGGTGAATGAAAATATCAGGAAATATTTTGAGAAATATGGGCTGATTAGGACAAGAGCCCGGGTGAGTGCAAGTTTAACTAACTCAAAATATATTTTTTCCTCTACAGTCCACTTAACCCCTGCACCTTTTTTCAGCATGTTAGTCATATTCCTAAGATGCTCAGCTAAGTTGGGAATAAACCTCCTTAGGAAGTTAATTTTCCCAATAAAGGACTGTAACTCTTTGATGTTTCTCGGGTGTGTGATCTGTAGTATCCCCTCAACCCTCTATGGGTCTATCTTAATTCCCTTCTTAGATATAATGTGGCCGAGAAGCTTACCTTCTTGCAACCCAAATACAGTCTTTTTGGGATTTAATGACAGACCGAACCTTCTACATTTTTCAAAAAAAATTCTTAGATGTTTTAGGTGATCCTCATCAGTCTTGGAATAGACTGTTATGTCATCCAGATAGATGAAAATGAAGTGCCCTATTTTGTCTGAAAAAACTATGTCCATATCTCGTTGAAAGGTTGCGCCAGTGTTCATTAGTCCAAAAGGCATTTTTACGTACATAAAGGTACCCCATGGAGTGGTGAAGGCGGTCTTGATTTGATCTTCTAGGAGTACTAAAACTTGGTTATAACCTGAAAACCCATCTAGCAGGGAGATCCTTTTTTAGCCTACTACCCTCTGAAGAATGTGTTCCATTTTTGGCAAAGGGTAATTGTCTTTAAGCGAGGCTTTGTTAAGGTTTCTGAAATCGATGCACAGTCTTATCTCACTTGTTTTCTTTCTCACAGCTACAAGGTTTGAGACCCAATCAGAGAACCTCATAGGAACTATTATTCCTACCTCGTACATCTTTTTAATCTCTTTTTCAACTGCAGGAAATTGTTTTGGGTTAATTCTACGAAGTTTTTGTCTGAAGGGTTTCTGGTTATCTTTCAAAGGTATTTTGTGTTGTATAATGTTTGTGTCATAGGCCTTTAAGTCCTCGTAGCTCCAAGCAAACACATAGATGAATTCTTTGAATAGGTCAATGTATTTATGTTTCATGTTTGCGGGAAAGGACTTAGCCAATTTTATCATCTTAGGCTTGTCTTCAGTGCCTATGTTGCATTCCTCAATGTCAGAGTCTAAGTGCTCTATAGTTGGTTTTTTCGCTACATCATCGAAATCAAAAAGATCCTCTAAAGGTGCTAGACCTCGGGGTATGTTCTTATCTTTGGCCTACAGCACCTCTATTTCCTCTTTATCTGCATTCTTATATTCTTCATTTGTATTTCAAATTTGTTCAGTTAAAGTGTTTATTTCGATGTTATGGGGTGGTTTTTCCTCGTCGGGAGGTTCCTCACTTAGGGAGTTATCCTCGGATTTAGAGTCTGAATCGGAAAATTCAAACTCATTCCTACCTATCAGGAAATCCTCAATCTTTTTATCGCCCTCAAAGACCTGCCAATATTTCTCATTGTCAGGTACTGCAAGTCTGAACTTTGTCTGAATGATAATTTTTTGGTCATTGAGAGGCTCATGGTATGAACTAGCTATGCAGGCTAAACCGTTTGCAATTACGTTCTGACTCCTAGGAACAAACACCAGTTCATATTCCACAAAGGTTTTCAACAAATCCATGGCATCATTCCTATACGATCTCAACCTAGGGTGTTTCGCCGTGTATTCACCATTCACCTGTTTAATGTTTAGCTCAGAGTCTCCATGTACAGCTATCCTTCAGGCTCCTAATTTTCTAAATAAATTCAGGCCTAGGATAAGAGCCTCATAGTCCACAATATTGTTTGTACGCTTGAAGTTCAGATTGAAGGCGTGACTCTCAGCATAGTCACTCTCAGTGTTATGTAACCACACTCCTACTCCTGCAGTTCTCCTGGTGCATGACTCATCGAAATTCATTTCCCATAAAGGTTCGTTCTCGGGTTTATCATCGATTTCTTTACTAGCGTTGGTTTCATTCCTGCGCTACAATGGAGGGTTTTTTTCGTGTTGTGGAGGTTTGTTCTTCATGATGCGTATGGAGTTCAGAGAGCTGACTAGTTAGTTGTTTTCATTATGCTTCTTGTTTACTCAGAGTTTCGTTTTCAGTGCACAGTCCACAGGTGTCATTTTCGTTTTCTTCTAAGTCTAGAGTGGCCATTATGTTGAAATCTATGGGCTTTACCCTATTGTTTGTATCTCTATTTTCTAGTTCTGGTTCTTCTAAGGATTCATCATTGCAAAGGATGAAGGAGTCCAGATCTATATGTATAGAGTACAAAGGTGAGTTTTCAGTCTTTTCAGGGCTGCTGACCAAGAATTTCATTTGTGCCTCTCTATACAGTTTCCTAAGCTGGCTAAAGACAGGGATTGTAGCATATGATCCATCCATCTGCATTGTACCTTGCAGCTTGGCTCCCCATGACCTCGATAGTAACATGCCATACTTAGGTGGCACATCTGCTACCACAAAATCCATAACCATGGATTTGGCAGGAATCTGGGTAAGGTTTACACACAGGTCTTTGATTAGGCCAAGGAACTTTACTCTGCTAGAGTCGAATGAATATAGATTTTTTATAAGGATGGGTTATCTCTAGGCCTAACCACTCCATAACTACCTTAGGCATCAAGTTGTGTGATGCCCTAGAGTCATGCATTGCATTGTGAAGGATCTTGTCATGGATATTGAGGCTGATATAAAAAGGAGGTACTACTCCTTCCTGAAATTTCTCTTCTATCTTTGGACCAAACATAAGGGCTGGTTGATCATCACTCAGATTGACAGTGTTATTGTTTTCACCTAGATTTAAAGCTTTCAAAATTTGGCCTTTATATACATCCTGAGTGGCCAGCTCAGAGAGTGGGACAGAGATTTTAATTTTTTCAATCTCACTCTCCAAATTGAAGGGAATTTGACTCTTTGTAATGCTCAAAGCTGTTTTATTAGCCACTATCTTAGTGGCTGAATCAGTGTGCAGATTCTCACTATGTACAGTGTAAGGAACTGTTTTATCAAGAGCACTAACTGCAGTGCTAGTGCTGCTAGTTGGTTGACTTTGTTTTTCAGTATTTTGGTTGCCCTTCTCTTTTTTCTTCCCAGAACTCTCAGCTACTAATTTATTACTTTCAGCGGTCACTTTAGAGGTTTTCTCAGGTCTTTTCTTGATGGTAATCTCAGAAAATTTGGGTTTGGAAGACTCTAAGCTCTTTTTTCTCCTAAGCTCATATTGTTCTCTGACCTGCATGATGGCATTTTCAAATCCTAGCCTATAATCCTCAGATTCTAATCTTTCCTCATCCCAATATGAGGGTGAGGGATGATCTTCTTCTGTGGAACAATTGTGGATCGAGTTATTTGTCTCAAACATATTTATTGTGTTTTCCTCAGAGTCTTCTATAATCCCCTCATCCTCATCGAGGAAGTTCTCTTGAAATGGGGGTATGACTTGTTGATCTGAGTCCCTTTGTCTGTTGGGAGTGGTATTGTTTCTCCTAAATTTCTGGTTCTGGTTATGGTTTTGGTTTCTGTTCTGGTTGCTGACTTGGACAATCAAATTTTCCACCATTTTTCCTAGCTTCTCCATGTATTTGGCCATACTGTCATATTTGGGATTAGATGTGGAAGCTAGCATGTTATCCCTATATGTTACCCTTCTCTCAGCCCTCATTCTGGATTTCTTCTCAATCAGGTTATCCTCTACACTCACTACCCCTTTTTGCATATCTTCCAGTGTGTTGTAATCTCTCTCCCTAAGCTGGTAGGCCATATCAGCATCAAAGCCTTTAGGATATTTCACTAAATCCATACCTTGGGGAGGTTTCATGTGTGGAGGAAGAGCGTTATAAACGCTGTTAAACCTTGTAGAATAGTCATGTACACTCTCTCCTACATTTCTTTT
Organism: Pinus albicaulis; assembly: GCA_034641835.2. Taxonomy (NCBI): domain Eukaryota; kingdom Viridiplantae; phylum Streptophyta; class Pinopsida; order Pinales; family Pinaceae; genus Pinus; species Pinus albicaulis. The sequence goes on along the minus strand of CM076578.1, from coordinate 1,795,852,036 downwards.
AAGATTCTTGTATTCTGCTAAGATTTGGAGAGGGTTGGTCTTGACTTCCCATTTGTTTATGAAGGTTTGATATAGAGTGAGAAGGTCTTGGATACTATTAGGAGGTAGGCCTTTAAACCATTTCTTCGCATCACCTCCTAAACTCTGGGCAAAGATTCTCATTTTGACTGTCTCATCATCTATCTCCATGTAGTCAAAGGAATATTCCATCCTATCTACATGGTGCTGAGTTGTGGTAGACTCTTTTGCAGTGAAGTGTGGGATCTTCAATTGATAATCATTGGGTAAAGGCACTAGGGTTTGAGGTAACACCATAGGTGCATACCAGGCTTCCATAATGATGTTTTGATGAGGTAGAGGGTTGGCTTGAGCAACAGGTATGTGGATGACAGGAATACTAGGACCAGCAACACTCTATTGAGCTAATTTAGGATGACAGAGCCCCAAGTTTTGAATGAAATGAATATTCGGAGGTGTAGATGGAGGAGTCTCTCTGTGCCTAATGTGTTGACCACTATGATATGGTGAACCAGGAAGCTCAAGGCCTAGATGGTCTATAGCACTGAATGACCTAGTTCTAGGTAATCTGCTTGGAGAGTCTAGGAAAAAAAGAGGGTCTGATAGAGCTGTAAAGTATTTTGGTGCAGAGTTAGCTCTATGGATGTGTTTGGAAATAGTTGGTCTTTTAGGTGTAGGATATTTCCTAAGAATGCTCTCAGGGTTGTCAACTATTTCAGGTGGGTCTGGGTTGGGATAAGCTCTTGTGTGAATGGTTCTTGAAAGAATTTTTTCTTCGAATGGAGCAGCTTAAGCCTACCTGTTACTTCTATTATGGCTGATGTTGTTATGGAGGCAGGTCTCCCAGTGGATTCTTTGTGAACCAAGATAATCAACAGGCCTACTGATCACCAATGGAGTCTTTTAACTGTTGAAGAACTATGGAGTCGCCAGGTGGAAGGTTCAGAATGTTTCAAGAGGGTATATTGTCCACCACAGTGAATAAACACCAAAATATGCTAATATGGTCTTCTTTGAGTCTGTGACATGCTTAGAGGTGCGTTTTACTCAAAGTGTCCCCAGTGGAGTCGCCATTATGTTGTGGTTCCCATGTTTTTGCAAGTTTGGCAATACCAAAAGATGAGACAACATTAGAACCACTTTCAGACCTCAGGATCTAGCCCTCTTGGGTCCAGAGAGGGATCTCTCTATGATAGGAAAAGGTATATGTCTTTGAAGCTCTGTTTTTAGGTTTTAGGCTATTTATAGGCACGGGTTTGTTTGTTTGTTTAATGGTTTGGTTGCTGGGAAAACAGGAAAGAAGGGTTCGCTGTGAGACAAGACTGAATAAAGAGGGTTCTAGACAAAGGAGGAATGATTTCAGGGAACACTCAAGACCATTGGGCAATGGAGTCAGGAAAGGGTTTACTTTCTATTCAATGTGCAGGCTTTCAGTTGGGATAGTCATATAAAGCATTGGATATTAAAGATGATTGTGTGGCATGAAATGGTAAGGAAGAAGGTGAAAGGAAAGGAAACCTCCAAGGTGACCTTTCAGGAATCAGATCCAGGGATAGGACATGCCATTAAACAACCTATGACCCAACTTCTAAAGGGTAAACTCTTCAAACAAAGGGAACATATAAGGGCTCAAACGCAAAGATGAGGACCTGAGATCAGAGAGAGACTTTGAACTCTCAATTCTTTGGCACCCAGCTTAAGGGATCTTAGAGAGGTTCAATTGATCAAGAAGGGTCCTAGTAAGACAGAAACATCGTTCTAAACTCCCAGTAACCCAATTCTTTCAATTAAAACCCAAAAAGAGCATCTGAGGTCAGATTCATTAATTCATACATCAGCTAGCAGTAAACGTAGCCACTACACTGGTTAAATTAACTTAAATCAACACTTAGATAACACATACAGTAGAAAACGTCAAAGGTATGGAGAGAAGAAACATAGGGTACCATGCGAGGGTAAATCCTATGCCAGATTTCTGATGCATACCAAAAGAAATGAAATATGATGAATTACAAAGGGAAACAAAGACAGAGATAGAAAAACATCACCGCTGCTTTAAATCAGGATCCAAAGAAATGTGCTTTTCATATTAAAGAGAAACACTAGTCATGTACAACATGCCAACAGCTTGATATTCAGTCTGAAAACATCTTCCTCAACCTATCTTACAACTTTACACAGAGAACTATATCTCAAGAGAAACAACTTACAGTCACAGATATCCGATCAACCCCTTTTACAATGTTTTCTCATGAGTTTTTATATCTAAAAGAGAGGCAGAGGAGGTAGATGAAACACTAAATGAAAACATTAAAACAGAGTAGAAGAAGAGGGCTCGAGGCCCATTCTGTCTTAATATCTGAGCATTAATCTTTAGTACTCTTTGGACGAAAGAGTGGTCTTCGACAGGCTGAAATTTACTCCAGGTATGTTCTCTGATGTACTTTCAACTGAAGTACTCTGTAGTACTCTGGTGAATGAAAAAAAAGGCAGATAAATGACTTTGAAGATTTCCATACCGCATAACAAATGCTCTGGTAGCACAGGACTGTTCTGTCAGGGTGGAAATCTTCTCAGGGACATGATGTACAATAAAAATAGTATGGGTGTTGTGCCATTTCTCATGAGGGAAACTTTTGCTGATGTGAAGCACTGATAATATCATTTTCTATTCGTTAGGCCTCCTTAGGCCTTTTTGTATTAATCCTGAGGTTTTTTTCTGGTACATTTATCCTTAAACCACTGGGTTAAGGCTAAAAATCTCCAATTACAGGTCTTAAACTCTTTGATCTTTCACTGATACTCTTTGCCGCTCCATTACTGTCTCTGTCTATGAAATTAGGAACCTTAATGGTGCTGGGAAGGTTTAACAGTGTTGAACACCATCCAAAAAATCACGTTCGAACACCTTCCCAGGCTCTTCTCTGTAATACCAGGCTCTGAAATTAGTCTTCTCTGTGCTCAGTGTCACTATAATAGCGACTGTGAGCAATGGAGGTTTATACCATCTGTACCCTGCAATAACACGTAAACATGCTAAGAAATCCATGCATGGGGAGGGTGGATGCAGTGGAATGTTGTGAGGAAGGTAGCGAGGTGACGATGTATGTAGTGGATGCAATGGGAAACAGTGAAAAATGCAGTAAACAGTGGGAAAAATGGTCTGGTAAAATTTTGGTGGAAGAATGCATGTGGACCGTCCGATCATATCTGGAGGGGATGATCGACAGTGGAGATTGAATCGCATAATGGGTTTGGAAGGTAGGGCGTTATAACATAAACTTTAATGTAAAAACATTAAAATTTGACCTTTGGACGAAATACACGGGAATGTATGAAAATGAAACGAAATGATTTTGAATGGCGGAACCCAGTCATGGGCGGAGGGTGATTCAGTATGGATCGTCCAATCTCAGGAGGAGATCGATAGTTGGGATGCTGTGATGAAGTTCTATGGTTGCTCGATGAGAAAATGTGAATGGAGAATGTGATGCAATGTAAGCTGTCGATCTAGATCGAACGGACGGTCCCAATTGAATCGGAGGATCGCAATCAGGGGAGGCAAAAGGAGGGGACGCGTGGGTTTGAGCGATGTGATCACACGCCAGCCACCTGGTCTGGAACCAGATCGATGGCCCACATTCAATCAAAGGGGTGCAAGGAGAAGAACGACGGGCACGGTGAAAGATAAGTGTTGGCCGTCAGATCTTTACAGATCGACGACTGAGATTACTTCAAGGGGCCAACAGACTTAACACTATCGCATCAAAACTTTCATGGTTTACAAAGGAAAAAGATGTCCCGCTCCGATTCTCCGATGCAACTAGCACCCAGGCCTTAAGCACTGTTGAAAATGCATCAAGATGATGGAGCTTAGTGAAATGAAGTCACCTTCACTAAGTGGGCCTGCAGGCAAATTCTGGCGCAAAGTCTATTTTTAGACTATGTCTATTTTTAGACATATGGAGCATGGTCCAAGAGTTGCAGTATGTTATTCTTGGAGTATTGGTCATGTTGGTAAAAATATATGGACCTCTATTTTTTGGACCTATAGGTCAAAGTCTATTTTTAGACTGCCTATCCTAAAAATAGGGAAGTCAAATATTATTTACCCTTAATAATATTTGGACTATAAACTTCATTTTACTCTCTTGGAGCACTTCAGTTCGAGCTACAGAAGTGGCTCATGCATCTGACAAAGGAATTGCGCTATTCCTAGGGGTTTGGTGAGCTCATGCATGGTTGACTTCAGTTAGGACTTCAGTGGCATAAGTTTGGTGGAGTTGATGAGACAGTTGGTGGAGTTGTGTTCGGTTTAACTTAGTTGAACTAGTTGAGATTAGTTTAACTAGCTAATCAACTAGTAATGAGTGGAGTGAATTAAATATTATTTAATTCATTAATTAGTAACTCATTATTCAACTCAATAACACATTAGTTCACTACAGTTCATGGACAGTTCAGTGGAGACCAGTGAAAGAGGTAGATGAAAGGGTGAGTACAACTATCAGTTGTGACATCAGTTGTGCATGAGATTTGCACCACACTTGGAGGCAATTTCCCATGATGATTGCGCTGTCAAGCCAAGGAGATTCAAACCTTGGATCTCTATTTAGACAGGCCATGATTTCGCAATAGAGGCAGGCAATTAGTGGATGTGTTTTGAACCTGTGACTTGTTCAAAACCAAGCTAGTTTGTGTGTAACTTCATGAGATAGTACTGAGTACTTGTGAGGAGTATTGTACTGAGTTTGTTACATGTTTTCTCCATTATAATATACATAATATCTGTGGGGTTTTCAGCTATAATCTTTCCCCATACATACTATGTTAATGTGTATGATGATTTGATGTGCTATCGCTTGTTTTATCTCCGCATGTGTGATGATCTGAGTGGAAGAGATTATGTGTTGCATATGAATTCAAATTGATATGTGATCAGGATAGTCTCGGTGGATAATTAATCATTATTCAGCAAATTTCTACATGGTATCGGAGCTATTGAAGAAAAGATTGATCATCACAGTGATTACAAACTTATTTCGGTAGACAGAGTCTGCATGCGGGCCAGGTAGCCTCTGGATCCATCCTTTCCTTTGAAAGGTGATATATCCAGTAAATTCCCCTGCAGTGGATCTCTGTGCTAGAAATAATTTGTTCTCACAGATCAAGGGCGATTGAGCTTTGAGTTGGAATTCGAATTTTGTAGCAGTTTTGTTTTCTTGGTGCCGGATTTGAAAATGTCTTTCAACGGGTTGCGACTCGAATATGCTCTTGAAGGCAGTTCAAATTATGTTGCATGGAAGGATCGCATGGAGGCAGTATTAGAAGATAATGGACTGAAGGAGTTCATGGATATGGATGTCCAAAGGCCCACTGATCCTGCTGAATTCGAAGCATGGAAAAAGGAGATGGTGAAATGTCGAAGGATCCTGTTGGAGGGCGTCAAGGATCATATTGTATCCAGCCTGCATGCAAAGGCTTCTCCATATTTAATGTGGAAAGCTTTGACGGATCTATTCCAGAGTAAGAGCGACCAAAGGAAGCTGGCGCTCAAAGATAAGCTCAGGAACATCAAGATGGAGAAAGGTGACAGTATCGCCAAATACCTCACGAATTTCACTCAATGCAGAGATGAGCTAGGAAGTGTGGGGGTGACTGTCGAAGATGAGAACATGGTCGACTTGGCTCTCCTTGGTCTTCCGAAGGCTTGGCATTCATATCAAGATAGTGTCAATGGTCGGGAGAAGTTGCCGGGATGGGAGTGCCTTTGGGCGGATCTCATGCAGGAGGAGATAAGGAGGACTACCAAGGACGGATCTTCATCAAAGGGAGCTGATGAAGAAAATTGTGCTTTGGCTGCCAAAGCAAAGAAGGGGAAGGGTAAGAAAACTTCTCATTCCAGTGCTAAGGGCAAGAAGCAGGATATGGTGAAAGTGAAGTGTTTTCACTGCCATGATCACGGACATTATGCTACCAATTGTCCGAAGAAGAAGAAAAACAAGTAAGTAGGAAGATCTGCAGATGGAGAAGCTTTGGCTTCGCAGTTCGAGCTTGACTTTTCACTGATCGCATGCTTGGTTTCAAGTGTGATGGGATTGGTGTGGTTCTTGGACAGCGGTGCATCATTTCATATGACGGGAGATCGGGATTTGTTCTCAGATCTGGAGGACAAAGATCTGGGTGTGCACATCGAGATGGGCGATGATGGTAGATACAGTGCGACTGGTATCGGTACCATATCCTTTCAGAGGGAGTCTGGTAAACCCTTCGTATTGAAGGATGTCATGCATGTACCTGGATTGAAGAAGAACTTGATCTCTGTGGCGATGTTGGAGGATAAGGGGTATGATGTGGTCTTCAGCGAAGGAAAAGCCTTCCTGCGCAGTAAGACTATTGGAGAGACCCGAAAGATAGGGGTTCGAACCAAGAACCTTTATCAGTTGCAGGTAGATGGCTGCGCAGCTATGGCATGCAAGGCGGGAGAAGTGGTGAGCCGGGATGATGAGGGCGAACTGTGGCACAGGAGATTGGGCCACCTTCACCATGGAGCTTTGAAGATTCTGCAGCAGATTTCTATTGGGCTTCCTAAGGGCACTCTTGCGCAGTCAGATCAGTGCAAGGGGTGTACCTTGGGGAAGTATGTGAAAGCCACCTTTCACGAGAAGGATAGTCGCGCCATGAAAATCCTTGAGAGAGTTCACACAGACGTGTGTGGTCCTTTCTCAGTTGCTTCGACAGCAAAGCACAAGTATTACATGATCTTTGTTGATGATTTCTCTCGAAAGTGCTGGATCTTCTTCATGCAGAAGAAGAGTGATACATTCGCGAAGTTCTGTGAGTTTAAAGCACTGGTCGAGAAGGAGTCGGGGAAGAAGGTGATTGCTCTAAGGAGTGATAACGGTGGTGAATTCATCTCGGCTGAATTCGAGGAGTTCTGCAGCGCAGAAGGGATTCGGAGAGAGCTCATCGCACCCCATAACCCACAGCAGAACGGGGTGGCTGAGCGGAAGAACAGAACGATCGTGGGTGCTGCACGGGCGATGTTGCATGATCAGGGCCTACCCCTTCACTTGTGGGCTGAGGCATGCAATACAGCAGTGTATGTGCAGAACCGTTGTCCTCACAAGGTTCTTGGCATAAGTACACCAGAGGAGGCTTATTCTGGCAAGAGGCCTGATATTTCCCATTTGCGGATTTTCGGATCTCCTGTCTACATGCATGTGACGAAGGATGCAAGAATGAAGCTGGATCCAACTGCTGAAGTTGGAATATTTGTGGGGTACACTGATACACCTCACAACTATCGGGTGTATGTGCCAGACAGTCGCAAGACTGTTGTGCGACGGGATATAAAATTTCAGGAGGAGAAAGCCATGCGGTGTTCGCTTGAGAGGGAGCTACACTTGCATGCAGATGAGGAGCTGTTAGTTCCTAAGGAGGAGCTTCCGGATGTGGATCAGCCACAAGAGGAGGTTCGGGAGGTGGAAGAAACCACCCAGGCAGCGCCAACCATCAGAGGGCGCATGCGCACTACAGAAGCTGAGCGACTGGCTCGGGATGCAGAGAAGGTTGTAGGACCACCTACAGCACAGCGTAGACAGAGGCAGTCACCGGATCGGTACACTGGATACATGGCTCTTGTGAGTCAATGTGTTGTGACAGAGCCATCCTCTTTTGAGGAAGCTGTGGAGGAACCCGCATGGGTTGATGCCATGATCGAGGAATATGATTCGATCGTCAGGAACAGTGCATGGGAGATTGTCCCAAGACCGGTTGGGAAATCAGTGGTGGGTTCGCGATGGATCTACAAGGTGAAGCAGGCAGCTGACGGGAGTGTGGAGAAGTACAAGGCGAGATTTGTCGCCCGTGGCTTCTCACAGATCGAGGGAATTGACTATGAGGAGACTTTTGCACCTGTCGCAAGGTACTCTTCCATACGGACGATCCTTGCTCTCTCAGCGCAGATGGGGTGGCACATTCATCAGATGGATGTGAAGACTGCGTTCCTCAATGGAGTTATTGAGGAGGAGGTGTACATAGATCAGCCTGAAGGTTTTGAGATCTTCAGCAGTGAGTCGCATGTGTGCCGACTCAAGAGAGCACTGTACGGGCTGAAGCAAGCACCTCGTGCTTGGTACACTCGGATAGACAGCTACTTCACCGGGCTTGGATTCTCCAAGATTGAGGCGGATCCTAACCTGTACCAGATTGTGGTGGAGGGGAAGCTGTTGATCATCGTACTGTATGTAGATGATCTGATTTTGACTGGCGATGAGCAGTTGATACTTTCATGCAAGGAGGATCTTGCACGAGAGTTTGAGATGAAGGACTTGGGCATCCTTCATTATTTCCTGGGATTGGAGATTTGGCAGCGCAGCGGAGGACTGTTTGTTTCTCGGGGCAAGTATGCCCGGGAGATTCTGGAGAGGTTCAACATGCAAGGCTGCAAGCCTGTTGACACTCCTCTTCCTGGTGGTTGGAGGAAGGAGGATGCTACTTCAGCGGAGGTAGTGGATGCCACTGTCTATCGACGGTTGGTGGGGTCGCTTATGTATCTGGTCAATACACGACCCGATATATGCTATGCAGTTAACCAGCTTTCGCAAGCTATGGTTAAGCCTACCAAGCTCTTTTGGAAGGCAGGCAAGCATGTATTGCGTTATATTAGTGGCACATCGGGATATGGTCTATGGTACAGACAGGAGGATGGAGCGAAGCTTTCTGGCTTCACTGATGCAGATTGGGCAGGGAGCCCAACGGACCGGAAGAGCACATTTGGAGGAGTTTTCAGCATTGGGTCGACAGCAGTTTCCTGGTACAGCAGGAAGCAGAGATCCGTGGCACTCAGTTCAGCAGAGGCCGAGTACATGGCAGCTAGCTTGGCTGCATGCGAGGCTATTTGGATGAGGAAGATCCTCGCAGGATTGTTCAGGTTGCATTTGGAGCCTACGGTGATCTACTGTGATAACCAGAGTTGCATTAAACTCTCGGCTAATCCAGTATTTCATGATAGGTCCAAACACATCGACATCAGGTACCATCATATCAGAGATTGTGTTTAGCGGAGAATCATGATGCTTTCATATGTTCCCACGGAGGATCAGGATGCCGACATCCTGACGAAGGCGCTCACCAGGAGCAAGTTTGAATTCCACAGAGGCAGGATAGGGGTTGCAGATAATCCATATCTTGCTGAGAGGGAGTGTTGAAAATGCAGCAAGATGATGGAGCTTAGTGAAATGAAGTCGCCTTCACTAAGTGGGCCCGTAGGCGAATTCTGGCGCAAAGTCTATTTTTAGACTATGTCTATTTTTAGACATATGGAGCATGATCCAGGGGTTGCAGTATGTTATTCTTGGAGTATTGGTCATGTTGGTAAAAATAGATGGACCTATATTTTTTTTGACCTATAGGTCGATAGGTCGAAGTCTATTTTTAGACTGCCTATCCTAAAAATAGGGAAGTCAAATATTATTTACCCTTAATAATATTTGGACTCTAAACAGCAGTTTACTCTCTTGGAGCACTTCAGTTCGAGCTATAGAAGTGGCTCATGCATCTGACAGAGGAATTACGCTATTCCCAAGGGTTTGATGGCATCATGCATGGTTGACTTCAGTTAGGACTTCAGTGGCAGAAGTTTGGTGGAGTTAATGAGACAGAAAGTGGAGTTGTGTTCTGTTTATTTTAGTTGAACTAGTTGAGATTAGTTTAACTAGCTAATCAATTAGTTATGAGTGGAGTGAATTAAATATTATTTAATTCATTAATTAGTAACTCATTATTCAACTCAAGAACACATCGGTTCACTACAGTGCATGATCAGTTCAGTGGAGACCAGTGAAAGAGGTAGATGAAAGGGTGGAGTTAGCTATCAGTGGCGACATCAGTTGTGCATGAGATTTGCACCACACTTGGAGGAATTGCCCATGATGATTGCGCTGTCAAGCCAAGGAGATTCGAACCTTAGATCTCTATTTAGACAGGCCATGATTGCGCAATAGAGGCAAGGCAATTAGTGGTGAGTTTTGAACCAGTAACCTGTTCAAAACCAAGCTAGTTTGTGTGTAACTTTATGAGAAAGTACTGAGTACTTGTGAGGAGTATTGTACTGAGTTTGTTACATGATTTCTCCATTATAATATACACAATAGCTGTGGGTTTTTCAGCTATAATCTTTCCCCATACATACTGTGTTAATGTGTATGATGAATTGATGTGTTATCGCTTGTTTTATTTTCTGCATGTGTGATGATCTGAGTGGAAGAGATTATGTGTTGCATATGAATTCGAATTGATATGTGATCAGGATAGTCTCGGTGGATAATTAATCATTATTCAGCAAATTTCTACAAGCACTTGGTCTCAGGCATGGGGCATATGGGGAAGTGGTTAAGGGGGTTGGCCCAAAAGGGGCTAAGCCTCATATGTAAAAAGTGGGTTTTTTTGCCTAATTTCAATGTGTTTTAAGGCCGAAAGAGGGAAACGGTAGGGGAAATAAAGGGTTTTAAAACCAAGAAAAAGGTATTTGAAAGGTTTAAAAGGGGAGTTAGGATGATTTAAAGGGTGAGTGGGGAAATTTAGAAGGGAAAAAAGGAGGTGAAAATAGAGGTTTAATGGGGATGAAAAGAGGGGAATGGAGGCCATTTGGGCATTCTTCTTCACAACAGAGAGGCTTTTAAACTGGGAACAACAGTGAGGATTTCTCAAAGGACAAAGTCACAAGGAGGCTTTCAAGGATTATGTGTTTTCAGAGGAAATGCATTCCTTGAAGGCTTAAAAACATTTTAGCCCCCTGTTTGCTTGTCAAAAAATTCATAGGGGGCTAACAAGAAGAACCAAAGCAAATGATTTCCAGATTGGAGACATGGTTCTAAAATGGGATTTAAGAAGGGAGGACAAAGGAAAACATGGTAAGTTTGAAAATATGTGGAAAGGCCCCTATATCATTGATTCGGTGAGAGAAACAATGCTTTATTTTTTAAGGAACTTGATGGAATTGAAATGTTTGGAGGTCCTGTCAATGGCAGGATACTCAAACACTATTTCTTTCAAGAGTCTTAGTTTCAAAGTTTTATTCATTGTACATAACACAGTTAAAAGGAAATTATACAAAATACAAAAACAATAAAAATAAAATAAAATCAAAAGAGGGCAGATTCAAAAGAGGTACAACCCCATACCCAAAAAAGATAATTTCTGAAAGTGAGCTTGTATAAAATGCCACTACTGATTCAAAGGGATATATTGTTCAGTTATCTAGCCTAATCATGGTTGAAAATGCTTTAAATTTATGTTGATAAGTTAGTAGAAACTTTGATTGATAAAACATTATTTCAGACTTAACTTATTCAAAGAAAGATATTTTAGGAGATTGAAAAGACATTGGTTCCACATGCTTAAAACAGAACCAAAGAGATAGATAAATATGCCTCACAAAAGAAAAATCATGGCCTTATCTTTCTGATTTACTTTTATGCAAAATAATGTTTTTGTGCAAGCTCAAATGCCACTACTTGTAATTATTCAATCATACAGCCTAAACATGATTGAGTAAATTTGAATTTCATGCTAATAGGTTAGTGAAGAAGATTTTCCAAACTGTATAATCTTGGCTTATCAGTAGAATAGATTAGGATAGAAAAGAATGGTTCAAACAAACTCAAAATCTGAACCAAAAAGGAAAAATATAGCTTTAAACAGATTGAAACCAGAGCTAGAAAAAGAATAGAAGGATGTTTATAATTTTCAGATCTTAAGCCTTCACAATTTTGTTTTATTTTTCTACAAATAAAGTCTATGTGGAGCTTGTACATAAATCCATGGACACCATAGCAAATCAGACTACTTAATCCTGATTTAGCTATGTTTTAAATTTCTATTTTAGAATATAGAGAATGCAAATTTGTCAAACAAATTAATATTAACATATATTAGTATAGAGAAACAATGAGTTCAACTATTTAATCTGAGCTCATGGAAGTTATAAGGGTACCAATAAATCAGTTTTTCCTGTTTTTTAAAAGAATAAAATATTGATGTAAAAAGGGTTTGCAAGTCCAAGTGCACCCTATGAAGAAAAAATGTTAGGAAGTAGGCTGTGTAGGTAGAGATGATGTTTTAAAGAGATTACATGTTGCAGGTTGTCGAAAAATTATCAGATTCAAAAGAAAATCAGGAAAAGAGAAAAAGAAATATGCCCAATGGAAAGGAACTGGTCTGCTAAAACTCAAAGATTATTTTCTGAGGTTCTAGACACCTTAAAAAGCAAGCTGTCCTCCCCAAGTGGAGCCACTGTTAGCCATCTATAATTTTTACATATTTAAGTGATGGCTAAAACAGGTCTTTGGCCTTCAAGAAACAAATTTGAAGCAAATCTGTGAGTTCTTGAAGTCTTGCTATGCTCCTTATCCTTCAAAAATCCACCTCTTCGATCTCTTTACTCAAAAATCTCAAAGAAGTCTTGTTGTCTCAAAGAAGGATTGTTTTTAGACCCATTTTCCATCAAATTTTCCTTTGAAAAATCCCTCTAAAAACCCCTTCATTTCACCCATTTTTCCCATTTTTACCCTTTATTTTCCTCAAAATTCCCCTTTAAACCTTGTAAAATCCTTTTATTAAGGTTTTAATCCCTTTTTCCCCCCTATCGAAAACTCCAAAAACCCTTAAAAACCTTCATTTTATGTCCAAATCCTTCATTTTAAAAAAATAGGCCTTAAGCCCCTTCCACTTAAATCCCAGCCCCCTTTCCTGCCATGCGACCGGCTTCATGACCTAGCGCTAAAGCCCATCGGCAGTCGCACTTCGGCGATTCCAAGTTCCCGCTCCCAAGTTTTCTTTTTCGCCGATGGTCGATCCTCCAATAAGATCTGGACTGTCCATTCCCAAGATCCGACGGCTCTCACATTTCCTTTCTCTGCTTTCTATCGCTCATCAGCCATCACACTTCACCATCGTGTCACCCCATCGCATCGATGCATCACATCGATTCATCGCATCGGGCTACACCCTTTTCCCTTCCACTTTCCTTTCCCCGCCGATAATATTTGAGTTGTTGATCGCTGTCAAATCCAACAGCGATCGGCCCCCCCTCCACTTCATTTTATCCCCCCCGCGTTCGAATCTCAACAGTCAATCCTCCTGATTGGATGGTCGGCATTGTTTCATTGTTTCGCCGTTCCCTGCCCCATTTTTTATCTATGCGAAGCTCTAATATATCTGAATCATTGATCTCCTTGATCTAACGATCCTTGCTCCATCGCATCACCAGTTTTCCCCCCGATTGTCTTTTACCAAAGCCTCCCTACCTATATATTTTGGGCCATTGATCCAGCTCCCCTAGATCGAACAGTCAGTGCAATCTCGTTGTTTCGTTGTCCCTTTGTCACATTTATTAATTTTTGTGAAGCTCTGATATCATCTCAACCGTTGATCCTCCTGATCAGACAGTCTACGCTTTTCGTAGTTTTTCCCTCCCCTCACACCATTTATCATCTGTGCAATCTACTGAAGAGATCTGGGCCATTGATCTACCCGATCCAATGGTTGTCACTGCCCCACCTTTTTCATTCCACTCTCGACCAATTCCATTCATTTACATTATTCTGAAAGATTTGGGTCATTTATCTTTTAAATCCAACGATCAGCGCTTCATCGCATATCCATCCGTCTCCCCGTCCATATGATATATTTCACGCTCCCCACTATCAATCTCCACTGTTGATTGAGCCCAATCCAACGGCTGTTGCTTCTGACCTCCCCACGTTATCTCATCAGTCCCACCCGACCACGTTGGGATTTTCATCATGTTTTCTTTCAATCCCCACCATGGATCTCCCAGATCTAATGGCCCATAGTCATCTTCATGCCCGTTTCTCCATAACTGTTTTAACACTCCATATCAACGTGAAATGGGTGGTTTTTGGATGATACGTGTCATCTTCTCGACCGTATCACGTCCATTTCACGTATTACTTCTTACCACCTTTATCACGCATGAATACCATTGGTGGTATTCCCAAAACTTCTTATCATTAATTTTGCACCCATACTTTCTTTCAAATCTCATTTCTTCGCCCTTCTGCCATGGAACCCCCCCTTTATGCATTTTCTTCCTTTTGCACTACCCTTTCATCCTCTGTCAAGCCCTCTGAAGTAGTTATAGCCCCATTCACAAGTTTTTATAATATTTTGATGGTTTAATGGCAAATAAGCTATGAAAGTTTTCCCACAGTCCAGTAAGGGACATGCCCGAGGATGACGATCCTCTGTGGCCGAATTCAATATTGAAAGGGATAAGAAAGGGTTTATTCCACGTTTAAGGCAATGTGTCATGAGCATCGACCATTCATTCAAAACCCTCTAGCGTGGAAATCCACCTGTACACCAGCAAAACAAAAGAAATAGTGAAGATTAGTGAACAGTATCAGAGAGATTAAAGTTTAAAGGTTAAGTCAAAATAATGAAATATTAAAAGACTTAAACCACTTATATTATAGATAAATACAGCATAGTGAAATTAGGAAGGCTAAAAGCAGACCAGGCCTTAAATACAGTTTAGTGATTAAATGAAGGAAAATTAGGCTAAAAGGCCTTGAATACATCAATAAAGACCAGTTATTCCCTTAGAAATATCTAACTGACACATTGAGCCTACTTTCTATCCATAAAGCCAATGAAGCAGTTATTACACAAAAGAATATATTTTAAACTGTCAAGATAGTTATTGTAAAGATAAGAAAAAGCCTTAAAGTCAATCTTTTCCACCTATCTTTATCTCAGAAATTAAGACAAAGTTATTTAACAGAGAAGTAGCTACAGATATTCTTACCTTATGCCCTGCGTGGTTTTCAAGGCTAGGAATGCATTTACTATGTAATTAATAACATTTTGAACCCTAGAAGAGTTTCACCTCCTCATTTGCAGCATAAATATTGCATTGGAACTCATTGTAAACATTGGATATTGATGACTGATGCTAGAATAATACATAGTCCTTTGAAGCTCTTGAAGAGAAATTGATGTCTTGGAACTCATGCATGATCTGATTTTATTGTTGATGGAGAAGGATTGTTTGCAAGATCCATAGGCTTGGTTGATGGTGAAGTTTTCTTTTGTTTATGTTTTCTAGTTTTCCATTATGTTTTCCATCTTGCTATGTTGCAGTAGGACAAAGAATTTAGATTAAGAAAATTTTTCTAATGGCACCTTAAATATATTTGTCCTTCACTGCCTTAATGTTTTCTTCTACTAAGATACATTAGGGAAATCATTTCTTTCTCCCTAACAAGTTCTTAGCTCATCCATTTCTTGAATAATTTAGATCAGTTAGCATAAATTATGATTTATGGTTAGCCCTGCATATTGTTGCCACTGAAATATTCCATTCTTGGAATCATCTCTTTAAAGTAGCTTTGTCTAGGTTTGTCAAAGAAGCCTGTTTAAAATCATGCTCTTTGCCTTTACTTAGCTAAAATTGTTTTAAGGAAACCTTATAGCTGTAATTTTTGATGTTATAGTTTTCTCTCCTTCTATGGTTATAGTTACTTGTGTATCTTAAATGTTTTTATGCTCTAGATGATAAAAACTCTGAAAGTTGGATAAGTTTCTTACCTTTCTAAGTTTTTATCTGAATGTTTTTCTTGGTTAATTATCTGTTTTCAGTCTGAAATCAAATAGATTAGGTTCTTCTTATGCCTTTGATTCTCTTGTTGTTCTTATCAATTTTCTAAATCCCTCAGTTTACAAGTATATAAAGGATTCAGTTTCAGCCCTTTATTAGTTTGTTGTTCTCAATCTTTATGTCCATTTCATAAATCCTTCATAACCCTAAAATATCCACCAACCAAGTAAAATTGCCTTGCAAATTCTCTTAAACACCATTGACGAACTTATCTAGACCTTGTTAGACTCCATTGCCCAATGACTTAACAATATTCCATGTTTCCTATCTAAAATCTATCAAAGTATCATACCCAACCAAAAAACAATCAAAATACCTTTCACTTAACATCTAGCCTAAAATCAACCCTAATCAGTAAACAAGACATATCTTTGCACACATTGAGAGATCCCTCTCCGAATCTAGGAAGTCTAGGTCTTTGGATTCCAAAGCTTTGTTTGATGTTACCCTTGTCAATTTTTATCTCAATCAATCTAGCAAATTACAGGGAGCTAACATAGAGATCACTAATACATATTTTCTCAACCACCATCAAAGAGATCAAGCTAAAGACTTTATCTTCAGTTTTCAAGAAAATATCTTCCATTATAAAATAAAATTTGGTAAAATGACTTTATTTTTGCAAGTATATCTATAAGCTAGTTGGGTTACCAAGATTCCTTGCATGAGGAGGATAGTCACAGTCCTAGAAGGAAGTAAAGTCATGAAAATTATCTAAAGTTCAAGATTTATCTGAATACATGGAAAGGGATAGAAGGGCTCAAAATATTCTTATGAAATCGGCCAAAGTCCTTACATCCCTATATAACGGGATTGGAGACATCAAGAGAATATACGATAAGTTGGAATAACTATTCTTTGCAATAAATAAGGTCATTGATGGTATCAAAGGATGAAGGGATATCTTCATAAGATCTCAACTGTGAGATCTGGAAAAGATGATAAGATGGACAAGGTAAAAAATGTTCATGAGACAAGAAACTCACCTCATTCAATTTGTGGTTTCTATGCTAGATTGAAAAAGACAAATCAAGGGAAAAATTATTGAAGGATAAAAGACTCAAACATTTTCATAGGAGGGAAATTTAGGAAATGTGGAAGAATTATAAACAATATAGGAAAGATGGTCCTAAAGGGACAATATCAAAAGGATGAATAAAGGAATATCATATCATCAAAAAGGATGGAGGAAGCCGAAGAAAATATGTTCAAGGAAAGAGGGAGTAAGAGATATTTATTATGGTTAAGGTAGTCTCCCACACAAAAGGTATTTTCATGGCTCCTAAATCCTATATAGGATACAACTACAATAAATAATACGATGCAATATGGCATCATGAAAGCATCAAAAGTAAGAGCTCGTGACATCACCATGGGGAACCAAGGAGTACAAAGAGAAAAAAATTCATGGAAATCAAATATGAACGATATAACTCTTGGGAACCTCATCGGAGAGGTCATCCAGGAAAAGGCTCATCATACATCAAAAGGAAACATTTTTAACGATAAGGATATTCAAGATCCTCAAGAATATTTGATGAAACCCTTATCGAAGGATTCACTGATATAGAGAGGAAGCAAGGTTTTCATCAGGAACTCCAACTTGTGGAGTTCATGAAATGATGGTATGATGACATAAGAAGGAGATCAATGGTTTGAAGACACTATAATCAAGAAAGTCGCTGAAAGAATACTAGATGAACTAAAGGTAAATGAGGTATGTATGCTTGTATTTAATATTATAATTTCATGCCGTATGGTTACAGGTAACATTGATTAGTACTTCTATACTGAGAAGCATGATCAAAGAAAATGGATCTCATCCTCTAAAAGGATACTAAGAGGCATGATTCACACTAGATGAAATCACCATAATGTATTCTCATATGGTGTATGCGATGATTGGAAACTATTAAGGAACTATGACTGAAATCTCCTGGGAATAAAATTGTGTGGAGAAACAAAGGAAGAAATCGTGAGAAGTGAAACCATGGTAAAGGCAATAAACAACCATGAATACCAAGAAGACTTGAATAGGAAGTCTCCCGAAAATATATGGAAACTTTGATGGAAGTTTGGAAAAGATGAAGATCCTTCACAATGCATATCTTTGGGAGATGTGTCAACATATTTTAAGGATATTGATACCTATAGTAATATTTCATGGTGAAAGATCAACAATAAGGTAAATTTTGATTTAAGTGTTCATATTTATAATTGAATAATATCTAGATGATATTGTACATTTTTTCAAAGGAAAGTATATGTCTTCCACAGTTGATAACCATATGGAATGATGAAGGATCCTTGGAAGAAATATGGTTTCAAGGAAAGCAGGATAACACGAAGCTAGATGAGATGGATCACTTTCTGATGGAAGAAATGAATCATGGATGAAAGTGATGGATGATCTATGACCTATGAAGAGATCCTAAGATTGAAGGCTCCTCAACAACGAAGAAATTCATGGCATTGAAGGAAGAAGTTCTTCATTAGTATTTGGGTATTCCATAATTGCTGCTGCAGGTCCCTGATTAAGAGGGAGCCTAGTAATAAGTTTCTTACTTGGAAGAAACTTGGTAATTACTAATCCAAGAGGTAGATTAGGTACATCTCTTGTATAGGAATGATTATGTTCCCCTGTGGAATATGTCCTCCCTATTTGAGAGGGAGAGATAGACACATCATTCTGGTCTTCACCTTGGAAGACAGAATGGAGGATTGGGTAATCATATGGAATCAAATACTGTTTGAGGATGTATTAGGGCATCCAAGATAATATTAGTCGTATAGGACTGATATTATTTGAGGATTGGGAATCCAAGTTAAGAATAATTCTAGTGGACATACCTTGAGTGAATCGGGGTGGGGTATGATCCAAGAAATATAATGATGAAGGTATCTATAAATCATTGGTCTCACCAACATTGGATCTCATGGTATTGTGGAGAGATGGATCTATTAGTCAAGGTCTTGCACTATGACAATGTTGGTTGATATGATGCTATACAGGTGGGATTACCAATCCAATTCTTCTTATGAGAAATTATTCAGATCAAGAATGATCAAGTACCATTATGAATACCTCCCTAGTTAACAGGGAGTGTTGAAAAGTGTAAATAGGTTCGATCTTCATAATGACATGTAATTATTTAACGAAGAGACAAATATAATAAAATGTATTTATTGTAATACTTGCATCATGGATTTCATGAGAAAGGATATTTTATTATACGTGAAATACTTCTTCTTGATGTCTTTAGGTATTTTTCATTTGTAAAGATAATTAGAGTCATGTACATGAAGTGATGTTACACTTAGAAAATGTCTATAAAGTCCTCCAAGACAAGCATGGTTCTCCTCCATGATGTCGGCCTTAAAGATGCCCTATATATTCATTCGTCTAACACAAATTAGACACATCGATTCACTTAAAAAGGTAATTTCAATAGCATGGTTGAACCACTATAAATAGGTGACTAGGCACCTCGCATTATGACAAAATATAGACTCGCATATCTCTAAGTTTCTCAATCTAAATCACAAAAGGTGATTTTAGACTAGGGCACAGACTTCGGTCTACATTACAAAAGATTGTTCGGATGGGTGAATATAGTTCGGGTCTATGAGATATTTAGAGGTCAACTACATATCACAAGTTCAAATTTATTTTGTATTTTCAACGATGAAGTATAGAGTTCAGTTCAGTGATATCTCTATGTTTTCATGTGTGTAAGACAGATAAAATTCAGATCTTTGGTACTGTAAGAAATTTCAGATTCCTTTGAGATTTTCAGAGGATGATCAATTTCAATTCCAGGTGGAAGAACAAAGATGGGTTTGACCTATATGAAATTCATTAAAGAAAAGGGACTCAGTTAAGGAACAATGAAGGATAACACTGAATCGATTCAACAAGGTCTCATTGATAACATGATAGTTCTAGGTATTATCTTTGTGGTGAAGATCTCGGTGCAAAATCATTAATGAATATCTCAGTGCCAAATCATTTGTGAAGATCTCAGTTCCAAGAAAGAAATATCTCAGTGTCAAGACAAATCTCAATAATAATGAATATGTCGGTGGAATATGACTCAAGAAGAGGACTATCAAAGATAACATGTGTCTTGGTCTTGGAGTGGCTACTAGGTCAAGGGTCTTGGTCTTCGTATTCATCAATTGGAATCTCTATAAGAAGAATTTGATGTGGGTTTTCCTCATAAAGAGTGAGATGTTTTGGCCTTGGCTCATAGCCTACATGTGATATCTCTTGTCTACTTATATTTCATGTATTAGTTACTATTTGATGAAGAAAACACTAATAAGCTAAGAATAAAATATCCTAATATGAATAAGTAAAAAACGTTCACAAAGAGTTGCTAATGAAGAGAAACCACCTAATGCAAAATCCCTATATTTCTCAACATGGTATCAGAGCTATGGTGAAAGTTAAGGAAGGACATCTAATCAAAGAGACACAAGGTTCAAAGTGGAAGTCTAAAACAACAAAAAAATTTGGATCCTATAAAAGGATCACAAATATCCTCATCAAGCTATCTATAATGCAAGGCAACACGAAATACTTTTCAAATTTTCATCATCATGGAGAAGGCAATGATGAATTTGGTCTTCTAGAAGAGTCACAACTATAGTTTGGATATCTTCAAAAGAATTAATATTTTTAAAATATGGTTCCATTCTCTGTTATAAATCTCAGTGCTATTCAGTGAGGAAAAAATCAAAAATACTACCTTAGTTATTACAGTAAGGAAAGAAAATTTTATTATGTGACATGGCGACAAAATGTTGGATCCTCTAAACATATTTTTATCACTCAGAAAAAGTGAAACATCATTTGACATAGTCTTAGAAGTTCATTTTTCAAAGGTATGGTCATAGAGTTCATTTGTCACAAGTTGGTAAAAGAAAATTTTAAATTTTTCATATTAACTTATCCTAAGGTACAAACCCACCCCCATTAATTCATATCACGTCCCATCAATCATCATTTGCTGACATATTTCATTTCCCAATGTTTTGAATTTAAAAAGGTCACTTTAGCCAGTTTTTCTTGTTTTCGTAGCTGTTTACACTGTAAAAAGGCAATTTTCACTACGAAACTGCTAATAGTTTCGTAGCGAAACTACTAGGAAATAAACTAACTACGCTACAAACAGAGGTTTTTCTATCTATATTTTCAAATTCGGTGCAAGGTGTCAGTAAATGTTTAGAAGTGTTAGGGTGGATGTCATTCGAGTCAGTTAGGGTTAAATCAAGGTACAAAGGTCATGGAAGAGGTCATTATTACTGTTTTTAGCATGCATGAGTCATGATTAAGCCATGAGCTTTCATAAAAACTTTAAAACATTACCCAATTGAGTCTTTTGTCATTCTCCACTTCATATTTGCATGTTACTGAGTTCTAGAGAGCTGTTTCACCAAGCCAAACTAGTTGCTGGAATTTTCAAAAGTTGCAGGTGTCACTAATCAAGCGAGTCAGAGAAGGTATAAAATCACCATGGATGCAAAGAGGAAGACCAGCAAAGGTGGCCACTACCTTAGATATGAGCCATTAGACATGAATTTTTTGAATGAAGACCCAACTGCCTTAGAATTTTTCAGAATAACATGGTGTTTGGAGTTCTGTCAAAGATTGCAAGTGTGCCATGTGAAAGTTTCTAAGGAGTTTGTTATCAGTTTCAATGGGACAACTTCAAAGGTGGGAATGTTTAACCTCACTATAACACCAGAGACTATTGCAGAAACAAAAATAATCCCTAAAGGAGGAGAACAATGGTTCAAAGGCTTCAATTTCACCATGCAGGACTATAAATAATTTATCAAGCCAGATCATAGTGAGATTGATCTTACAAATGCCATCCCAAGGTGCTACATGAAAGACAACTTCTCAAAGCTACTACTAATTATTCATAAGTACTTCACCTGTGAAGGGAGATATCACATGGTCTATTCCTACCATCTTAGGCTTCTGCTACATTTTGTTGGTAAGTGGTATCTTGATTTACCTTTTTACTTATACAGAAGCTTAGCTAAGATGTCAGATAAGGTCCAAGTTAAAAAAGAAGGAAATGAAACATAACTCTTTCATCATGGTTTGATCAAGTTGCTGGTATTAGAAGAGTTAAAAGGACTCCTAAACCTAGAGATATCCCATCACCTTCAGTGGTAGAGCAAGTTGAGCCAATGATCATGGAGATAGAGCCTTTACAGAAGGTTTATACACCCAAATCTACACCTAAAAAAAAAATCCAACAGTGAGAAAACAAAGCAACAAAAGGGTTTCAAGAAGCCAAACAGTGGCTAAGGGTAACTTAGAGGAAATTTTGTATGCTATTGATAGTGAAGAAACTCCCATAGTCCAAGCTGAAGACATATATGAGGGAGGAAGGAAGCTCAAGAAGGCCAAAATATCTAAAAAGTTAGTTTTCAAGTGAAGATGCAGGATTCATGTTTCATGCTAGAAAACCAATGATAAGACATGCCAGAAAGGTCTTGGAAAGAAGTAAAGAGGCTCAGAAGGTCACTGAAACTGTCCAACCACCACCAAGCATAATAGATATTTCCTCACCTGCAAAAGAAGAATTAGTCATTAAAAAAATTAAAGGTAAAGATAAAACCATTGAAAAAATAGAGATTGAAGTCCTTAAGGATCAGTTGAAGCTGGAAAATGATGAAATATAAGTCTTGAAGAAAGAGGCAAGGAAGCACAAGGTTCATAAGGTACAGTTTGAAAAAATTAAAGAGATTTGGGAGGATCAAGTCACAAGTTTCTCTAAGACCTTGGACAACACAGAAAAATTGATCAAATGGACTAAGCCATTGAGAGGAGAGGTGAAACATATCAGAAAAATGAACCTACACTTACAATCTAAGAACAAGACACTAAAATACCAATTCAAAGACCTACAAGAACAACTAGAACTGATTCATAAAGAGCTGGAGAAGAAGGGTTTGAAAATGACTGTGGTTGAAGAGATTTCTCAACTGATCATTATGTAGGTTTTAACCCTGAACAAAAATTATCTACACACGAATCATATAACAAAAGATAAACAATAGCGAGAGCATAAAACATAAAACAGATAAACACAGAGATTTTCCCTTGGATCCCAAATCGGGACGACCAACTTGATTTTTCATTATATGCCTTTTAGTGTTACAACACACATATATATACATGCCGAAGCATACATAAACCCCAATCCATAAACCCTGGATTAGAACATAACCGTAGTTCCCTTGACCGGATCTACAAAAATACCAGGAGCCGAAAACCATCGTACCCCAAAACCATGTGCAAAACCATGCAAAAAACCATGGATGCGGACTACCCACCAGAAATTAAGGACCAAAAATTTTCGCCAGGGCACTGCCTCGAACCCCGACAGGGGGGGCTATCGCCCCCCCTCTTACGCCCCCGCACGTGCTTAGTCGTGGAAAGAATATAACACATACCCAACACATTAATGAAGAGAAAACACCACAAGGGTCTTAAGATGAGTTTGACTGTGTTTTAGAAGATTCATGTTATGCTAAAGGTCAAGTTTTTACAGCTGGAGGTCACTTTTTGGAGACAGTCTTGAAATCTGGAATTTCTACACTTTTACACAGTTTCGTAGCGTTTCCTAGGCTTAAAGCTAGGAAAACGCTACGAAAATTTCTTTAGCAGCCTTTTTTCTTCTAAATTTAATTTTTGCAGCTATAAAGGAGAGATAATGGTGGTGATGATGTTTCATAGTAATAATTCGATGAATCTAGCCATCAGGCAGATCATCCTTGCTGTAAGAATGTCTATTTAAAGGCAAATCATCGAAGTAGTAAAGGGTTGGATATTTTTTGCACCAAACTGCTGCTTTATGTATTTTGACTTATATCAATAATACAAAGGGAATTTCTTCTTGACAGATCTGAGATTCTCATGGGGATTTTAATGTCTTTCTGATCTATATATTTATGTTTACAACTTGCAGCAGATTTCATCTCTATTACTCAGAATTCATATGTTTATGCTCTGACCTCCTTTAGTGATGAAATTACTGTGTTGCTCTATGTTTTAGATATATGTTTTATGTGTGATTTTCCTTTGTTAAAGACCCCTATCTGCCTCAGCTTCCATGTCAAGAAACCTTTTCACTGAAAATATTGATTGTTGACTCCATAAGCCCAATGGCAGCAAGCCTGCATTATTTAAACCTACAATCATAAAAAACAAGATACAAATCCTATAGAGTTAGCCATCTAGCACTATCATTAACCAATATCATTAAATCCCTTTGAGAGAGCCCTCTCAGACTGAAGAGGCTAAGCTTCAGTCAAAAGCTGGTTTGAAACATCTACATAGAGTTGTCTGATCAACAACCAATCAAGTACAATTTTGTGATAACACATCTGATCAAGCCAAAAGGATGTAAAGTGAAAATAGAAGAAGACAATCACAACCAAGAGAATAATTTCATATTTACACTTATTCACCTCCAATCAAGTCTATATATCATAAAGGGAAGAAGTCATTATCATTATTATAGTAAAGATCTAATCCTTATCCTTGAAGAAGGTCATCCAAAGAGAGAGCACTAATACATATTTTATCAACCACCATATAAGTGATCAAGATAATGACTTTATCTTCACTTTTCAAGTAAGTATCTTCCATTCTATAATCAAATTTTGTAAAATGACTTTTTTTTTACATGGAGATCTATAAGCTAGTTAGGTTATCCAGATTCATTGCATGAGGAAAATAGTCATAGTCCTCAAAGAAAGTAAAGTCATGAAATGTATCTAAATGTTAAGATTTATCTAAATACATGTAAAGGGATAGAAGTTCTCAAAATATTCTTATGAAATTAGTAAAAGTCCTTACATCCCTATATAACAGGATTAGAGACATCAAGAGAATATACGATAAGTTGAAAGAACTATTCTATGCAATAAATAAGGTCATTGAAGGTATTGAAGGATGAAGGGGTATATTCATAAGATCTCAACTATGAGATCTGGAAAAGATGATAAGATGGACAAGGTAACAAATGTTCATGAGACAAGAAAGTTACCTCATTCAATTTGTGGTTTCTATGCTAGATGGAAAAATACAAATCAAGGGAAAAAGTGTTGAAGGATAAAAGACTCAAACATTTGCAAAGAAAAAAGGGAAGTTTAGGAAATGTGGAAGAATTATGGACAATACATGAAATATGGTCCTAAATGTACATATCAAAAGGAGGAAGAAAAGAAGCTTATATCACTGGAAAGGATGGAGGAAGCTAAAGAAAGTAATTTCAAGGAAAGAGGGAGTAAGATATATTTAATATAGTTAAGGTAGTCTCCCTTACAAAAGGTCTTTTCATGGCTCCTAAATCCTGTATAGGAAATTAATACAATAAATAATAAGATGAAATATGGCATCATGAAAGAATTAGAAGCAAGAGCTCGAGACATCACCATGGGGAACCATGGAGGAAAAAGAGAACAAAGTTTATGGAAATCAAATATGAAAGATATAGATCTTGGGAATCTCATTGGAGAAATCATCCAAGATAAGGATCATCATACATCAAAAGGAAACATTTTCCATTGAAGATAAGGATATTCAATACCCTCAAGACTCTCTGATGGAATCCTCATCAAAGGATTCACCGATATAGAGAGGAATCAAGGTTTTCATCAACAACTCCAACTTGTGGAGTTCATGAAATGATGGTATGATGACATGAAGCAGATCAAGGGTTTGAAGACACTTCAATCAAGGAATATGTTAAAATAATACTAGATGAAATAAAGGTAAATGATATATGTATTCTTTTATTTAATATTATAATGTCGTGTCTTATGGTTGCAGGTAACATTGATCACTACTTCTATACTGAGCAACATGATCAAAGGAAAGGGATATCCTCCTCTAAAAGGATGCCAAGAGGCTTTATTCACACTAGATGAAATCAACATAATATATTCTCATATGGATTATGGGATGATTGGAAACTATTAAGGAACTATGATTGAAAGCTCCTGTGAATAAAATTGTGTGGAGAAACAAAGGAAGAGGTTGTGAGAAGTGCAACCATGGTAAAGGAAATCAACATCCATGAATACCAAGAAGAATAGGAACTCTCTCAGAAAGATATGGAAAATCTGATGGAAGTCTGGAAAAGATGGAGACCCTTGACAATGCAAATTTGTGGGATATGTTTCAACATATTTGAAGGATGTTGATACCTACAGTAATATGTCATGGTGAAAGATCATAAATAAGGTAATTTTTTATTTAAGTGTTCATATTTATAATTGAATAATATCTGGATGAGCTTATGTAGGCTGGAAAAGGAAAGTATATGTCTTCCATAATTGATAACCATATGGCATGATGACAGATCCTTGGAATAAATATGGTTTTAAGGAAAGCAACATAACATTAAGCTATATTAGATGGATCAATTTCTAATGGAAGACATGACTCCTGGATGAAAGCGATGGATGATCTATGTCTTATGAATAGATCCCAAGAATGAAGGCTCCTCAACAACGAAGAAATTCATGACATCGAAGGAAGGAGTTCTTCATAAGCAGCTAGGTGTTCCATAATTGTCGCTACAGGTCCTTGATTAAAAGGGAGCCTATTATTAAGTTTCTTACTTGGAATAAACTTGGTAATTCCTAAGAGAGAGGTAGCTTAGGTGAATTCCTTATATAGGAATTAGTACATTCCCTTGTGGAATATGTCCTCCCTAGTTGAGAGGGAGAGATAGACACATCATTCTGTCATTCACTTTGGAAGACAGAATGGAGGATTGGGTAATCATCTGGAATCCAATACTCTTTGAGGATGTATTAGGGCATCCAAGATAAGAGTAGTCATTGAGGACCTATATTATTTTAGGACTAGGAATCCGAGATAAGAATAATTCTAGTGGACGTACCCTGAGTGAACCGGGGTGTGGTATGATCGAATAGAGACAACGATGAATGTGTCTATAAAAAATTGGTATCAACAACAATGGAGCTCATGGTATCATGGATAGATGAAGTTGTTAGTCAAGGGATTTCACTATGACAATGCTGGTTGATATGATGTTATACAAATGGGATTACCAATCTGATTCTTCTTATGAAAAATTATTCAGATTAAGAATGACCAAGTACCATTATGAATACCTCCCTATTTAAGAGGGTGTGTTGAAAAGTGTAACTAGAATCAGTCTTCATAATGAAATGTAATTATGTAATGAAGAGAAAAAGATAATAAAATGTATTCAATGTAGTACCTGCATCACGGGTTTCATGAGCAAGGAGATTATATTATAGGTCAAAAAATTATTCTTGATGTATTTAGGTATTTGTCATCTTCTTAAGATAATTAGAGTCATGTAAATGAAGTGATGTTACACTTATAAATTGTCTAGAAATTCCTCCAAGACAAGCACGGTTCTCCTCATTGATGTTGGCCTAAAAGATACACTATATATTCATGTCGAATCACACAAACTAGATACATCAGCTGACTTGAAAAGGTCATCTCAATAGCATGGTCGAACCAATATAAACAGGTGTCTAGGCACCTCGCATTATAATATAAGATAGACTTGGATATCTATGATATTTTCATGCTAAATCACAGAAGGTGAGTTCAAACTAGGGCACAAACTTCGATCTACATTAAAGAATATAGTTTTGACAGGTGAATACAGTTTGTTTCTCTGATATTTTCAAAGGTAAAATATAGATCACAAGTTTGGATTTATTCTGTAGTTTCAGTGATGAAGTATAGAGTTCATTTTGGTGATATCTCTATGTTTTCGTATGGGTAAGACATATAAGATTTAGATATTTGGCACTGTAAGAAATTTTAGATTCCCCTAAGATTTTTCAGAGGATGATTTATGTCAATTTTAGGTGGAATAATAGTGATGGGTTCAACCTATATTATAGCCATCAAAGAAAAAGGACTCGGTGAAGGAGTAATGAAGGATACCATTGACTTGGTGTAACAACATGTCATTTATAGCATGACAGTTCGAGGTATTATCTTTGTGGTGAAGATATCGGTGAAAAATCAGTAATGAAGATCTCAGTTTCAAAGCATTTGTGAAGATCTTGGTGTAAAGAAATAAAGATCTCAATTTCAAGACAAATATCGAGAATAATGAAGATCTCGGTGGAAGATGACTCAAGGAGAGTATTGTCAAAGGGAACACTTGTATTGGTCTTGGAGTGGCGGCTAGGTCAAGGGTATTGGTCTTGGTATTAGTCAATTTGAATCTCTAGAAGAAGAATTTGATGTGGGTTTTCCTCTCAAAGAGTGGGAGGTTTTTGCCTTGGCTTATAGCCTACATGTTGTGTCTCTTGTCTACTTATTTTCATGTATTGGTTACTGTTTGATGAAGAAAACACTAATAAGCTAAGAAGAAAATATCCTAATCTAAAGAAGTAAAAAGTGTTCAAAAACAATTGCTAATGAAGAGAAATCACCTAATGCAAAAGCCCTAGATTTCTCAACAATTAAAAAAACACTAACAACACAAATTTATCCTCGTACTTTGGAAAAATTTTCCTTAAAAACCACCAGTGTTCTTTGGAAATATGATCACTTAAATTGATCTTTGATTTAAAACATTCATTTAGTGAGAATATGATTTTGTTTTCACATTATGCGATTCTAAAAGAGAATCTTAATTTCTAG
Source organism: Pinus albicaulis (assembly GCA_034641835.2). Taxonomy (NCBI): domain Eukaryota; kingdom Viridiplantae; phylum Streptophyta; class Pinopsida; order Pinales; family Pinaceae; genus Pinus; species Pinus albicaulis. The sequence continues at coordinate 1,795,823,636 of CM076578.1, read as the reverse complement.
AAATATAAATGATTTTTTAAGAAATTTGATCATTAAATACATATTCATTTTGAATTTCAAGCAAGCCATGTTTAGCCTATTAATTATTTATTTGAGTTGAATTAGGTAGTGCTATTATTAAGAGGGAAAAATAAAATTTATATTGAAAAGCGGGTGACAATTTTTTTATCATAAGTATTATGTGTTTGTTGAAAATTTCATAAACATATATTTTTAATTGTCACTATTTAATAAAAGGTTAGCTAAAATTTATTAAAATCTAATGATTTTGTAATTATCTATATTATTAAATGATTTTTTAGCCATGTAACTAACTTACAACTCTAAAACTTAAATTTTAATAAGAGATTTGAATTGTAGAAAACCTCTTTCTACAAAGGTCTTTCTTACTTACATCCATGTGCTAAATTTAATTATTTAACTTATATGATTGAAATAATATATAGCTATATGATTATATAAATTTATTAATTTAAAATTATATGAATGAACCAATCTATAGGTATATTATTCTATGAAATTCTTCATTTGGCACTTCTCGTCTATTTTGATCCATGGTTGGTGAGAAGCCTTCACAATCATAGCTAAGAACTTGGTTTCCTGGTTTCCTCTCTTCACCTTCTCTTGCCATTGTCCCTTCGGTTTCTGTCTCTTCACCTCCCTATTCTTCAATATTTTTTTTGTCAATTATATAATTGGTAAGGCACTTGGTACTTATCGTTGACATCGATCTCATGTAAGTTCATGATCCAAATCTTGTTCAATTTTTGAGTTTAGGCACAAAGGTGTACATAATATGGAAGGTAGAGACAACTCGACGGGTAGGGGTAAAGGTGAAGCCAAAGGTGGAGGTGGTGGAAGAGGGCAAGGAAGCGGTCTAGGACTATGGGATGAGAAAACATCACAAGCCAAAGGTGGAGGTGGTGGACGAGGGTGAGGAAGCGTCCGGGGACCATGGGATGAGAAAACATCACAAGCAAGAGGTTGAGGTGCTGGACGAGGGTGAGGAAGGGATAGGGATATTCATGGGATGAGAAAACATTGCAACCCATTCTTCCTTCCCAACATCCAACCAATATCCAGAGGGATGAGCAAACATCACAACCCAGAGGTGGAGGTGGTGGATGAGACCAAGGAAGGGGACATATATATTCAAGGAATGAGAAAACATCATAATCCATCTATCCTTCCCACCCATACATCCCACCCCAAATAGTTGTAGTTGTAATGACTTGAACATCCACATTTAAAAATGGCTTCCCCTAGTGCTTTTCCACAGACCCTGATTTTTCTTGGAAAAATTTATGAGTTTTGGTCTTTAATAATGGAGAAATTTTTACAAGACCGGATTGTTGGGATACCTTGAAGAATGACTATGTAAAGCTAACCCAAGAAAAATTATAATTCATGAAAAATAATCATAGGAATACCATTGCAGAAGTTAAAAAGAAATATCACGAAGCCAAATGTTGGATACAAAACTCAATCGATGACTCTATCTTCGACAAGATAACTGACACATCAACAACAAAAGAAGCTTGGGATATTTTGAAAGCTACGTATCAAGGTAATGATACAATGAATACAATTAAATTTCAGATATTGATAACTGAGTTTGAAACCTTGAAGATGACTGACACAAAGAATGTGGACTAGCTCATGACTAGAGTCATGGGAATAGTCAATCAGATCAAAATCATTAGTGAAAATATTACAGATCAGAAGATTGTTGAAAAAGTACTTTGAATCCTGACCAAGAAATATGACATGGTTGTAATAGCCATTCTGGAATCCAAATATTTTACAACTTTCACATTTGGATATGGAACAAGTATTAACTTAGTAGAAGATTCCATGGAATAAGCTTTCAAAGCACAACTCTCTCTTGACATAGGCATATGAAGAAGCATAGAGGCAACAACAAGTGAGGAATAGGTCAAGAGAGAGACATATCAGAACATCATCATGCACCAGAGCAGTGAAAACCTTCACAAAACCAATCACGGAGAAGAAGAACATGGAGAAAATGTAATGTTCAATGCTATTACTACAAGAAATTCGGGCATTATGAACATAAATGCAGAAATAACTAGTCATATCAACAGAGAGGCAGTGTCCATCTCTCCAACAATGAAGGAGAATCCTTTGAAAAAATGTTTCTTTCCTACCATCTTTCTTAAGACAAACACATCAAGCACCTTTGGTTGCTAGATAGTGGTTGCAGCAATCATATTCCAAGCAACAAAAATATGCTTTCTTATCTTGATTCTTCCATAACATTATAAATTACTCTTGGAGATCGTTCCCATATTAAAGTTGAAGGGAAAGGTATTGTCCCATTCCTTAGCAAACAAAATCAACAGAAATACATACTTTATTTTTATTATGTTCCAAATTTGAAGCATAACCTCATTAGGTTAATTGATGGACATGGTTATGATATAATATTCCAAGGGAACACATGTTATGACAAACCTCCCAATAGAATAATGACAGAAAAAGTTGAAAAAAACAAGAATATGATGCTTCCATTCACTCTTAGAAGTCCAAATAATTCGTAGTCTTTTCCCCACAATGTGTCAAGAATAGATGAGTCTCATCTATGGCACTCTAGGTATGGGCACATCAGAAACATTTAATGGTCATTGGTCTATTTTTTATGAATTAAAAATATTGTAATTGTGAAATATGAGTTATATCCAAACATAAAAGAGATATGTTGGCGAAAAGGGAGGCTTACGGGCAAGACCTGGGTTCAGGCTCAGGGCCAGTAATATTCTATTGTAGTCTAGGAAAATGCCAACATTTTCACCCTACCAAAGAAAGTGAGAAGTCTCACCCGAGGCGTGTCGTGACCTTACTAAGATTGAAAGCTACAACATTAATACTGAAGGAGGATCGCTAAAAACTAATCAGAAATTACAATACACAGAGCATATTCATCACATGTGAATCAAGATACAAGTTATCATTTAGCAATAACCAATATGAACATCAAAATTTTGAAATATCTAAACACAACTACAAAGCTAACTATCATACACCTCGTATAACCTATAACTCAGCATTGCTTTGTTTATATTAATTCATCCACAAATTACACATTATACTCTGCAGAGTTCAACATAACACACCACAATACATTCAGGCTCCGCAGAGCTCCCAGGACACAAAAATCTATCTTCTCCATCGATTAGTTCTCCATCCCCTTCATGCCCCTTCGCGAACTCTCTTTTTCCTTTCTTATCTACTTTTTCTGACTAACACTATTAGTATTCACCCCTTCTTCGCTCGGTTGTTCCCTTGCGCTCCATTGCTTCCCGTCTCCTTTCGTAGTTGGCTCTGCCTCTTGGTGTCCTTCTGTTTGTTCGTTGTCCCTTGTTTCTTCCATCTGTGATGTTGCTTACCTATGCTTCGCCATCTGTTAGCAGATTCTCTGCAACCACAACGGTTTCTTTCCTTTCTTAATGGTGCTCTGGCACCTGTTCTTTCCACTACCTAGCCTTCCGCAACTCAAAATTGTGTTACTCAAAACAAAGGCCCCAACAGGCCTGTTAGAGTCAGAATATGCATTCTTCCATCAGTGACTGATATCATTCCTTCATTTTTCATATTAGATGTCTCATTATGATATTTTTATATCATTCCATTAGGTTATGCCAAAAATTATCTCATTGATGGTAGCCTTCCTCAAATAAAACTTCATTCTCCATCAGAAGACCATATTTTCTGACAGCACAACAACACCTATGAAAATTCTCTTCTCATCATGATTTGTCTCAGTCAAAATCATTCATGAAGATAAGGTCTAAAGAGTCTCATTAGTTCATTAGATATTTTGTTTTTCAAGGTCATTACTCCATTCAGATAAAGTGATGCAGGGGCATTAGACACTAGCCAGCAATGTAGGAGGTTTTTTCCACATGTTGTGGCTAGGAGGGTTCGAAATCATCTAAATTGTAATAGCTAGGTGTCAATACCTCAGCTGACCGTATCATTTAGAGTAGTCAGAGTTGTAGAAGTCGAATAGTTCAGTTAGTCCATCTGTCATGTTTCAGTTAGTTGAATAATTGTAATTAGGCTTTTGATTTTCTAAACGGTCCTCACAGAGGAACCGAAGAGACACATTTTAATGTATATAAATTGTATCCCTCGGATGTATTGAAAAGGAGGAAGAGAAGAGAGATTTCTGCAATAAAATCCGTGTGTTCACAATTGCTTCCAGTTAAATAATTTCAGTGCACATTTTCCATAGAATTGTCTCGAATCCTTATTTGCGAGGAAATTTGTTTAATTGTGAGGTGATTGAACTCTGTGCATATATAATTATTGAGTTGAACTATTGTATGGATTTTTCATCCCTTTGTTTATTGTTTCTCTCAAAATTGTTTGGACAAACCCTATTGAGTTAATCCCACCCGCAGGCGAGGTTTGCATAGGAAAACCGTCGTTGTGAACATTGTTTGAATAGTAGAATTCCCGCTTAACAAAGAGACAGAATTGTTTTGCTATCAAAACTTGACCTGAGATTAGACAGGGGTTAATGAATGAGAGGGATAGCGTAATCCGACTCAAACCGTGGTCAAACACGATTTCAAAACCGTGAGCAGAATTGCGAAACTGGATTTCCCATATCGCACCGCTTTTGTGGAGTAAGTGGTATCCTCCTATCGCGAGCGATTCCATAGAGTATTCGACATATGGCAGAGGTGGACCCACGAAAACCGCCATTGTTGCGCGCCATCGCATGTTAAAGTTCGACATCGGAGGCCGCGCGATATTTTCGGGCGCCGTCGATCTGAAGGGGAGCCATCGGATGGTGGTCGTATGAGGAAGATGCGTGAAGGTTAACCAAGGTACGACGTGTGAATTTGATTGGACTATTGATATATATGTGGGCCTAGGGCCGAAGGTCTATCACAACGACATTTGTATATAAAGTGTTGGGCTATTAATATAAAATTCCGCCGGGTGACAACCTTATTGTAAGGTGGTGGGGGAGTTTAAAATTCGGAGATATAAATTAAAAGGGCTGTTAATAATGTTATTTATCAAATTCTGCGAATTTGATAAATGAAATTTCGAGGAAAATAAAGGAGGCCACGTGGAGGTAAACTAATTTAATGATCTGGAAATGCTGACGGAGCCACTACAGTAGATCAGCTCTCCTTAGGGGCGACTTTCAGTTTTGTTGCCGTCATTTGTGGTATCAAAGCTGTTGTTTTTGAGTTGTTTTTGCAAAGAACTAACATGGCAATCTGAGTTGGTAGAGGTGCTGGCAGAAGGAGACCGGTTGCCAACGCAGAGGTGTTGGGGCTGTTGCAGAGGGTCGAGGCCAGAATGGATGCCATGGAGCGAAGACAGCCCAGAGATCCTGAAGACATCAGTGAACCTGAAACAGAATAAGTGGAAGAAAATGTTGAAATCCCTCCCGACATGAGGCTCCTTAGAACTGTTCTAGGGTCTGCAGTTAAGCCCAGGATTGAAGTATCAAATTTTGCAGGAGGATTCAATCCAGAGTAGCTGGTGGAGTGGATAAATGAAATGAACAAGTGCTTCGACTATGAAGAAATAAGCGAAGATAAAAAGGTCAAGTTTGCAGTGACAAAGCTGAAAGGACATGCTGCACTTTGGTGGGATGGAGTGCATGCAAAAAGGAGGAGAGTTGGCAAGCAACCTATCAAGAGCTGGACCAGAATGATGGCTAAATTAAAAGGTAAATTCTTGCCTAGTGATTATCAGCTGACATTGTATAAGCAAATGCAGAACCTGAGACAGAGGTTGCTGACAGTAAAAGAATACACAAAGGAATTCTACAGAGTAAGCATAAGAGCTGGGCAATTTTAGGACACACCAGAGAAGACTGCTAGATATGTGAATGGTCTCAAGCTGGAGATCCAAGATGAGATTGGTCTCCTGTCTCCTAAGACAGTGGAAGAGGCCTACCAGATGGCCTTGAAAGTAGAGGAGAAACTCCTGAGGAAGCAGTCTGCCAAGAAGAGAGGTACTTTCCGTGGAAAGGGAAGTCAGGGTGGTAGAGGAAAGCCTACTACACCCAGGGATGGAGCTAATAGTAGCTCACCTCAGAATGCATCTACAGAGGATGATGCAAGAGGCAGAAGGGGTTCTTACAGAGGAAAAGGAAGAAGATGCAGAGACAGGGGCAGAGGTAGAGAGTTGAGGTGTTATAGATGTCAGCAAGTGGGACATAAGCACTATGAATGTCTAGAGAATGTGGGTGCTGGTCCAAGGAATGTTGTTGTTGCCCAGGCTGGAGAAGAGGCAGAAATTGAAGAAGAAATTCTACCAGAGACGGGAGAGTCCTTGGTGGTTAACAAGGTCCTGTTGAAGCAAACCAAAGAGGCCACTGAGCTTGCACAAAGGAAGACTTTTTTTAGGAGCATATGCAAATTCCAAGGGAAATGCTGCCAGCTAGTCATTGATAGTGGAAGCACAGACAATCTGGTTTCCACTGAGGTGATAGAGAAGTTGAAGTTGAAGACAAGGGAGAATCCAACTCCCTAAAGGGTGTCCTGGCTACATAAAGGGCACCAGCTGGTTGTAAAAGAACAGTGTGAGATAGAGCTGCAAATGGGAAAATATAAAGATAAGGTCCTGTGTGATGTAATGCCCATGGATGTGTGTCATATACTGCTGGGTAGACCTTGGCAGTTTGACAGAGCAGCAGTGCATGATGGCAAGAAGAACACTTACAGGTTCTTCAAATATGGTATACACCATACATTGATACCCATGGAAGAAGGAGAACCATCCAGCAAAGTGATTGATCCAAAAACCTTGTTGCTGAGCGGGAAGGAATATCTACAGCAGATAGAAAAAGAATAGGTAATTTTTGCTTTGTTTGCAAACCTAAGGTAGTTCTTACTTCTACAAATATTTCTGATTTGCCAGTAGAAATCCAAGAGATGTTAGACAATTATTGTGACATTATTGTGAATGATTTACCTGATGAGCTGCCACCTGTGAGAAAGATCGGCCATCAGATAGATTTTATCCCTGGTTCAAATATACCAAATAAGGCAGCCTACCGAATGACTCCCAAAGAAAATGAGGAAATCAGGAGACAAGTACAGGAATTGGTGGACAAGGGGTTGATCAGAGAAAGTTGGATTCCATGTGCAGTACCAGCAGTATTGAGCCCAAAGAAAGATGGAGGCTGGAGGATGTGTACTGATTCCAGAGCAATCAATAAGATCACAATCAGGTACAGATTCCCTTTGCCCATATTTGAGGATTTAATGGACTATTTGAGTGGTGCTAAATATTTTTCAAAGATAGATTTGAAAATTGGATACCATCAGATTAGAATAAGAGAGGGTGATGAGTGGAAAACTGCCTTTAAAACAAATGAAGGACTGTATGAATGGATGGCAATGCCTTTTGGGTTTTCAAATGCACCTAGCACTTTCATGAGACTTATGAATGAAGTATTGAAAGAATTCATTGGTAAATTTGTGATAGTATATTTGGATGATATATTAGTTTTCAGCAGAACTAAAGAAGAACATTTAAGGCATCTCAATCATGTCTTGAAAAAGCTGCACCAAGAGAAACTGCTGATAAACTTAAAGAAATGCTCATTCATGAAAGAAGAGTTGGTGTATTTGGGCTTTTTTGTTTTTGCAAAAGGATTGAAGATGGACCCAGAAAAGGTTAAGGCAATTGTGGAGTGGCCTTCACCCAGGAATGTTTTTGAGGTAAGAATTTTCCATGGACTTGCTAGTTTTTACAGAAATTTTATAAGAAACTTCATTAAGATCAATGCACCCATAATTGAGACAATAAAGAAGAGAAAACAGCCATTTAAGTGGACTTCTGAAGCAGAAAGAAACTTTAAACTTTTGAAGCAAAAGATAACTGAGAAGCCTGTTTTGATTCTGCCTGATTTTACTAAACCATTTCAAGTGAAGTGTGATGCCAGTGGGGAAGCCATTGGAGCTATGTTGAGTCAGGATGATAGGCCTGTAGCATATTTTAGTGAAAAGCTGAATGACACCAGAAGAAAGTATTCCTCTTATGAGAAGGAATTCTATGCAATTGTTTAGGCACTGAAAAAGTGGAGACATTATTTGATGTCCAGGGAATTTGTATTATATTCTGAAAATCATGCTTTGCAGTATATTGTACAGCAGCCCAAGTTGAAGCATAAGCATGCCAAATGGGTTGAGTATCTCCAAGGTTTTAATTTTGTTTTGAAACATATAAGTGGCCAAGCAAATAAAGTAGTTGATGCTTTGAGTAGGAGGCACATGCTTGTTCAAGAAACTAATTTTGAAGTTGTAGGGTTTGATTTTCTCAAAGAATTGTATAAAAAAGATTTAGATTTTAAGGAAGCATTTAAGGTATGTTGTAACCCTATTTTAATAGATAGAAGCCAGTGGCTGGATTATTTCTTACAGGAGGACTTGTTATTCATAAGAAGCCAACTGTGTGTACCAAAATGTTCCATGAGAGAAAATTTGATCAAAGAAAAGCATAGTGGTGGACTTGCTGGACACTTTGGTACTGATAAAACTTATGAGCAGCTGAGTCACTTCTATTACTAGCCCAAGATGAGAGCAGAAGTGGATAAGTTTGTGAAGAATTGCAAAATCTGTCAATATGCCAAAGGAAGGAGCCAGAATGCAGGATTGTACACTCCCTTGCCTATTCCAAACAGGTCTTGGGACATGGTGAGTATGGATTTTGTTCTAGGATTGCCCAAGACTCAGAGATGGAATGATGCAGTCTTTTTTGTAGTGGACAGATTCTCCAAAATGGCACATTTTATTCCATGTTATAAAACTAGTGATGCCACCCATGTTGCTAACTTGTTTTTCAAGGAAGTTGTTATATTGCATGGGTTGCCCAAGAGTATTGTTTCAGACAGAGACACCAGATTTGTGGGTCATTTTTGGAGGACACTATGGAAGAAAATTGGTACCAAACTGAGTTTCAACTCAGCTTATCATCCCCAGACTGATGGACAAACTGAGGTAGTGAATAGGAGTCTGGGAAATTTGTTGAGAAGTCTTGCAGGAGAGCATCCCAAGCAGTGGGATCATATTTTTCCCCAGGCAGAGTATGCATATAATGACTCACCAAACAGGAGCACAGGGCAGAGTCCATTCCATATTGTTTATGGAATGCACCCCAGAGGAATATCAGAGTTAAGAAATCTGGGAAGGGCAGAGCTGAGGAGTGCAAATGGTGAGGAATTTGCTTCAGAGATCCAGGCCATACATTAACAAGTGATACAACAACTACAAGGTAGTAGCATCAAATAAAAAAACAGAGTAGACTTGAGCAGAAATGAAGTCCATTTTGAAGTAGGAGATCTGGTTTTGGCACACTTGAGAAAGGATAGATTCCCAAAGAAGAAGTATAACAAATTGAAGTTCAAAAAGATTGGGCCATGCAAAATACTTAGAAAGTTTTCTGCAAATGCTTATGAGATTTAATTGCCACCTAATGTTGGAATATCTCCCATTTTTAATGTTGCAGATTTGTACAAGTATGAAGATGATGGTGAAGAATAAAGATCAGCAGACAAGGGAAAGATTGAGTGGAAAGAGCAGCTACCTCCAGCGTAACCGTTGCAACCAGAGAAGATACTGGACAAAAGAGTGTTCAGGAAGACCAGAGGACAAGAGTACTTTCAGTACTTAATAAAATGGAAGGATAAGCCAGAGGAAGATGCCACTTTGATGATAGAAGGAATGTTGCAGAAGATAGGCAGATTAGTGTAAGAGCTCATGGACAGGAGCCCATGAAGGAAATTTCCCTCGGGAGTCTGATGCAGGGACATTAGACACTAGCCAGCAATGTAGGAGGTTTCGTCCACATGTTTTGTCTAGGAGGGTTCGAAATCATCTAAATTGTAATATCTAGGTGTCAATACCTCATCTGACCGTATCATTTAGAGTAGTCAGAGTTGTAGAAGTCGAATAGTTCAGTTAGTCCATCTGTCATGTTTTAGTTAGTTGAATAATTGTAATTAGGCTTTTGATTTTCTAAATGGTCCTCACAGAGGAACCGAAGAGACACATTTTAATGTATATAAATTGTATCCCTCAGATGTATTGAAAAGGAGGAAGAGAAGAGAGATTTCTACAATAAAATCTGTGTGTTCACAATTGCTTCCAGTTAAATTATTTTAGTGCGCATTTGCCATAGAATTGTCTCAAATCCTTATTTGCGAGGAAATTTGTTTAATTGTGAGGTGATTGAACTCTGTGCATATATAATTATTGAGTTGAACTATTGTATGGATTCTGCATCCCTCTGTTTATTGTTTCTCTCAAAATTGTTCGGACAAACCCTGTTGATTTAATCCCACCCGCAGGCGAGGTCTGCGTAGGAAAACCGTGGTCACGAACACTGTTTGAATAGTAGAATTTCCGCTTAACAAAGAGATAGAATTGGTTTTCTATCGGAACTTGACCCGAGGTTAGACGAGGGTTAATGACTGAGAGGGATAGCGTAATCTGACTCAAACTGTGGTCAAACACTATTTCAAAACAATTGCGAAACCGAATTTCCCATATCACACCGCTTTCACGGAGTAAGCAGTATCCTCCTATCGCGAGCGATTCCATAGAGTATTCGACACGTGGCAGAGGTGGACCCACGAAAACCGCCATTGTTGCGCGCCATCGCACGTTAAAGTTCGACATCGGAGGCTGCACGATATTGTCGGGCGCCGTCGATCTGGAGGGGAGCCATTGAACGGTGGTCATATGAGGAAGATGCGCGAAGGTTAACCAAGGTATGGCATGTGAATTTGATTGGACTATTGATATATATGTGGGCCCGGGGCCGAAGGTCTATCACAACGACATTTGTCTATAAAGTGTTGGGCTATTAATATAAAATTCCGTCGGGTGACAAACTTATTGTAAGGTGGTGAGGGAACTTAAAATTCGGAGATATAAATTAAAAGGGCTGTTAATAATGTTATTTATCAAATTCCACGAATTTGATAAATGAAATTTCGAGGAAAAGAAAGGAGGCCACGTGGAGGTAAACTATGTTAATGATCTGGAAATCCTGACAGAGCGACTACAGTAGATCAGATCTCCTCAGGGGCGACTTTCAATTTTGTTGTTGTCATAAAGTCATCACAGATATGAGAGGGACTCAAACAGAATTTTATCTTCCTATATATAAGATCATAACTTTGTAATTTTTATGTTTTCAAGTTGTAATTATTTGTTTTTAATGACTTTATATCAAGTTCCATTTTCATATAATATAAAATATGTAATTCATTTATGTTTTCATATGTAATAAATTCTTCCCTAGTTGTCAATGCAATCATTCTAGCCAAAATGAGACAAGGAATGTCAAACTTCATTACTTGATCAACCTGCAAAGCCAAAAGTCGAAGAAGTTAAAGAGTATCAGTGTTAAAAGAATGAGAAGAAAAAGTGAACATAAGGAAAGTGGGTAATTTAATTCAAAAATTCAAATCCATCAAGCTATAAAGCCATTCAAACACTTAAAAAGAAATTCATTATCTTCATTTATCCATCTGCAGTCTGCAGCAAAGGAGAAAATTTATGTTTTTGAGAAAATCAATAGAAAATCTCAGAGGCATTGTGCATTTTCTTTGTACGTTGTGCATTTGGTTGAACGTTGCGCGTTTACCTTCTCACATTTCTCATTTACCTGCACATTGTGCATTCCTCCAGCACGCTACACGTTTGATTAGACAAGGTTCCAAAAGACTTTATAACCTCCAGCAAGCTCACACTTCTTCACAAATTTCTTCAAAGGTATTTTAATCAGTGAGTGAACCCTAAAACACCTCTCCTGTGGTATATTTGGTGTTTCATAAGAAATTTGAAGTATCTTCTAAAAGAAACCCTAGTTTTCATTTTTTCCTTCCCATTTTCATGTATAATATTTATGCTCATATCTATAAAACATATCATTCATAAACACTATTAAATCCTAGGGTTTTCATAAGACCTACATTCCCATTTACATTCACTCCTTCCATTTTCCTAAGCTATTCCTTTCACCTCACACTCCCTTCATCTCATCTCATTTACCCTAGGGTTTCAAGGCTTCAAATTCATAATGTCTGAAGAGGAAGACAAAAATGTCAGTGAGGAGAAAACACCAACAAAGAAATAATATAATAAAGTGGGGGAAATCATCTTATATGAACCAAAAACCACAAAGGAGCTCATGGCCTCTTCCCTCACTGTATCATGTTTTAAACAAGTTGGTTGTTTTGAGTTTTGTAAAAAAGTGCAGAAGATCCAATATCACCCTATGTTGACAAGGTTGTTTATTTCCAATCTTCATGATAGGCAAGTCACTCTTGTTGGGTTCACATTTACTATGTCCACTGATATCATTGTAGTTGCTATAGGGATCCCAAGTGTAGGAGAAAAATGGTTTAATAAAGGAAACCTTCACCTTTCCTACTATGAACCATATCTTAAACCAAGATACAAGGATGATAAAAAAACATTTTCACTTTCCCTCATCTCCTTGACAAATATGTCCCCTTGATGAAATTCATTAAGAAATACTTCACCTTTGAGGGGGATTTTCTCGACTCTATTCCTATCATGTCTGGCTTCTCATGCATTTCACTAGAGTCAGAATGCTTCACATACCCTATTTTCTCTTCTGAAGCATTGAAAAGATGGAATATATTGTACAAAAAAGTGATTATAGTCATCAAATGTAGAGTATTTTCCACCACTCCCTCATCAAAATAATAGTCATGTACCAGCTTGATCAAATGAACATTCCATGGGACACATTCATATCAAATGAGATTTTCACTACCCCACCTAGTCAGCATGGTCAGAATATCCCCTCATCATCCCATCCTCCCATATCTACTCCCCATCTCAGCCTACTGCTCATACATCATCACCAAGTCAATTTCATTCACCTCATATTGATCCTTCTTCTTCACCCTTATATAACCCTATATCATCATCACATCATGATTCAGAGTCATCCAGTAGTGAGGAAGATATTGAAGCAGCAAAGACTAGTTTGATTGAGGTTCAACCTTTTCCTAAAACTTATCAAAGAGGCTACAGGCATGTGTTTTCTTCAGTTGGAGTGAAAAGGGCCATGCCTTCTTCATCAACACAAGAGGTAGACGAAGGAAAGGAAAAGGCATAAGAACCAATCATTGATGATGAGGAGGGTAAACATGACACCGAACATGTCTTTAATTTGATTGACCTAGGTGATGAAGATAAGGATAAAATCACTAATGCAGCAATTAAAGCCAAAGAGGAAAAGATTAGTGAACTTGAAACTAATCTTGAGAGGGCAAGATATGTAATTGGTTTCCTTGAACAAGAAAATCAGCAGTTGAAAGCCAAAAAAATATTCAATGAGGTGAAGTGTATCAAGGCACAAAGAGAAGTATAAAAGGCTAAAGTGTTGCTTGAGGAGACATTAGAAAGGTTTGGTGAACCTGATGATGTGGAGGATCAACCTCCAAGATAGAGACCAAGGACTAGAGGGCTGAAAAGAGCTCTAGCCTTGGAGAAACAAAGGGAAGTTGAGCTAGTAGACCATCTTACCTTAGATGAACAACTTGCCAAAGAAATAAATGAACACAAAGAAGCATGGCTTGAGAGCGTCAACCAACACTTGGAGTAGCTCTTGGCCAAGGCTCAAAAGTACAATGACATTCGGAGAAAGATGGCAAAGCATTATGCCATGAGGAACAAAATTGCAAGGGCCAAGCTCAAACGAGCGCATGAAAAAATTCAAGCTTTGACCAAGCATGGAGAGAAAGAAGGGTTGGATATACTTGATGAGGTGTCACTACATGCCTCAAGCACTCAATGAGAAAGTACCTTCATATTTTTGGCACATATTTTCACTTATGTTCATTTCAACAAATTTTTGCAATTTTCAACACATACATTTTGCTAAAGGCGCAGCGAGCTACACACTACGCTCTTTTTTGGGGCCTCCAAATGAAAAATTTCCACCACCATCAATGATGATGAAATTAACCCTAGAAAGTTTCAGAATATTTTGAGGAGAATAGGTCCCTTGAAAATGTAAAAAAGGACCTAAATTTCATGTTTCTGCCTCCTTTTTGGCCTGCACATTGTGCGTTTACCAGTCTTGGGAGATCACGTTTTTGACAGGGAAAATGATCACCATTTTGGAAACTCGAGGAATATTTGGAAACTCGACTCAGATAGCTTTCCAATGAGATATCATGGAACTAATTTGGACACCAGGAAGGCACTCAAAACCAACTTTGAAAACAGGTCATTGTTTTTACTTGCACGCTATGCGTTTACTAGGAAATTTCCAATTTTCACAGTCTTCAACAATTTTTCTCCAGTTTGACGTTTCACCTTGTGAAATGAGAAATGAATAATTTAAATGATCAAGATGAATGTTAAAGTCATTTTTTTACTTTTATCTAGGGTAGATACATTAGGTAAGTCAATCAGTTGGGGTGTAATGAATCAGTTCCTAGAGATAGGAATGAGTCACTTTTCTCATCCTACACTCTAGATTTCAGTTCAAATTTTCATGTAAAATATCCCTCACCTCATGGATTCAACCCCTGATGATGAGAGGAGGTGGTTTGAGGTCTATTTAGCTCAGGTTTCATAGGAGTCAGGGGTTGGAGTTGGCATCAGTTTGAAAGTTTGTGTATTGATCAAGAAACTTTTTGGCCTGGATTTTAATGAAAAATTGTAGCTATTTATTTGGGATTCATGTGGTATGAATATTTGACATATTTTTTTCTCTGTTATCATTTTTATGACACTTTTATAAGCTCATAAACCTTTTCATGTCTATGATATGCTTAATTTCAAGTTCAAAGGCAGAATTCACGTTTTTCATGCTCTATTTTGGGAAATTTTGCATAATTTGTCCATTTTCTTCAGTTTAGGGAGAATTCATCTCATATGCTCTTCGTATCTCCTTACCAGTATATTCATCTCACCAAAGTCACCTTTAATTGTTAAACCTTCCTACCTACCTTGCCCCATCGAATGGACTGCAATTTCATCTCATTGGCCCTAATCTAGTCCCCTTGACCTAATCCTCGTTTTAGTGAGCCCAACCCCAAATCAAATCAAACCCTTGCACCCATTATCTAGCCTAAAATCCTATTTTATCCAGCCCTCTTGGCTATGACCATTTTGGAGAGAGCCCTCTCCAGCTTGATAGGGCTAGCTATCAAGTCAAAAGCTTAGTTTGTGGCTACCTCTTTTGGGATTCCTTCCTTAGCCTTGGGAATATGGTGGAGTGATAACATACTACCGTTGTTGCAGGGGAAAGAAAAGAAAAATCTTCCCTGGGAAAGAACAAAAAATTTTAGATATGATTTTTGATGGTGAACAACAATCAGGCACAAGAGGGTTGTGCATCATTCACCTGGCGACTCCAGTGTCAAAAAATCACAAGATTTAGAATTCTCATGGAGATTCCACTCTTCAAGAAACTATAGTCTCAAGAACTTCTTGGTGGCTCACTATTGTGAAAATGTATTTGATTGCTTGAAGGTATGCTCCTATGAATCGAGCTCATATTCTTGGTTTTCCGAACCGTATTCCTCGTATAGATTGGAAATCAGGACTGTCAAAGTTTAAGGGTCAAGACGATGAAGATGCTAGTTTGCATTTGGTCAAATTTCATTTGCATATTCATAGACTAAAGATTGAGTTTCCTAAAGATTTCCTGATGAAGATTTTTATGGCTACCGTGGAGGAAAAAGCAATAAAATGGTATGAGGAAAATGATGATAAAGAAAGGAGACAGATGGACTACTTCTTTAACCGATTCTTTTTCTGTATCAGTTTAGGATCTCTGCTTGCTGTGACAGTGCTTGTATACATCCAGGATAATGTGGGGAGACCATGGGGTTATGTAATATGTGTTGTATGTATGATGACAACCATTCTCATATTCCTTGGAGGAACAAGGACATATAGATTCAAGAAGGACATTGGTATTCTCTAAAAGACTTTCATTCAGTTTTCTTTCAAAATTATCAAATCTATAATTCGTCCATGTCAATGATTGATAGTTTTTGTGAGATCTCTGATAATTTCATTGAGTTTCTTGAAATTTTTTATGGGAATGAAGAGTGTCTAGATGATGAGCTCATAGCATCCCTTAATGATTTTTTCCTCCAAACAAGAAATAGCAGTTTCCTCCTTGGATGAAGATATCCTTGAGCCTTTGCATGACAATCATTTTCATCACCAAAAAGAGCAAGTGTTTTCTCTCATGGAGGAAAAATAAGGTGTATATTGTCTTGATGTTCATAAAGACTTCCCACAAGAAACAATTCTTGCAGGAGTACAACAAGTTGATCAGCGAAAGGTTAAAGAAGATATTCAACATCCTTGTGAATCTTTAGGAGAGAAAGAAGAAAATTATTGTGTTATCAAAAAAAGACAAAAAGTACTTTCTCCTCTGTCTGAAGATGAGATAGATAAAATCCTAAACAATCATCATTGTTCACATAGTCAAGAAAGTGTTGGTAAAACTTCTTCCATTTTTAAAATGAAAATTTAAGTTTCAATGAGGACAATCATGAAACTAGATTTAAAGATCATCATGAAGAAAGATAATCTCCTTTTTCAATATTCATATTTGATGAAGTTTCTCCTGAACCTGATTTGCCTAAGTACGATAAATATGAAGATAATTTTGATGAGGATTTTGATGAAATTATAAAGGATATTGCTGTGAGTAAACCAATTTATGATGATGATTCCCTGCAAGGAGATCAACTAACAGATATTGTTTTCTCTCGTGAAGAAGATAGGGTTGTCATGTTTAACAATCTTGAATAATGTTTTATGTTCAAATATGATTTAGAATATGAATTTGAGGAGTATGAGCCTAAGAGAGACAATATGCCAGAGAAAGAATCAAAGTTGCTCATGCTTCAGGAATTTCCAGCCAACACTCGGATAGTAGAAAGTCATACTTCCCTATGCTCTCCTATGGATCAACAACCAAGTTTTCTTTTAGATCAGAATGAAGAGTGTGCTTGTGTTTTTGTTGAGTCTCAAGACAAGGTAACATTTCATATTTTTGAAGATCCTTTTACTAATTTTCTACAATTATTAGGGAAGATGTATTTTCTTGTTTTCATGGACTAGTAGCACATGTTCAATAAACACTTGGAGTGGCCTGGTTTTTGTTTTTTCTGCCTGCTCGAGGAAAGTGAGAGAATAATTCAAGCAAGTAACCATATGCTGGATTGGTTACACTGGAAGTATCACTTCACATGATTGTACATATGTCTTAAGCAGGCAGGTGGTTCTCATCAGGATTTGAAGCCCTCAAGTCTCGGTGATGTACTACCATCAATAAGTAGGGTAAGTTTAGTTTTTTATTCTTGTTTTAGTCAAGTCAAGTCAAATTGATTCAGTTTCATTCAATTTGTGTCATTAAGTTGTCAAATAGTCAGTCTTGCATTTCAGTTTCAGTTATTTTTTACCGTATTTGGCCCAATGGAATAAAGAAGTGATATCCTCAACTCAAATATCTGCAGTTATTGACACCTCTATCAGAGCTACCATCCCCAATAAGGCCAATTTTAGATTCAGAATATGCATTCTGCTATCAGTGAATGATATCATTCCTTAATTTTTCATATTAGATGTCTCATTCTGAAATTTTTATATCATTCCATTAGGTCATGCCAAAAAATATCTCACTGATGGTATCCTTCCTAAAATAAAACTTCATTCTCCCTCAGAAGACCATATTTGTTGACTTATTCCCATGTTTCATTGAGCACAAAAATACCTATGAAAATGATCTTCTCATCATGATTTGTCTCAGTCAAAATCAGTCATGAAGATCAGGTCGAAAGAGTCTCATTCGGTCATTAGGTTTTTTATTTTTCGAGGTCATTACTCCATTCAGATAAAGTTAGCATAGATATGAGAGGGACTTAAAGAGAATTTTATCTTCCTATATAGAAGATCACCACTTTGTAATTTTTATGTTTTCAAGTTGTAATTATTTGTTTTTAATGACTTTTATATAAAAATTCCATTTTGATATAAAATCAAATATGTAATCTATTTATGTTTCCAAATGTAATTTTATGTTTTAATATGTAATAAATTCATCTCTAGCTGTCAATGCAATCATTCTGGCCAAAATGAAACAAAGAAAGACAAACTTCATTACATGATCAACCTGCAAGCCAAAAGTCAGAGAAGTTAAAGAGTATCAGTGTTAAAAGAATGAGAAAAAAAAGTGAACATAAGGAAAGTGGGTAATTTAAATAAAAAATTCAAATCCATCAAGACATAATGCCATTCAAACACTTCAAAATCAATTCATTATCTTCATTTATCCATCCGCTATCTGCAGCAAGGGATAAAATTTAAGTTTTTGAGCAAATCAACAGAAAATCTCAGAGGCGTTGTGTGTTTGCTTTGCATGTTGTGCGTTTGGTTGAACACTGCGCGCTTACCTTTCCACACTACGTGCTTGCTTGAAAAATTTTGACCAAAGTCTTCAGGAATTTTGCACTTCCCATCTCATGCTACGCGTTTACTTGCACGTTGTTAGTTCCTCCAACAAGCTGCGCGTTTGATCAGACATGGTTCCAAAAGACTTTACAACCTCCAGCAAGCTCACACTTCTTCACAAATTTATTCAAAGGTATTTTAATCAGTGATTGAACCCTAAAACACCTCTCCTCTAGTATATTTGGTGTTTCATAAGAAATTTGAAGTATCTTCTAAAAGAAACCCTAGTTTTCATTTTTTCCTTCCCATTTTCATGTATAATCTTTATACTCATATCCCTAAAACATATCATTCATAAAAACTGTTAAATCCTAGGGTTTTCATAAGACCTAGGTTCCCATTTACATTCACTCCTTCCATTTGCCTAAACTATTCCTTTCACGTCACACTCCCTTCATCTCATATCATTTACCCTAGGGTTTCAAGGCTTCAAATTCATAATGTCTGAAGAGGAAGACACAAATGTCAGTGAGGAGAAAACACCGACAAAGAAATCATATAATAAAGGGGGAAAATCATCATATATGAACTAGCAACCACAAAGGAGCTCATGGCCTCTTCCCTCACTGTGTCATGTTTTAAACAAGTTGGTTGTTTTGAGTTTTGTGAAAAAGTGCAGAAGATCCAATATCACCCTATGTTGACAAGGTTTTTTATTTTCAATCTTCATGATAGGAAAGTCACTCTTGTTGTGCTCACATTTACTATGTCCCCTGATATCATTGCAGCTGCTATAGGGATCCCAAGTGTAGGAGAAAAATGGTTTAAGAAAGGAAACCTTGACCCTTCCTACTATGAACCATATCTTAAACCAAGATACAAGGATAATTAAAAAACATTTTCTCTTTCTCTCATTTCCTTGACAGATATTTCCCCTTGATGAAATTCATCATGAAATACTTCACCTATGAGGAGAGGTTTTCTCAAATCTATTCCTATCATGTCCAGCTTCTCATGCATTTCACTAGAGTCAGAATGCTTCACATACCCTATTTCCTCTTTGGCAGCATTCAAGATGGCATACATTGTACAAAAAAGGGATTATAGTAATCAAATGCAGAGTATTTTCCACCACTCCCTCCTCAAAATAATAGTCATGTACTAGCTTGATTAAACAAACATTCCATGGGACACATTCATATCAATTGAGATTTTCACTACCCCACCTAGTCAGCATGATCAAAATATCCCCTCATCATCTCATCCTCCCATATCTACTCCCCCATCTCATCCTATGGCTCATACATCATCACCAAGTCAGTTTCATTCACCTCATATTGATCCTTCTTCTTCACCCTTATATAACCCTACATCATCATCACATCATCATTTAGATTCATCCAACAGTGAGGAAGATATTGAAGCAGCAAAGGCTAGTTTGATTGAGGTTCAACATTTTCCTAAAACTTATTAGATAGGCTACAGTCATGTGTTTGCTTCACTTGGAGTGAAAGGGGTCATGCCTTCTTCATAAATATAGTAGGTATAAAAAGGCAAGGAAAAGGCAAAAGAACCAATCATTGATGATGAGGAGGGTAAACATGACACAGAACATGACCTTCGGTTGATTGAACTAGGTGATGAAGATTAGGATAAAATCACTAATGCAGCAATAAAAGCCAAAGAGGCAAAGATTAGTCAACTTGAAACTAATATTTAGAGGGCAAGATATGTAATTGGCTTCCTTGAACAAGAAAACTAGTAGCTGAAAACCAAAAAAATAATCAATGAGGTGAAGTGTATCAAGGCACAAAGAGAAGCAAAAAAGGCTAAAGTCCTTAAGATGAGTCTTGATTTAGACTCGAAACGTAGACTAAAAAATATTACTGTGGATATTCTGAGTTTTACATCTAAAAAATACACCACAAAAACCTCTAATCTAGCAAAGGCTAAAGTGTTTCTTGAAAAGAGCTCTAGCCTTGGAGAAACAAAGGGAAGCTCAGCTAGCAGACCAGCTTACTTTAGATGAATAGCTTTCCAAATAAATAAATGAAAAAAAATAATCATGGCTTGAGAGGGTCAACCAAAAGTTGGAGTGGTTCTTGGCCAAGGCTCAAAAGAACAATGACATTCAAAGAAAGATGGCAAAGCATTATGCCATGAGGAACAAAATTGCAAGGGCCAAGCTCAAACGAGCCCATGCAAAAATTCAAGCTTTGACCAAGCATGGAGAGAAAGAAGGGTTGGATATACTTTCTGAGGTGTCAATCCATGCCTTAAGCGCTCAATGAGCAACTACCCTCATGGTTTTGGCACATTTTTTCACATATGTTCACTTCGGCATATTTTTTCAATTTTCAACACAAAAATTTTGCTAAAGGTGCAGCGAGCTGCATTCTACGCTATTTTTTGGGGCCTCCAAATAAAAAATGGCCACCACCATTGTGTTCATAATTATGAGGATATTAACCCTAGCAAGTTTCAGAATATTTGGAGGAGAGGTGGTCCCTCAAAAATGAAAAAAACTACCCAAATTTCATGTTTCTGCCTCCTTTTTGGCCTGCACGCTGCACGTTTACTAGTATTGGGAGATCAAGTTTTTGACATGGAAAATGAGCACCATTTTGGAAACTAAAGGAAGATTTGGAAACGAGACTCAAATATATTTCCAGTGAGATATCATGGAGCTGATTTGGACACCAGGAAGGCACTCAAAACTAGCTTTGAAAACAGGTACACTTTTCTGCTTGCACGTTGCGCGTTTACCAGGAAATTTCCAATTTTCACAGTCTTCAGCAATTTTTCTCTAGTTTGAATTTTCACTTTGGGAAATGAGAAATGACTAATGTAAATGGTCCAGATGAATGTAAAATTCATGTTTTTACTTTTATCTATAGTAGATACTTTAGGTAAGTAAATCAATTGAGGTGTAAGGAATCATTTCCTAGAGATATGAATGAGTCACTTTTCTCATCCTACGCTCTAGCTTTCAGTTCAGATTTTCATGTAAAATATCCCTCACCTCATGGATTCGATCCCTAATGATGAGAGGAGGTGGTTTTAGGTCTATTTAGCTCAGGTTTTCAGAGGAGTCAGGGGTTGGAGTTGGCATGAGTTTGAAAGTTTATGTATTGATTAAGAAACATTTTGGCTTGGCTTTTAATGAAAAATTGTAGCTATTTCTTTGGGATTCATGTGGTATGAATATTTGACATATTTTTTTCTCTGTGATCATTTGTATACATGTTTTTTAAGCTCATAAACATTTTTATGTCTATGATATGCTTAATTTCAAGTTGAAAGGCAAAATTCATGTTTTTCATGCTCTGTTTTGGGAAATTTTGCATAATTTGTCCATTTTCTTCAGTTTAGGGATAATTCATCTCATATGCTCTTCCTAGCTCCTCATCAGTCTATTCATCTCACCAAAATCACCTTTAAGTGTTAAACCCTCCTACCTACCTTACCCCATCGAATGGGCTACAATTTCTTCTCATTGGCCCTAATCTAGTCCCCTTGACCTAATCCTCATTTTAGTGAGCCCAACCACAAATCAAATCAAACCCTTGCACCCATTATCTAGCCTAAAATCCTATCTTCTCCAACCCTCTTGGTTGTTACCCTTTTGGAGAGAGCCCTCTCCGGCTTGATAGGGCTAGCTGTCAAGTCAAAAGATTGGTTTGTGGTTACCTCTGTTGGGATTCCTTCCTCAGCCTTGGGAATCTGGTGGAGTGATAAGAAGGCCCTGACCACAAGTTGTTGACTCATCCCGAGTCAATTTTTTTCCACTATTGTGGTCCCCAGTTGACCATCGGCTGCTATTTTTGGTTGGGTTTTTTCATTAGCTCCTTCTGTTATGCTTCCCCCTCCTCTAACAAAGGCCCCAACTCCAGAACCTTGTTCATGGCTTCTGTCTTGAGCTACGTGAAATCAGTTTTCGCTTCTTACCATATTTTTATCACGGGGACTATTTCATTGACCACCTTGTTGGCATGTGTGGTTTCCATTATCTATGGTAGATCATTAAACATTGTCCTGAATTTGGGGTCTGATTCAGAGGTTAGCTGTTGTATGGTTTATTCTTTCTATTTGACTGGCTATATTATATCTCAGAGGATTTTCTTTGTTCTCGCTGAGCCTTCTTCAATTGTCTGTATCTGTATCTACAGCACGTCGACCCGATCGTAAAGTTGGTTGGGGCTTGCTGGATCAACTGTTCCTTTGATCTCAAGAACAACTTTCTGTAGTTGTTTTGAGATGGGTTGTGCCTTCATAGTGAGTGAGTTTGAGCATTCATGAAGTTTCTCAGATAGGTTATATGCCATTGTAACAATGGTTCCCAGTGTTTCCTTTAGGTTCTGCATTTGATTCTGCCCTTGCGCCACTTTTTTTGTGTATACTATAGAGGAGTATAGTAGTGCAAGTCTGGTTGCAAGGGATTCCCTTATCTCCCGGTTTTCATTTCCCAAATTGGCACATGATATCCTTATGTGTATAGAACGTTCAACCACTAATGAACAAGCCGAAATGTCTACTGGTGCGGCCTCGACTACATTAGCAATCGTTGGCCACAGTTCCTAGAAGTTCTCTGTGACTTGGTCGAGCTGCTGCTGAAGGTTATCCTTCTCTTGCTAAACTTGATTGCGCTCATCAGTGAGCATCTTGACCTTTTGTTGTTGTTGTTCATACTTCTGAAGGAGATCATTATGGAGGGTTTCTGCTTGTCACGCTACTGCTTGTATTGTTACACCAATTTTTGGTCATCTAACATGTTACTATTAGGTGGACTAAACTACACCATGTAAGACCAATTTTACCATAGTAAAATTTCTTTCACTATGAAAAATGACGTAGTAATCCATAATTTATTATGTTGTTTCTGGTATAGACATGAAATCCCATGAGGAATAATTGAATAAATCCTTATTTGTTTGATTTTCCCTAAGGGATAATTAATTAAACCAATGTTTAATCAATATTTCTGGTCATATTTAACCCAAAACAGGAAAATTAATTAGATAAATCATTATTTATCTTATTATTTTCTAGGAATAATTATTTAAAACATTATTTAAATAATATTTCTTGTTAAATTTGACTAAATCATTTATAAATAATTGAATAAATCACTATTTATTTAATTATTACTAAGCCACATTCTTAAAATAATAAATAAATTATTTATTTATTTATTATTTATAAATAAAGGGATTTGACCAAATTCAAAAAAAATCCCTCCAACAAAAATAATAAAATATTCCATAAAAGTTGGATCTAGATTTGGTTAACAATATTTTAATTATATACCAATATCTAGACTAACTCAATATTTTTTTATAAATAGAAGGGTTTTCCATTCATTCATGACCTTTTGTTGCCTAAATATCACTCTAGATCTATATTTTTGGTCTGACTTTGATCTTCCATCATTGTCATATTTTCTTACTTTTTGCTTGTGAGCTCCCTTTGAGTTCCATTTTTGTTTGGGTTTTCTGCACCATCAAGAGAGAGAGATCTCAGATTTGAAGCACTGAGGACATACAAGAACCCATGCCATTGAGGGGGACTGGTTACATCTTTCTATGTTCCCTTCCCAGGTGTCATAAAACAAAAAGTTCTTTAAAAATTCTTGTCTTGTTCATTGGATGCATGGAGAAACTCTTTCTTATTATTTGATGTTTAATATATTTAACTGCATAGATCTGGATTTCTGTAGCATTTATTCTGATCACTAACTATGGATCAAAGGAAATTGACAGCCATATTTTATGTTAGGGATGTTTGTTATGCACAGCTAAAGTGAGCTTTTTTCATACGCTTGCAACTAGAATTCACATTAACAATTGTCTAATCCACAAGTGTTTATAATTACGACTGTTGTCGTTTTTCAGATCCCTGTATGACCATATGCTTCAACCCCTATGGTTTTTCTTCAGCTTCTTATTTGGCATTTCTTGATGTTTTTTTTTACCTTTAAACCCTAAAACAGTAAAAAATTTAACTTTCGTGTGTTTCTAGTCCTATTGCGTAGATAACAGGTATCAATCGCAGTAGAGACGGTACTTTTTTCTGAAATCCACTCCCGAAACAACCGGAAGTGTAGGTCACACTTTTTTGGCCAAAAATTATGACCTCGACCCTCAGGAAGTGGGAAACAGCCTGAATATCGCAGCCTGAGAAGAAAACCGATCAGAAACTACGACCTATACTTTTTGCGGGAATTTTTTTGTGATTTTTCTAGGCTTGTCTGGACCACTGTTCAGTGTTGTTTGACCTCCCTCTTCACCCTTCCTAGACTTGTAATTTCTTATTTTTACTTGTCGAAGTAGGAACCAAACCCCTTAGGGCTTCAGTACACTTCCACCTTTTTAGGAGGAGTTTATCTAAAGCAGGTCTTCTGAGATTTTAGTGTTTTCAACCATTTTTTAGATCTAAACCTATACTTTCAGATCCATTTTAGATCGGTTATTCATCCATCCAAAACACCTCTTTTAAGTTTTTTTTGGTCCTCCTTTAGGGTCCCCTCCATTTCCCTTTAGGTTGTAGCCTTTCACCACCTTTTTGCAACATTTTTCCCTTTGGTTTTTTGTTTATTTGTGCCCCTCTTTCCAATAGATCTGACCTTTAGATCCCTGTCCCTCCCGAATTTAGATCCATTGGCCATTTTGTGTGTTTTGACTAGATTTTTCGCACCCATAGACTAGTTGTTGGGAAGCCCTCCTCCTCGGGTTTAAATTGATGCATCATTAGCTATTTATTTTACTGTTGCATTCAGTTTCGTTTACTATCATTTTCAGATTTATTTACAGTTATACAACATATTTTTTCTTTTTTCTTTATTTTCTACACACGTCTGGGCTTAATTAAAATTAATACACTTATCACATACATGCACACCCTAAGTGAAGAGCGCCTGGTTTACACTGCCAGGCCAAGACTTAAACATTGTAATCAATTAATCCTGCACCTCCCTGCCCTTTTTTACTTCTCTTCCTTATTGGGTTTCATGTCTTTTTTCCATCATTGCGCCCCCAAGGCTTTCATTCCGGAGACTCGAAGGCCTTCATCCTCAGTTTTTTTTAGGATCCATTTCACATTTGTACACTCATCCTCCTATGGGTTATGATTTCCCTTAGGGAGGGGCCAACTCCTCTAGCATTTTTCCCCCTCTGGGCAGCATGTATCCAGCACATGGCATGCCTCACGCCTTTTCCCAATTGCATCCTTCGATGCCAGGGCCTGCTTTTTTCCAATTTGTTTACCCCAATTTTGCTGAACCTCCTTATTATCCGTATCTGTAGCCAAGTGCTCCAACTCCTCTAGCACAAGCACCTCCACCTCCCATGCATTCTCAAGCTCTAGGTAATCCAAGAAACAATCCCCAAGGGAATATATCTAACACTACAACCCAACAAAAGGGCGATCAACCCAAGAAAAACATGCCTCTTCGCATAAATAAGCCTTGTTCTTGTTGCGGTGTCCATGGTCACTATAACCATGATTGTCCTCTTTTACCTTAGATGCGTCAACTGTGGGAAGCTCAAGAAACATCTCAAGGATAGCAAGCCTCTGCTTCGGTTCCTTCGTATGTTGTGCCTACTCAACCGGTTATGTTTACCAATCCTTTCCCCCAGTAAGGGTATGTGGTTGCCCAACCCCCTGAAAGTCAGGTGGCCACTTAACCTCCTCCATCTGGTACCTCTTATTACCATACCCTCATGATGAACTCTAACTAACCAAATACCACTGACCTCAATCTTCAGACTCGGTATCATTAATACAACAAGTCCCCCACTATGTCTACCATGGAGCCCCCGTCTTTAGGTCCCATAGAGCCTCTTTCGACACCCAATGGTCCTTTACTAGTCCCTTAGCTTAAGGCAGAGGTTCATATCAAGATCCCCAAGGGACCATTATGCCAAAACCTGCTTCTGGTAAAGCTGCCCACTCCTATAGTATAGTAGATGACTTGGCACAATCCCTTTCCATCATGTCAATGTTGGAAGTCCTCCAGTCGTGCCCTTCATAACAAAAAGCTCTACTACTGATATGGGCACTGTGGATATTTCATATGATCGTTTGATTATCATCGACATTGACAAGTCAGAACATTCCCCCCTTCCTGCATCTGTTGCCTTCGAAATCCCTATCAAGATCTGGAATGCCAACATCTCCCATTGTATCATTGATGAGGGGGCATCCACCTGTGTGATGTCCACTTTGGTTTGGAAGCAACTCGGATCTCCTGAGTTATCCCCTTCCACTATCACACTCTGTGTGTGGGATGGCCACTCTTTCTAGCCCCTTGGCATTTTCCACAATTGTCCCATTACTCTTGCGAGCAAGACTGTTTGCATTGACATTGAATTCATTGATGCCCCCTTACACTACAACATTATATTGGGTCGTAGCTACACTTATGCAATGTCTTTTGTCCCATCTGTGATTCACCATAAGACGTGCTTTCCTCACAATGGAAAGATCATCACCATCGATCAGTTGACATATTATGAACTAAAGTCTCAGAACTCTCCTGAATCCATCATCTCTTTGGTGGCTAATAAAAAAATAGTCGAACCTCCAACCAGTGTCTCACCCGGAGTCTATAAATATTCCTCTTTGCTTGATTCATTCCCTGGTCTCCCCCTCTCATCTCTGACCTTAGCTCGTGGAATGTTTGGATGATGCAATCATCTCAGTCTGACCTAAAATGGAATGGTTCGACTAGCCAGTAGCCCCTTCCTCCGTGTTAGTCATCCATAATTTTCGCTATCTAAAGATGACTAAGTATCAGTTCTATATTTCTAGAAAAAAAATTCATGAACATTGTGAGTTCTAGAAATCTCACAGCCTTCATTATCCTTAGGATAAATTTTCACTATTTCATCATTCCGTCATGCCAAGCTCAGATCACCCATCCCAGAAGACCCATCATGGGCTCATTCCACTCATTATCACTATGTTTCACCACCTTTGGCCTCAACCCTCTATTTTTTTTTGCCTAAACTCCTCCATTGTCCATCTAAGGTTTTTAAGGGCATTTTTCTTGGTTTCATGACCTCCATGGTTAAACATCAACAAGGCTTGTATATTGATGCTCTTACACCTCCTCCTATCCTTAACATACCTTCATAAACACTTCCCATCACTCCTATCCCTCAAATTCATCATTTTTCTACAAAACCTAGTCTATTGCCACAATTTGACACTTTTTAAGACTAGGCTTGTGTTTTTCCCTTTTGGACCCCTTCCCCTCACCCAATCCTTGAAATTCCACTTTCTCCTACTCCCTAACATCTATCCCTATCCCCTAGAATTTCCCCAAGAATTTATACAACCCTTAACCCCTTCATTCCCCTCCCTCTGCAAGGTAGTCCTAAATCCCCTAAACCAAACCCTAATTTCCTCTTCCAACTAAGTTAGGGTTTGATATGAAAAGGAGGCACAAGAGAAAAGGATTCATTTGATAGATCATGTCAGCAAGAATAATTCTATACCAGCTCATAAACATCATGCCTCCATCATTTTCCAAGAATTCATTCCAAGAGACAAGCCATGTGTCACACCTAGGGCTAGTTTTGCTTAAAATTGTGTTTCTGAACAAACAGAGATGAATTTGACAAAAGTGAGAGATGTGCTTGTCCATCATAGGGCCAAGAATAAAACCTCCTTCATTTTTTACACAAGTATCATGGTTTGAGATCAATTTCAAAAATATAGGTGTCACGGGAGTCTTCACTTCTGGAGTGACCTTGGGAAAATCAGTTTCTCTAATAGCTGGAGTGTCCAAATGACTTTCTTAATAATTCAAATGAAAACTATACTTCAAGAGATTTCCAATGAGCTACCATGAGATCAATTTGAAATTGAGTGAGGCATCCAAAAGTGGTTTGCACCAGCACTCTGCATTTATGCACCAACACTCTGCATTTCTACACCATCATTCAACAATTTTTGACCAGTTTTGGGAGAATCGGATTTTTAATAGGTAAATGGACACAAAAAAAAAAAAAAAAAAAAAATTGGAAATTAGACTTCGCAAGCTTTCCAATGAGCTACCATGGAGCTCATTCCGACACTAGGAAGGCCTCCAAATTCCCTCTGCAAATGGCGTTGCACACTGGCAAAGGCACTACGCACCTGGAGCCCAGCGCTGCGCAGAGAGGAGGTAGGTGTAGTGTTAAATAAAACTAAGCTACACACTTGGGTAGGTGCTACGCATAACTAGTCTTTGGCTTAATTTGCTCAAAAAAGGTCAAAATTTCGAGTTTTTGCCTCCAACTCTTCTACAAACAGTCAAATAAGGCTAGTAACTCCTTTTTCTCACTCTCCAAATATTATTTTCATAATCTAAGAAGACATTTCT
Source organism: Pinus albicaulis (assembly GCA_034641835.2). NCBI lineage: Eukaryota > Viridiplantae > Streptophyta > Pinopsida > Pinales > Pinaceae > Pinus > Pinus albicaulis. Next base: position 1,795,794,806 of record CM076578.1, on the reverse strand, counting down.
TGACCTAAGGTGACCAAACCCTAAGCTGCACAAAAATCAAATATTGACCTCCCAATTTAGGGTTTTCAAGCTTAAGATTTTTTCATAGGTAGTAAAGACATTCAGTGACAGTAAACTTGTTTCTAAACTTTGGATCACTCCTTGATTGCTCCACCTTGCCCTCATTTGCCCAAGTTTTCCCTCACATCACTCAAAGTCCCTCCCTAAACCCGAAGGCCCTCACCAACCTAAAAATCCTTTTACCCTAGGCCAACCACCATGTCTAAAGAATAAAAAGTAAGTCAAAGACAAAGCTAAAGGAACAGATGATGACAGCAGCAATAATGGACAAAATATGGTAAAGAGAGTAAAGAAAAAGGGAGGTAAGTACATAGCTACATGAAGAAAATGATGATAACATAGATGAGGAAAATGAACATGACATTTTTGAAAACAAAGAAAGTGTTGATAGTGAGCAAGGTGAAAACACAGAGGACAATGGAGAAAGTAAGAAGGGTATCAATCAGCAAGAGAGTGCCCTATAGCCAAGAAAAAAAAGGTACATAAACATGTTAGTGAGCACAATGATAAGTAAAAAATAGTGAAAAAGTGACTAAAGGTGATAAAGTTAAAGCAACTAAGAAAGATGTTGAGGAGATGAAACATCAAGCATAAGAAAAAGCAAATGATGAGGGTGATACTGATTTTGGAGAGGCACGCAATGACAAAGAAGAAGACATTAATGAAGGACAAGGCCAAAGTGAAACAGATACAGAGGCTGATGATCAACTCCAAAACCAAGGCAACAACACTAAAGGTAGCAAGATAAGAGACAAGAAGATGATGAAGACAAAGAAGAGAGTGGTTTTCATGTTGAGCAAGAGGGTAGTGAAGAAAAAGAGGAACAAAGTGACAATGAAAAATCAGTAAGGAGGCATTGAATTTCGAGCACTTAAAGAAGGTAAAGAAAAATAAAAACTTAGAGACATGGCTCAAGATTTTTCATAGGCTTATAAAAACCCTTGAAGACCTTCTCCACCAAATTTGAGGAAATTTGGACAAAATTTTGTTTTTCCCAAATTTTGACCCCTAGGAATGCAACACCCTAAGCGCTACACACAAAATTGGTGCATCCTCAGCTCTCAAAGTTTAAATTTTTGGCTTTTTTACATAACCAACAGTCTACCCACAAAATTTCAGATCAATTGGAGCATTTTTGCCACCTCAAAAGGTCAAAACACACCTCAAATTTGACCTTTCTGCCTCCTTTTCAGACCAGGTGTTGCACATAGAGTAGTGTTGGAGATTTAATTTTTGAGCTGGTAAATGGCATCCATTTAGAAACAATCAAGTACTTTTGGAAATTATACTCATCAAGCTTTCCAACGAGCCATCACGGGGCCAAAACCGATGCCAGGAAGGGGTCCAAAACTCAGCTACAACAGACCCTATTTTCTGCTGAAAGGGCACGACGCACAGAGAGTCTTTTGCCAAAAAGTCAACAAAAGACACTGATTAATGACAAAATGGTTTTTTAATATTTTCTTGGAAAAATCACTCCTGATTTGATTGGGGAGTTATGTTTTGATGTTTTTCATTTATTAGCTTATTGCTTATGTGCCTTGGGCCTTGCATGGTCATTAACCACATTTATGACATTTATGACTGTATTAGGGTTTCTGGAATCATCTTAGGGTTTCCACCTCCTCATTTTCGAAATAAATAGAGCATGAGGCTCTTGTGTATTTGGTGGGATTTTGATGACTTATTCTGAAGCAATAGATATTCTCTTGGAGTTTTGAAAATAAATTGATGTCTTGGAGCTCATGCATGCCCTGATTGGTTTGTTGATGGAGGAGGACTGTTTGCAGGATCCATAAGCCTGGTTGATGGTGAGGTTTTATTTTGTTTATGTTTTCTATTTTTCCATTATGTTTTCCATCTTTCTATGTTGCAGTAGGACAAATAATTTAGACTAAGACATGTTTGCTAATGGCACCTTAGGTCTGTTCTGCTAGGATATATTAGAGAATTCATCTTTTTGCTCTCTAAGGATTTCCTAAGCTTGTCTATTTCTTGAATGGTTTAGATCAGTTGGTATCAAGCATGATTCATGGCTAGCCCTGCATATTTTTTGCCACTAAAAACTCTGTTCTTGGAATCATCTCTTTAAAGCATCATTGCCTAGGTTTATCAAATAAGTTTGTTTCAATCATGCTCTTTGCATTTACTTAGCTGGTTGTTTCAAAGGACCTTTCATAACTGTAATCCTAGATGTTCAAGTTTTTCTCTCCTTCTATGGTTATAGTTATTTGTACATCTTAAATGTTTTCTGCTCTTGATGATGAAATCTATGAAAGTTAAATAAGTTTCTTGACTTTCTATATTTCATTTAAATGTTTGTCTTGCATGATTATCTGCTTTCAGTTTGAAATCAAATGTATTAGGTTTTGATTATGGCTTTGATTCTCTTTCTATGCTTATGATTCTTCTAACTCCCTTAGTTTAAAAGTATATAAAGGATTCTGGTCTGCCCTTTATTATCTTTTGTTCTCAAGCTTCATGTCCATCTCATGATCCTTCACAACCTCAAAGATCCACCAACCAAGTTAAAATTTCCTTGCAAATGCTCTTTAAACCATTGATGAAACTTATCATGATCTTGTTAGACTCCATTGCCCAATGACTTGAAGTTTTCCTTGTTTCTATCTAGTCTATCTAAGCATCATACCCAACCAAAAACAATCAACATACCCAATATTTCATAACTAGCCTAAAATCAACCCTAATCAGGAAACAAGTTCACATCTTTGCACCTAATAGAGAGATCCCTCTCCGAATCTAGGAAGGTTAGGTCCTTGGATTCCAAAGCTTAGTTTGATTTTACCCCTATCCATTTGTATCTCAATCAATCTAACAAATTACAGGAATCTAACATAACGGCAATCACTGTGGGAATTCTGAGTATATAGTTTCCTAAATACCTCTTAAGGCCCTTTAGACCCTCAGTTTGACTTAGAAAATCCAGTGAATTTGCCACCTCATCACCACACTAACATAATGGCGATTAGGTGGGACTCTGAGTAAGAAACAAACTTAGACTTCCCTAAACCTTTTAGAAGCCCTTAAGACAACTATCTTGTGGATTCATCCCACCGCTCACTAACATAATGGTGATCACGGTGGGACCTTCTGAGTTGGTGACAAACTAAGTATTCCTTAGATCTTAGAAAACCTACAAAAATCCTTAGATTGGTATTTAGTTGTTGATGGTGGACAATAAGTACACCCTTAAAACATTAAGCATCCTCCACCTGGCGACTCCACTAGTCTTTAGTAGCCCTGTTGACCCCACTAGTTCTCATAAAATCCCCTGGGAATGCATTAAGAAATCCAAATCATGCTAATGGTGGACAGTAGAGTTGAAACCTTCCACCTGGTGACTCCACAAATCTCAATAGACCTAAAGACTCCACTAGTAGAGAACTCTAAGACTGGTTGAAAAGATTTAGTGACCCTTTCTGATTTACAAACATGGATCCAAGGATACAAAGGAGATATGCTCCAATGAATAGAAATCACATCCCTAAGTTCCCACAAAAATGGCCTCAGATAGATTGGGACAAAAACATCCCTAAGTTTCAAGATGAAAGCATGATGACCCTTTGTTACACCTCATCAAGTTTCATATCCATGTATGGGGTTTAAAAGTTGAATGGCATTAAGACTGCCTTATGAAGATTTTCATGCTAACATTAGAAGGGAATGCAAGGGAATGGTATGAGAGTCTAAGACCTAGTAGCTTGATTTCCTTAAAAGATATACACAAGGCATTTTATGAGCATTATAAACAAAATTCCCTATATTTATCATTGGCCGAAAATTGTTGTGATCAATCTTAGGATATCATACAATACCTTATATATACTGATGAAGATTTGGAAAATTTGCATCCTGAAGAACTCTTAACATCCATTCATGAATTTCATTCTCAAGATAACTATCATGAAAGCCTAGATGAGTTAGTTGAGGAAGAAATCAATCAAGGTATAGAAGAAAACCCACAAGACCTCTCTGAAGGCACAAGTAATGATTCACCATCTCTTCTAGGTGAGGCTCAAGAAAAATTTCAAGCTCAAAATCAGCCTTCACAAGAAAAAGAGAACTGTTGTACTTCCATCCAAAGAAGATAGAAATGCCTCCTCTTTTGACTGAAGAGGAAATTAATCAGATGCTAAACATTCATCCAACCTCTAAACCTTCATATGAACAAAACACTTATATTTTTTCTCCTACCAATAAAATCTACCATAAATTAGAAAGTGAACTTGTAGATCAACTCAAAGAAGAACAAAATGATAATCCAATATGTTTGATTGGTGATGTTACTTATGTTGAAAATTTTCCAAATTTTGATCAGTCTAATGATGATGTCCTCCAAACAGAAACTAACTTTGCAAAGGAATCAGTAGTTGGTTTGTGGGAAGAAGATCAATATCATCAGCTTGAAAAAAGTAATTAGCCAATACAAGTCACCTATGACACTGAGGAGGAAAGCCTTGAAAGTTTAGAAGTAAGTGAGGAGTCTCTGACTCTTTACTCTACTTCACTTCAGTCCTTCAAAAATAATTTTCATATGATTGGAAATCAGCAGTCTTTCAGTTTGGATGATGAGGTTGGAAAATATAATGAGTTTCTTGAGCAAGTTGTAAGTGAAAAACATTTTCCTGAAATGGTTGATGAAATCATTTGGGACACTGAATCTTCTTCAGCTTCAGGTTTGCAGCCACAAAGTCCCATTGAAATTCAAATTGTAGATGAAGGCTTGAAAATTTACAATCACATAAGAGTTTTTGCACCTCTTTCTCAAGAAGATTTATTACCTAAAACTGCTCCTGCTCATCAACATGATGGTCTTAACACATAATTCAATCCACTAAATTAGAGCATACCAAGACTTCTTGAAGATAACATTGCAATCTATGATGAGTCTACCAGTTCAGATGATCATGATGAAGAGGATGATTTTCTTTCCCAAAGGAGTCCTAAGCTTAGCCAAGTGAAGGAAGAATCAGTCCTGGATCAAGCTTATCTCCCAAATCCTCTAAGAAAGGGATTAAAACATGTCAAGGGAAATTTGATGCAGAATTTCAAGAACATTTTAGACACTACTGTTCAAACACAAGTGAGGGGGGAGTGGATTTTTAATTTTGTCAGCACCCTCAAAGAGCTAAACCAAGATCCCTCATGCAATCATCTGCTTGATTGTATGTATTGGGAAAGAGAGTTCACCAGCTCAATGTATATCATGTATAGGTTAGATTAGGATAGATAGGAAAGAAAATAAGCTCAACACTATGAGCATCTTTCTACCTTTAGTTTTAGATTGTTTTTACCAAGAAGAGAGAAAAAGTAAAAAACAAAGAAAAATGAAAAAGAGGGCAGATGAAAAGAGGTACAACCCCATACCCAAAAATAGTCTTACTGAAAGTGTGCAAGCCTAAATGCCACTACTTGTTCATAAATAAGTCTTGTTCAGTCATCTAGCCTAATCATGTCTGAACATGTTTTCAATTTATTGTTGATAGGTTAGTGAGAAAGATGCTTGTCAAAATCATTCAAACTTGACTCGTCAAAAGTAGTAGATAAGGGATGAAGAATGTTGGTTCCACATGCTTAAAACTGAACCAAAGAGAAATATAGGAATGTTTAACAAATGATTGATCACAGCCCTTATGTTTCCTGAGTTTTGTTTATACAAAAATAATGTTTGTGTGTAGCTTGTTCTAATGCCACAACCCATGGTAAGTCAGATTGCCTAATCGTGATTTAAACCATGTTTTCAATTTCATGTTAGTAGGATAGGGAATAAAGTTTTTCAAATAGCTTAATCTTGAAAAATGAGTAGATTAGGTAGAAAACAAAAAGAGTTCATTAGCCTAATCTGAACTCTTGGAAGAGATAAGGGTACAATTAGATAGTTTGATTTTTGTTTTAAAAAAGAAAAATGTCAAGGGTTTGCAAGTTCAAATGCACCCAAGGAAGAAAAAATGTTAGGAAATTAGGTTGGGTAGGTAGAGATGATGTTGATGTTAATCATTTTTTTTCAGATTACTAAAGATCATAGCTTCAAGCAAGCATCACCAAGTGAAAGAGGTAAAAATCTGCCCAATGGATGAGGCACTAGTCTTCATAAACCAAGAGATCTGAAAGTTCTGGACACCTCCTGAAAAGGAGTTGCCCTCCCCAAGTGGAGCCACTATTAGTCATCCATAATTTTCACTATCTAAATATGACTAAGTATCGGTTCTATATTTCTAGAAACAAAGTTCATGAACATTGTGAGTTCTAGAAATCTCACGACCTTCATTATCCTTAGGATACATTTTCACTATTTCATCATTCCGTTATGTCAAGCTCAGATCATCCATCCTAGAAGACCCATCATGGGCTCATGCCACTCATTATCACTATGTTTCGCCACCTTTGGCCTCAGCCCTCTATTTTTGTTTTTCCTAAACTCTTCCATTGTCTATCTAGGGCTTTTAAGGGCATTTTTCTTGGTTTCATGACCTCCATGGTTAAACATAAACAAGGCTTGTATCATGATGCTCTTACACCTCCCCCTATCCTTAACATACCTTCATAAACACTTCTCATCGCTCCTATCCCTCAAATTCATCATTTTTCTACAAAACCTAGTCTATTGCCACAATTTGACACTTTTTAAGACTAGGCTTGTGTTTTTCCCTTTTGGACCCATTCCCCTCACCCAATACTTGAAATTAAACTTTACCCTACTCCCTAAAATCTTTCCCTATCCCAAAAAATTTCCCCAAGAATTTAGACAACCCTTAACCCCTTCATTCCCCTCCCTCTGCAAGGTGGTCCTAAATCCCCTACACCAAACCCTAATTTCCTCTTCCAACTAAGCTAGGGTTTGATATGAAAAGGAGGCACAAGAGAAAACAATTCATTTGATAGATCATGTCAGCAATATTAATTCAATACCATTGCATAAACATCATGCCTCCATCATTTTCCAAGAATTCATTCCAAGAGACAAGCCATGTGTCACACCTAGGGCTAGTTTTGCTTAAAATTGTGTTTCTGACCAAACAGAGATTAATTTGGAAAATTTGAGAGAGGTTTTTGTCCATAATAGGGCCATGAAGAAAAACTCCTTCATTGTTTACACAGGTATCATGGTTTGAGATCAATGTCAAAAATACAGGTGTCATGGGAGAAATTCTGCAATTCTAGAGTGACCTTCGGAAAATCATTTTCTCTCATATCTATAGTGTCCAAATGACTTTCTTAATAAATAAAATTACAACTATACTTCAAGATCTTTCCAATGAGATATCATGAGCTCAATTTGGAATTGAGGAAGGCATCCAAAAGTGGTCTGCACTAGCACTCTGCATTTCTGCACCATCATTCAACACTTTTTGAACAGTGTTGGGAGAATCAGTTTTTGAATAGGTAAATGGACACCAAATTTAAAAAAAAAAGAATTTTTGGAAATTATACTCCACAAGCTTTCCAATGAGCTATCATGGAGCTCATTATGACACTAGGAAGGCCTCCAAATTCCCTCTGCAAATGGGCATTGCGCACTGGCAGAGGCGCTACACACCTGGAGTCGGGCATTGTGTGCAGAGGAGGCAGGTGCAGTGTTAAAAAACACTGCACTATGCACCTAGCCAGGCACTATGCACAACCATTCTTTGGCCTAATTTGCTCAAAAAAGGTCAAAATTTTGGGTTTTTTCCTCCAACTCTTCTACAAACAGTCAAATAAGGCTAGTAACTCCTTTTTCTCACTCTCCAAATATTCTTTTCATAATCTAAGAAGAAATTTCTTGACCTAAGGTGACCAAACCATAAGCTGCACAAAATTCAAATATTGACCTCCCAAGTTTGGGCTTGCAAACTTAAGAGTTTGTCATAGGTTGTAAAGACATTCAGTGATAGCAAACTTGGTTCTAAACTCTGGATCACTCCTTGATTGCTCCACCTTGCCCCCATTTGCCCAAGTTTTCCCTCACATCACTCAAATTCCCTCCCTAAACCTGAAGGCCCTCACCTGCTGAAAATCATTTTACCCTGGACAACCACCATGTCTAAAGCATAATAAGTAAGTCAAAGATAAAGCTAAAGGAACAGATGATGACAGTAGCAATGATGGAAAAAAGATGGTGAAGAGAGTAAAGAAAAAAAGGGAGGCAAGTACATAGCTACATGAAGAAAATGATGATAACACAGAGGAGGAAAATGAACATGATAGTTTTGAAAACAAATAAAGTGTTGATAGTGAGCAAGGTGAAAACACAGAGGACAATGGAGAAAGTAAGAAGGGTGTCAGTCAGCAAGAGAGTGCCCTACTGCCAAGAAAAAAAAGGTACATAAACATGTTAGTGAGCACAATGATAATACAAAATAGTGACAAAGTGACTAAAGGTGATAAAGGTAAAGCAACCAAGAAATATGCTGAGGAGATGAAAGATCAAGCACAAGAAAAAGTAGATGATGAGGCTAAAATTGATTTTGGAGAGGCACGCAATGACAAAGAAGAAGACATCAATGAAGGACAAGGCCAAAGTGAAACAAATACAGAGGCTAATGATCAACTCCAAAACCAAGGCAACAACACTAAAGGTAGCAAGATAAGAGACAAGAAGATGGTGAAGACAAAGAAGAGAGTGGTTTTCATGTTGAGCAAGAGGGTAGTGAAGAAAAAGAGGAATAAAGTGACAATGAAAAATCAGTCAGGAGGCATTGAATTTCGAGCACTCAAATAAGGTAAAGACCAATAAAAACTTAGAGACATGGCTCAAGATTTTTCATAGGGTTCTAAAAACCCTTGAAGAACTTCTCCACCAAATTTGAGGCAATTTGGACAAAAATTTGTTTTTTCCAAATTTTGACCCCTAGGAGCGCAACACCCTAGGCGCTACGCACAAAATTGGTGCATCCTTAGCTCTCAAAGTTTTTATTTTTGGCTTTTTTACATTCCCACAAAATTTCAGATCAATTGGAGCATTATTTCCCCCTCAAAAGGTCAAAAAACACCTCAAATTTGACCTTTCTGCCTCCTTTTCAGACTAGGTGCTGCGCACAGAGCAGTGTTGGGAGATTTGATTTTTGAGTAGGTAAATTGAATCTATTCAGAAAAAATCAAGTATTTTTGGAAATTAGACTCATCAAGCTTTCCAACGATCCATCACGGGGAAAAAAAAAATATCAGGAAGGGGTCTAAAACTCAGCTACAATAGACCCTATTTTATGTTGAAAGGGCGCTACGGACAGAGATAGTCTTTTGCCAAAAAGTCAACAAAAGACACTGATTAATGACAAAATGCTTTTTTAATATTTTCTTTGACAAATCACTCATGATTTGATTGCGGAGTTATGTTTTGATGTTTTTCATTTATTAGCTTATCTCTTATGTGCCTTGGGCCTTGCATGGTCATTAAGCAGATTTATGACATTATGACTGAATTAGGGTTTCTGGAAGCCTCTTAGGGTTTCCACCTCCTCATTTGCTCCATAAATAGAGCATGAGGCTCTTGTGTATTTGGTGGGATTTTGATGATTTATTTTGAATCAATAGATAGTCTCTTGGAGTTTTGAAAAGAAATTGATGTCTTGGAGCTCATCCATGCCCTGATTGGTTTGTTGATGGAGGAGGACTGTTTGCAGGATCCATAAGCCTAGTTGATGGTGAAGTTTTCTTTTGTTTATTTTTTCTAGTTTTCCATTATGTTTTCCATCTTTCTATGTTGCAGTAGGACAAATAATTTAGACTAAGACATGTTTGCTAATGGCACCGTCGGTCTGTTTGTTCCTTCACTGTCTTAGTGTTTTATTCCGCTAGGATATATTAGAGAATTCATCTTTTTTCTCTATAAGGATTTCCTAAGCTTGTCTATTTATTCAATGATTTATATCAGTTGGTATCAAGCATGATTCATGGCTATCCCTGCATATTTGTTGCCACTAAAAATTATGTTCTTGGAATCATCTATTTAAAGCATCATTACCTAGGTTTACCAAAGAAGTTTGTTTCAATCATGCTCTTTGCATTTACTTATCTGGTTGTTTCAAAGGACCTTTCATAACTGTAATCCTAGATGTTCAGGGTTTTCTCTCCTTCTATGGTTATAGTTATTTGTGCATCTTAAATGTTTTCTGCTCTTGATGATGAAATCTATGAAAGTTAAATAAGTTTCTTGCCTTTCTATATTTCATTTAAATGTTTGTCTTGGATGATTATCTTCTTTCAGTTTGAAATCAAATGGATTAGGTTTTTAGTATGCCTTTGATTCTCTTTCTATGCTTATGATTCTTCTAACTCCCTTATTTTAAAAGTATATAAAGTATTTTGGTCTGCCCTTTATTAGCTTTTGTTCTCAAGCTTAATGTCCATCTCATGATCCTTCACAACCTCAAAGATCCACCAACCAAGTTAAAATTGCCCTGCAAATTCTCTTTAAACCATTGATGAAACTTATCATGACCTTGTTAGACTCCATTTCCCAATGACTTGAATTTTTCCCTGTTTCTATCTAGTCTATCTAAGCATCATACCCAACCAAAAACAATCAACAAACCCAATATTTCATAACTAGCCTAAAATCAACCCCAATCAACAAACAAGTTCACGTCTTTGCACCTAATAGAGAGAACCCTCTCTGAATCCAGGAAGGCTAGGTCCTTGGATTCCAAAGCTTGGTTTGATGTTACCCCTGTCCATTTGTATCTCAATCAATCTAGAAAATTACAAGGAGCTAACATAATGGTGATCACGATGGGACTTCTGAGTATATAGTTTCCTGAATACCTCTTAAGGTCCTTTAGACCCTCAGTTTGACTTGGAAAATCCAGTGAATCTGCCACCTCATCGTGACACTAACATAATGGCGATCACGATGGGACTCTGAGTAAGAAAAAAACTTAGACTTCCCTAAACCTTTTAGAATCCCTGAAGAAAACTATCTTGTGGATTTATCCCACCACTCACTAACATAATGGCGGTCACGGTGGGACCTTCTGAGTTAGTGACAAACTAAGTATTCCTTAGATCTCAGAAAACCTACAAACATCCTTATATTGGTATTTAGTTGTTGATGGTGGACAACAATTACACCCTTAAAACATTAAGCATCCTCCACCTGGCGACTCCACTAGTCTTCAGTAGCCCTGTTGACTCCACTAGTTCTCATAAACTCCCCTAGGAATGCATTAATCAATCCAAATCATGATGATGGTGGACAACAGAGTTGAAACCTTCCACCTGGTGACTCCACAAATCTCAATGGACCTAAAGACTCCACTGGTAGAGAAATCTAAGACTGGTTGAAAAGATTTAGTGACCCTTTCCGATTTACAAACATGGATCCAAGGATACAAAGGAGATATGCTCCAATGAATAGAGATCACATCCCTGGGTTCCCACACAAATTGCCTCAGATAGATTGGGACAAAAACCTCCCTAGGTTTCAAGATGAAAAGTGTGATGACCCTTTGTTACACCTCATCAAGTTTCATATCCATGTCTGGGGGTTAAAAGATGAATGGCATGAGGATTGCCTTATGAATATTTTCATGCTAACATTAGAAGGGAAGGCCAGGGAATGGTATGAGATTCTAAGACCTAGTATCTTGTTTTCTTTAAAAGATACACACAAGGCATTTTATGAGCATTATAAACAAAATTCCCCATCTTTATCATTGGCTGAAAATGGTTGTGATCAATCTCAGGATATCATACAATACCTTATATATAGTGATGAATATTTGGAAAATTTGCATCCTGAAGACCTCTTAACATCCATTCATGAATTTCATTCTCAAGATAACTACCATGACAGCCTAGATGAGTTATTTGAGGAAGAAATCAATCAAGGTATAGAAGAAAGCCCACAAGATCTCTCTAAAGGCACATGTGATGATTCACCATCTCTTCTAGGTGAGGCTCAAGAAAACATTCAGCCTCAAAATCAGCCTTCACAAGAAAAAGAGAATTGTTGCACTTCCATCCAAAGAAAGAAAAACCAGATGCTAAACATTCAACCAGCCTCTAAACCTTCATATGAACAAAACATTTCTATTTTTTCTCCTACCAATCCCATCTGTCATAAATTAGAAAGTGAACTTGTAGATCAACTCAAAGAAGAACAAAATGATAATCCAATATGTTTGATTGGTGATGTTACTTATGTTCATAATTTTCCAAAGTTTGATCAGTCTAATGATGATGTCCTCCAAATAGAAACAAACTTTGCAGAGAAATCAGTAGTTGGTTTGGGGAAGAATATTAGTATCACCAGCTTAAAAAAAGTAATCAGCCAATACAAGTCACCTATGACACTGATGAGGAAAGCCTTGAAAGTTCAGAAGTAAGTGAGGAGTCTCTGACTCTTTACTCTACTTCACTTTAGTCCTTCAAAACTAATTTTCATATGATTGGAAATCAGCAGTCTTTCAGTTTTTATGATGAGGTTGGGAAAGATAATGAGTTTCTTGAGCAAGTTGTAAGTGAAAATACTTTTCCTGAAATGGTAATGAAATCATTTGGGACACATAATCTTCTTCAGCTTCAGGTTTGCAGCCACCAAGTCCCATTGAAATTAAAATTGTAGATGAAGGCTTGGAAATTTACAATCACATAAAAGTTGTTGCACCTCTTTCTCAACAAGATTTATTACCTAAGACTGCTCCTGCTCATCAACATGATGGTCTTAACACAGAATTCGATCCACTAAATCAGAGCATACTAGGACTTCTTGAAGACAACATTGCAATCTATGATGATTCTACCAGTTCAGATGATCATGAGGAAGAGGATGAGTTTCTTTCCCAAAGGATTCCTAAGCTCAGCCAAGTGAAGGAAGAATCAATCCTGGATCAAGCTTATCTCCCAAATCCTCTAAGCCAGGTATTGTTTCAAGATCCCTTTGTTGATTTGTTAGAGGCACTTGAAGAGAGAGTAAAACATGTCAAGGGCAGTTTGTTGCAAAATTTCAAGAAAATTTTGGACACTACTATCCAAACACAAGTGAGGGGGGAGTGGCTTTTTAATTTTGTCAACAACCTCAAAGAGCTAAACCAAGATCCCTCATGCAATCATCTGCTTGATTGGATGTATTGGAAAAGAGAGTTCACCAGCTGAATTTATATCATGTATAGGTTAGATTAGGATAGGTATGCAAGAAAATAAGCTGAGAACTATGAGCATATTTCTACCTTTAGTTTTAGATTGTTTTGATCAAGAAGAGAGAAAAGGTAAAAAACAAAGAAAAATGAAAAAGTGGGTAGATGAAAAGAAGAGGTACAACCCCATACCCAAAAAATAGTCTTACTGAAAGTGTGAAAGGCTAAATGCCACTACTTTTTCATAAAGAAGTCTTGTTCAGTCATCTAGCCTAATCATGGCTGAACATGTTTTCAATTTATTGTTGATAGGTTAGTGAGAAAGATGCTTGTCAAAATCATTCAAACTTGACTTGTCAAAAGAAGTAGATTAGGGATGAAGAATGTTGGTTCCACGTGCTTAAAAATGAACCAAAGAGAAATATAGGAATGTTTAACAAATGATTGATCACATCCCTTATTATTCCTAAGTTTTTTTTATACAAAAATAATGTTTATGTGCAGCTTGTTCTAATGCCACAACCCATGGCAAGTCAGATTGCCTAATACTGATTTAAACCATGTTTTCAATTTCATGTTAGTAGGATAGAGAACAAAGTTCGTCAAATAGATTAATCTTGACAAATGAGTAGATTAGGTAGAAAATAAAAATATTTCATTAGCCTAATCTAAACTCTTGGAAGAGATAAGGGTACAATTAGATAGTTTGATTTTTGTTTTCAAAAAGAAAAATGTCAAGGGTTTTCCAGTTCAAATGCACCCAAGGAAGAAAAAATGTTAGGAAAGTAGGTTGGGTAGGTAGAGATGATGTTGATGTTAATCATGTTTTTTCAGATTACTAAAGATCACAGCTTCAAGCAAGCATCACCAAGTGAAAGAGGTAAAAATATACCCAATGGATGAGGCACTAGTCTTCATAAACCAAGAGATCTAAAAGTTCTGGACACCTCTTGAAAAGGAGCTGCCCTCCCCAAGTGGAGCCACTGTTATTCATCCATAATTTTCACTATCTAAAGATGAATAAGTATCGGTTCTATATTTCTAGAAACAAAGTTCATGAACATTGTGAGTTCTAGAAATCTCATGGCCTTCATTATCCTTAGGATAAATTTTCACTATTTCATCATTCTGTCATGCCAAGATTAGATCACCCATCCCAGAAGAACCATCATGGGCTCATGCCACTCATTATAACTATGTTTCGCCACCTTTGGCCTCAGCCCTCTATTTTTGTTTTGCCTAAACTCGTCCATTGTCTATCTAGGATTTTTAAGGGCATTTTTCTTGGTTTCATGACCTCCATGGTTAAACATCAACAAGGCTTGTATATTGATGCTCTTACACCTCCTCCTATCCTTAACATACCTTCATAAACACTTCCCATCACTCCTATCCCTCAAATTCATCATTTTTCTACAAAACCTAGTTTATTGCCACAATTTGACACTTTTTAAGACTAGGCCTGTTTTTTTCCCTTTTGGACCCCTTCCCCTCACCTAATCCTTGAAATTACACTTTCCCCTACTCCCTAAAATCTATCCCTATCGCCCAAAATTTCCCCAAGAATTTAGACAACCCTTAACCCCTTCATTCCCCTCCCTCTGCAAGGCAGTCCTAAATCCCCTACACCAAACCCTAACAACTATGCTAGGGTTTGATATGAAAAGGAGGCACAAGAGCAAAGGATTTATTTGATAGATCATGTTAGCAAGAATAATTCTATACCAGTTCATAAACATCATGCCTCCATCATTTTCCAAGAATTCATTCCAAGAGACAAGCCATGTGTCACACCTAGGGCTAGTTTTGCTTCAAATTGTGTTTCTGACCAAACAGAGATGAATTTGGAAAAAGTGAGAGAGGTTTTTGTCCATCATAGGGCCAGTTAGAAAATCCTCCTTCAATTTTTACACAGGTATCATGGTTTTATATTAATGTCAAAAATACAGGTGTCACGGGAGAAATTCTGCACTTCTGGAGTGACCTTGAGAAAATCGGTTTCTGTCACAGCTTCATTGTCCAAATGACTTGCTTAATAAGTAAAATGAAAACTAGACTTCAAGATATTTCTAGTGAGATATCATGAGATCAATTTTGAATTTAAGAAGGCATCCAAAAGTGGTATGCACTAGCACTCTGCATTTCTGCACCAACACTCTGCATTTTTGCACCATCATTCAACACTTTTTGACAATTGTTGGTAGAATCAGTTTTTGAACAAGTAAATGGACACCAAATGCAAAACCAAAAGAATTTTTTGAAAGTGTACTCCACAATATTTCCAACGAGCTATCACAGAGCTCATTCCGACACAGGGAAGGCCTCCAAATGCCCTCTGCAAATCGGCGTTGCGCACCAGCAAAGGTGCTACGCACCTAGAGCCCAGTGTTGTGCACAAAGGAGGCAGGTGCAGTGTTAAATAACACTACACTATGCTACGCACGTGGATCTAGGTGCTACGCACTTGGGTACGTGCTACGCACAGCCAGTCTTTGGCCTAATTTGCTCAAAAAAGGTTAAAATTTCGAGTTTTTGCCTCCAACTCTTCTAGAACAGTCAAATAAGGCTAGTAACTCCTTTTTCTCACTCTCCAAATATTATTTTCATAATATAAGAAAACATTGCTTGACCTAAGGTGACAAAACCCTAAGCTGCACAAAAATCAAATATTGACCTCCCAATTTAGGGTTTGCAAGCTTAAGAGTTTGTCATAGGTTGTAAAGACATTCAGTGACAACAAACTTGTTTCTAAACTCTAGAACACTCCTTGATTGCTCCACCTTGCCCCCATTTCCCCAAGTTTTCCCTCACATCACTCAAATTCCCTCCCTAAACCTGAAGGCCCTCACCAAGCTGAAAATCATTTTACCCTAGGCCAATCACCATATCTAAAGAAGAATAAGTAATTCAAAGACAAAGCTAAAGTAACAGATGATGATAGCAGCAATGATGGACAAAAGATGGTGAAGAGAGTAAAGCAAAAAGGGAGGAAAGTACAGAGCTACATGAAGAAAATAATGATAACATAGAGGAGGAAAATGAACATGACAGTTTTGAAAACAAAGAAAGTGTTGATAGTGAGCAAGGTGAAAACATAGAGGACAATGGAGAAAGTAATAAGGGTGACAGTCAGCAAGAGAGTGCCCTACAACCAAGAAAGACAAGGTACATAAACATGTTAGTGAGCACAATAATAAGTACAAAATAGTGACAAAGTGACTAAAGGTGATCAAGGTAAAGAAACCAAGAAATATGTTGAGGAGATGAAAGATCAAGCACAAGAAAAAGCAGATGATGAGGCTAAAACTAATTTTGGAGAGGCACGCAATGACAAAGAAGAAGACATCAATGAAGGACAAGGCCAAAGTGAAAAAAATACAGAGGCTAATGATAAACTCCAAAACCAAGGCAACAACACTAAAGGTAGCAATATAAGAGACAATAAGATGGTGAAGACAAAGAAGAGAGTGGTTTTCATGCTGAGCAAGAGGGTAGTGAAGAAAAAGAGGAATAAAGTGACAATGAAAAATCAGTCAGGAGGCATTGAATTTTGAGCACTCAAAGAAGGTAAAGACCAATAAAAACTCAGATACATGGCTCAATATTTTTCATAGGCTTATAAAAACCCTTGAAGACCTTCTCCACCAAATTTGAGGCAATTTGGACAATTTTTTTTTTTTTTCCAAATTTTGACCCCTAGGAACGCAGCACCCTAGGCGCTATGCACAACATTGGTGCATCCTTAGCTCTGAAATTTTACATTTTTGGATTTTTTACATCACCAATAGTCTACCCACAAAATTTCAGATCCATTGGAGCATTGTTTCCCCCTCAAAATGTCAAAAAACACCTCAAATTTGACCTTTTTGCCTCCTTTTCAGACTAGGTGTTTCACACATAGTAGTGTTGGGAGATTTTATTTTTGAGCCAGTAAATGGCATCCATTTCAGCACAAATAAATTATTTTTTGAAATTAGACTCATCAAGCTTTCCAACGAGCCATCATGGGGCCAAAACCAATGCTTGGAAGGGGTCCAAAACTCAACTACAACAGACCCTATTTTCTGCTGAAAGGGCACTATGCACAGAGACAGTATTTTGCCAAAAAGTCAACAAAAGACACTAATTAATGACAAAATGGTTTTTTAATATTTTCTTGGAAAAATCACTCCTGATTTGATTGGGGAGTTATGTTTTTATTTTTTTCATTTATTAGCTTATCTCTTATGTGCCTTGGGCCTTGCATGGTCATTAAGCACATTTATGACATTTGTGATTGAATTAGGGTTTCTGGAAGCCTGTTAGGGTTTCCACCTCCTCATTTGATCCATACATAGAGCATGAGGCTCTTGTGTATTTGGTGGGATTTTGATGACTTATTTTGAAGCAATAGATAGTCTCTTAGATTTTTGAAAATAAATTGATGTCTTGGAGCTCATGCATGCCCTGATTGGTTTGTTGATGGAGGAGGACTGTTTGCAGGATCCATAAGCCTGGTTGATGGTGAAGTTTTCTTTTTTTTATGTTTTCTAGTTTTCAATTATGTTTTCCATATTTATATGTTGCATTAGGACAAATAATTTAGACTAAGACATGTTTGCTAATGGTACCTTAGGTATGTTTGTTCCTTCTGTGACTTAATGTTTTCTTCCGCTAGGATATATTAGAGAATTCATCTTTTTTCTCTCTAAGAATTTCCTAAGTTTGTCTATTTCTGAATGGTTTAGATCAGTTGGTATCAAGCATGATTCATGGCTAGCCCTGCATATTTTTTGCCACTAAAAACTCTGTTCTTGGAATCATCTCTTTAAATCATCATTGCCTAGGTTTATCAAAGAAGTTTGTTTCAATCATGCTCTTTGCATTTACTTAGCTAGTTGTTTCAAAGGACCTTTCATAACTGTAATCCTAGATGTTCAGGTTTTTCTCTCCTTCTATGGTTATAGTTATTTGTGCATCTTAAATTTTTTCTGCTCTTGATGATGAAATCTATGAAATTTAAATAAGTTTCTTGCCTTTCTACATTTCATTTAAATGTTCGTCTTGGATGATTATCTTCTTTCAGTTTGAAATCAAATGGATTAGGTTTTTATTATGCCTTTGATTCTCTTTCTATGCTTATGATTCTTCTAACTCCCTTAGTTTAAAAGTATATAAAGGATTTTGGTCTGCCCTTTATTAGCTTTTGTTCTCAAGCTTAATGTCCATCTCATGATCCTTCACAACCTCAAAGATCCACCAACCAAGTTAAAATTTCCCTGCAAATTATCTTTAAACCATTGATGAAACTTATCATGACCTTGTTAGACTCCATTTCCCAATGACTTGTGTTGGGGTTCCCATGTTTTGGCCAGATTGGCAAGACCAAAAGATGAGACAACATCAGAACCACTTTTGGGCCCTAGGATCTAGCCCTCCTGGACCCGGAGAGGGATCTCTCCAATAAAACAAAGAGTGATATGTCTTTGAAAGCTCAAGATGAGATGTTAGGCTAGGTGTGAAGCACAAAGGGGGTTTTAAAATGATTTGGTTGAAGGGTTGCTGGGTTGGTTAGGAGATCATAGGCTGAGAAAGTAATGGGAGAAAGGAAACAAAAAAGCAGGAAATTTCAGCTAAGAGGATAGGCCGAGAAAGTTCCATCCATTGGGCTATGGAGTCATGAAAGGAAATTACATGCAACAACTAGCCAAGGATTTCAAAGGGCAAGTCATCTACACTAAATGATCTTTTAGGCAGATGGTGGAATGGAACATTAAGGGGAGAAGGTGAAGAAGGAAAGACAACCAAATTTCTGTCTATAGATCAGGTCAGAGGTCATTTAACTCCAGACCTGCTTGGACATACTCTAAGGTAGCTCTCAAAGAGACAAAGGGGCTGCTTATAGATCGGACCAGAGGTCATTTAACTCCAGGTATGCTTTAGCAACTCCGAGGGGAAAACAGAGATAAGATTAGCAAAGGGATCTTAGAAACGCCAGCTGGTCGTGCAAGGATCCTAGTGGACAGGGCTAACACTTATCCCCAGTGTTCCCAAACCTTCCGGCTTAAACCCAACAAGAACATCTAAGAACTGATCCATCCAATTCATACATCAGAGAGCAGGCAATAACATCCACTACACTGGTTAAATTGGCTGAAACCAATTCTCAGATAACACATTAAGAAGAAAAACATTAAAGGTAGGGAGAGCAGGAAACATAGGGCACCTAACAAGGGTGAATCCTATGTTATACTTCTGTTGCCTACCAGAAGAACATGAAATAGCATGAAAATGTAATAAACAGAGTTAGAAACACATCACCAATAGTAATAGACCAGGATCCTGTGAAACGTGCTTTGATTAATTGATGCAAAACCAGTCATGTACAATAAGCTCAATGGCTGTTACAGTCCAAACTTCTCCTCCCAGCCTATTACATACAACTACTATGCTACTCCCTCCCAAGACTGTTCTAACAGTTGGAATGAATCCCTCTAACAACAAGACGCCCAACAACTGAACAACAACCTTTTCAATATGTTTTCTGGATTCTTATAACAGAAAGAGAGCAGAGGAGGTAGGTGAGGCACTAAATGCAGCATTAAACTCAGAAAGAAAGGGAGGGCCGGAGCCCATTCTGTTTTAACTCTTGGCATTTATCTCTGGTATGGCTTGGACACACTCTGGTGCTGTAGTACTCTATAGGCTGGCTACGGAAGCCTCTGTTAGGTCGATTGACCTATGATATGTCCTTGAAATCCTTTTCGACTGTCTGGAACTCTGTTTCTGCCTTCTGGAATAAATGAACTGGGTGGAAGGTCTGCAGGTCTCTCCATTCCTCATAAATGTGGTCCAGATAGTCTTTAGGAAGCTCTGTCAGTGCATTAATCTGTTTAAGGGCTCAAGGAGGCATGGAGAGCGCTGTAGGAAGGTGACCTGTCTGGAGAAAATGTTCTGCTGATATTTAAACACAGATAGGACTCTTTGCGTGCTTAAGTCTTCAAACTGTACCTTTATCCTTTGAAAGCGGGGCTAAGCATTGATTATGTCAATAACATGCATTAACCCCTTTGAATTTCTTCTGCTGGTCCGCTGACAATGCTGAAATGGCCATCTGTGTTGTCTACACGATGAAATAAACCTGTTACAAACCCAGGCAGTGGTGGCGGAGAAATGCTATGGAGGCGGTGTAATGGTGGCGGAACAGTGGAGAGCGGTGAACTAATGAAGAAAGGCAGAAGAAATGGTTATTGGTGTGAAAGCCCAAATATTAAATCTTGGGCGTAATACATAGGAAATAACGGAAAAACAATGAAGCGGGAGGGACAGATAATATGAGGCGGGACCCACATCGCAATCGCAATCGGAGCGGGGCAGAGGGCGGAGTGATACAACACGAAACTTGCGATGCGATGGTATAAACCCTTTATATATGCAGACAAATCAAAGTTCGGGTTTTAACAAAGGAAACAGGGCCTTATAATATGAACGAGCGGAAGGGTAGTACGGTGGGCCCGAGGTACGGAAATCGCAATCGCAAATCGGAGTGGGAGTGAATCGCAACACACTTTTAACAAGTTCCGATTGCGATTGGGAGTGGGGACGCGATGGAGCGACGACCGTCGATCTGGGGGAGGAATGAATGGTGGATAAAACAATCGGGGGATGGGAGATAGGACTTGCGATTGGGTCAATCGGAACGACGGTGCGATCAGCGCTGAGCCGTTGGGTCTGGCGGAGAGATGGACGGCTATGATGTGGATCAGGGATCGCACGAGGTGGGACCCAAATCGCAATCGGAGGTCAGAGCGAGGAGTAATCGCAACACGGGATAAAGAACTTGTGATGCGATTAATCGGAGAGGCAGAGGGATCGGGGCGCGATGCGATTGATTGGGGATCGCAAATCGCAATCGAAAGTCGGAGGGAGGCGGCAATCGAAGGGACTTGCGATCGCGCGATCGCAAATATTTGCGACGCGATCAATCGCATCGTAAATATTTGCGATTGCGCGATCGGAGGAGTCAACACAAATGTTGCGATTGGCACGCGGCGGGGGCATATATATATAATAAAGTTTATAATGTATAAAGTTTATAACAATGCATGGCGGGGAAGTGGTTAAAGGGGCGGGGACCTTATAATAACGTTAATGTTTGTTTGTTATAAGATTCTACGGGTATGGTTGGGGAAGTGGTTTATAAATCGCATGTTTTATTTTGAAATGATTTTCAATGCAATTTATAATCGGAGAAGGGGGAAAAGGGGTTAGACCTTATTATAAGATAGGAAAGTGGGTTTTGAGGCCCCTTTAAAGCATTTAAGGCCTAGGGAGGGAAACGATAGGAAGATAGAGGAGGAATAAGGGGGAAAAATGGCCAACAAAGGTTAGGGGAGGAATTTAAAGGGTATTTTGGGGAATTTGAAGGGTAAGAATGGAAATAGAAGGGGAAGACAAAGGGGAATAAAATAGAAGCTAAGTGGGGGGTGAAATAAGAGGGAAAAGGGCCTTTTGAGCATTCTTCTCAAACATAGAGGTTTTATAAGGGAAATCAGTAGAGGAATTTCACCAAAGGACAAAAGGCCCAAGGAGGCTTCAAGGATGATGTGTTTACAAGGGAAATGCATTCCTTGAAGGCTCAGAAACATCTTAGCTCCCTGTTTTGCTTGCCAAAAAATTTATAGGGGGGCTAACAACTTGAAGTTTTCCTTGTTTCTATCTAGTCTATCTAAGCATCATACCCAATAAAAAACAATCAACAAACCCAATATTTCATAACTAGCCTAAAATCAACCCTAATTAGCAAACAAGTTCACATCTTTGCACCTAATAGAGAGATCCCTATTTGAATCTGGGAAGGCTAGGTCCTTAGATTCCAAAGCTTGGTTTGATGTTACTCCTGTCCATTTGTATCTCAATCAATCTAGAAAATTACGAGGTTAAAACACTATGAAACTTGCTCCCAGTACTTTGACTCGGCCTTCATGACCCCCTCCTCAAGGCCCCTCATCTGCAGCTAGTGTCCATGATACTATCTACCCTCCTAGAACAATTCCCCTTGGCCTTAACCATCTCGGAGCTATCCCACTTGGTCATTACCCCTCTGGTGAGATATTGTTTCTTTCTCCCCCTCTTAGAGTATTTTTAGTACCTGTTATGGCTACCTTGTCTCTTCCTAACATGACCCTAGGGATCCCAGTCTAGTACATTGACCCCCCAGCTACTATCTCGCCTGGTCAACCCAAACCTTATATAGCCTTGACCCCGGTCTAACTGGTCACCATGAACCCTCCCTTTTCTTATGTGCCTCAGCCACCTCAATAGGAACCTAATGCTGCTGCGAAAGCCTCAGGTGAGGGGGGAAAAGCTTGCAATAAGGAACCTAAGGACAAGGCTACCAAGACAACCCCTACTCCTCCTCAGCCTCCAAAGCATACCCCTCTGTGTGCTTTGTGCGATGTTGTTGTTCATGCCACCCATAATTGTCCTGAATTTCCTCGTATCAAGCCCATGGTCAATGTCGTGTTTCATGAGTCTAAGGTCCTTGAAGCCCCTATTACTTTACCGACTACAACCAAGAAACCCAAGACTATGCACACATAACACCCATGTGCTTTATGTGATCTCCATGGCCACTATACCCACCTCTTTCCCTGCTTTGCAGACTATCACACCTCTTTAGATGTAGTTCACCACTACGAGGCTAACCACCATGAGTCTGCCTCTCCTTTACTTGCGCAATATGCTTCAGGAAAACCAGAGGACCCATCCACTCCCATTAACATTCCCCTCCTGATGTGGAGATGAAGGAGTCTTCGACCACTATCCTCTACCTGTCATCATCTATGAGGTCCATGGTGGAAGACCCCTCTAGGGCTTTCTCTTCTGTTTCGCCTGACCTCCCTTCAACGATCACCTCGGGCTCAACATCGATGGATCCTTCATCTACTTTTTCATCTGTCACCCTCTGTGACGATGCACATGTGAACCTTTCTTCTCATGATGATGAGTCAGGTAGTTCGTCACACCACGTGTTCTTTCTTCCACTAGTCACCCCATCTTCTATTGCAATGAAAAAATTATGGAAGCATTTACAACCCCTAACTTTATCTATCTCCCCTTACATTGAAACCATGCATTCGAACCACATTCACCTTGTGGTCATTACATTGACACCCAATTTCTAGGAGAAGCAATTCTCCACAACTCTCCTAGTGCATTTGTTAGTCTCGACTCTAGTACCATTGTTCTTCCCCATTTATAAGAACCTCTAGAGTTCCATATCACTTCAGATCACTCTAGGGATGATCCAATTCATCATTCCTTCATCTTACATCAACAACCCAGTCCCTTAGAAAATTTTTTTGACCAACCTGTGTGTTTTCTAGGTGAGCACCCGTTCATTATATCCAAATCCACTCTCTAGGATAGTGACACCATGTATGAGAACCCAGAAATTTATTCCATTTACTTCATATATGTAGTACCAGAAGAGTTTGGTAATCCTCCATTCCTTTTCTCAAACTGCATATATCCATTCTTCCCTCAAAAGATAAACATAATGTAAAAAAATGGCAAACCACATAATAAAATTGTGTTTAGATTCCACTTTTCGAAATACATTTGGCGTGACCATAACATGCTTGGGGGAACCTAAGCCCCCTAACCATAAAAATCCCAGCTCTCAGCCAAAAACAACAATGAAACCCCCTTTGTCTAATACTTCACACTTTTCAGGTCATTTCCTGAGACAGGTCATAGTTTTCTTCCCAGTACCTGATACCTAGGTCACAGAACAGACCCCAAAAAGTGTGACCTCGCATGTTCCTGGGCTTTAGGTGCCTAATATGAAACTTTAATCCACTGAATTGAAAGAGTATGGTTAGGCCTCTTACCTGCAATTGATGGATCTCGATTTCAACGGTCATTTTTTCCACTACGATCACCGCAAGATTTAGGGCCTTTGCTCCTCTCTACATTCACCACAACTACACTTTCAAATGAATCAAATTGGGGGGAAAATTCCATATTAAAAGAGAAACCCTAGATTTTTCTTTCGCCAGATGTGACCAAATCGTAGCTTGTTTTGAAAATCTGTCAGTACCATTGGAAAGCTCTCACCAAGCACTCAAATGGGTATCCTTTTGATTTTGGTGATTTGATACTCCACCTGGACACTTTTTTTTCCAAGAAGGGTCACTTCACTGCTCCTCAAAATCGAGTTTCTTCACTTGCAACACTTGTAATTGGGGCACCACCTTACCTTCATACTTGTCCACGCTCGTGTCAATTTTTTTTTAGAGTACCCATCTTGTACTCATGTTTTTATGGTCCCCACTGGACCTTTTTTGTGTGGTAGCATCATTAAGTTTCCCTTGTTTAGAGCATCCAAGTTGAGTCATCATCACATCTATTGATCGTGTCAGCCCCCTATTAAATTCTGACAAATAATCCCCTTTAAAACCCCTTCGTTTGGCCTAAAAATCCTTTCTTCCGTCTATCATTTCACTCCTCTAAAACTCACAATTGCATAAAAAGCACCGAAATCACACATTTTAACATATTTAAGGCCTAGTACCTTTCATCCCTAGCCCCCTCTATCTTTTTCTCCACGTGACCTGGGCGCTAAACCAAGCGCTAGCCCGAAGAGCGCTTATCGCAGTATTACCCGTTCACTGCTCCGATCAACTGTCCACCGTCCGATCAACCTGCAAATCAATGATCAGCAGCTCACCCACCCTTGTGGTCCCCGCACCCAAAAGCACTGTTCAAAACCCGTCGGTTTCCATCGCACCACCTTTCGAGGGGTAGGCGGTATTTCTCGTTTCGGAGCGATTCCACTCATCGCATGACACGTGGCCCTGCGCACTATTCATAAACCACCCTCCATCGCGCATTAACGTTCGTCCACAAACCTAGCGTGATATCGTTTTGCACCATCCGATCTAGGGCGTGCCATCCGATGGTGATCACGCCGCCGAGATGCTCAGGCGATAAACTCGGCAAACAGTGCCCCTGGCCCACCTTCTGTTGCTCTCCGACGTGCTCTCAGCCGTCGATCTCCTCCTGAGATCGGACGGTCCAGATTACTTACCTGCCTGCCATCGACACGTGCCTTCCGCCCCATCATCCGTCCTCGAGTTTTGTCACATTTTCTGCCGCCCCTCATTTATTTCCATTCGAAGCTCAAATTTCCATTGTTTGCGTTCAAATTTTCTGCATCCCTCCAACCTTTACCAGGCCATTTTTCCGCCATTTCACCATGCTGCGCTATCATCCTCGCTATCCCCGCTGCATCCACCTTCCCATGCATTTTTTTTCTTGATGATTTTGCGTGTTTTGCAGGGTACGAGCGGCGGTAAACTGCCATGATTCATAGTCTCAATTACAATAACAGAGAACACCGAAAAGGACCATTTTTCAGAGGCTAGAATTATGGAGAAAGGCCTGGGAAACTGTTACAACATGACCTCCATTAAAGAAGCAGGGTTAAACTCTGTCAAACCCTCCAGATTCATTCAAAGCGCAGATTTCGCGATCATAGACATTAATATTGCAGACAAAGAGTATCAGTGAAAGGAAGAGAGTTAAAGGCATATAATTGAATATTTTTGAGCCTTAACCTAACCATTTGAAGGCAGAATACCAGATCGAAGACCTCGTAGATCACTCAAAAAGTCCATACACAGAAAACAATACCCTCAAGGTTTCATTTCAGCAGAATTTTCTTTCCAGGGAAGGACGAACTGCCCATGTGGTTTTTATTTCTCTACCGTGTTCCTGAAGAGACTTCCACCCAGTGCATTTATTTCAGAAAGTAGGCCACAGAGTACATACAACACTACAGATTCATCAAGCAGTATGGGTGTGCACGTTTCCGCTATCCTATCTTAATGAGGCAAATTAAATGTTCATCATCCATTTCCTTTACTAAGTTTTCTTTTTCTTCTATAAAACTCCCCAAGAGCAGATTGTTGAGGGTTCCAGATTTATCAGAAAATTATGCAGTGAGAGGATTTTTGTATGCATTTTGTAAAAACTCTTATATGAATGTACAGAGCCCATTGGGTTTCAATGAGGAGGAGTTCCGTCTTTAAAGAGGATTCTAGTCTTTGGTGTCTCACAGTGTGTAACTTTCTCTTATATGTGCTAATTTAATTGTTCATTTCGTTTCATCCGCCTTTCTTGTGTCATGTTTCTGGAATGCGAGTGGCTCACTGGTTTTTGGTATGGATTTATCCTAGTTGATACCCATGCTTGAATTATTCAAGTGCTTTAAATATGGCTCAGGCATGATATACTTTTTCACTTTTCACTTCAACCATATTTTTGCTATATTAGCTTCTTTGGGAGGTTATTTTTAAAACGCTATTGTCATGTATGGATTCTTAAATTGGTATGCCCATTACATGGTGATATTGTGTATCTATATATTCATCTCAATGACAATTAGTATCATCTTACATCTTTCTTACGCAGTAAACACCTTCTGATTATCTATTTCTGTGACGTATTTTTGAATTGGCCCTCTTTACAGTAAGTTGCCTCTGAACTGTCTGATGCATTTGTATTAAAGTTCCTCACATATTGCCTCTGCATTATTCCTTTCCCCGTGTCAAGTTTCTGAAGGTTTGGGTCCCATTCAAA
Organism: Pinus albicaulis; assembly: GCA_034641835.2. Classification (NCBI taxonomy): domain Eukaryota; kingdom Viridiplantae; phylum Streptophyta; class Pinopsida; order Pinales; family Pinaceae; genus Pinus; species Pinus albicaulis. Next base: position 1,795,768,044 of record CM076578.1, on the reverse strand, counting down.
TTAATATTTCTTGTTTTCAGGAGATAGCATGAGAGCCTTTTGTTGATAACTCCCCCTATTATACCATATGCTCCTTGCTATATAAATATGTCCTAGGCACTGGTCTTTCACAACTCAAGGCTGTCTCTAGGAACGACAACATCTTTTTGGCACCATTGTCGGGGAACAAAGTTGAGAAAATTTAAATCCCTTGGCCTCGACAAAACCTAATTCACTCTTCAAGTAGGTGAGTATGGAGAGTTGAGAGTTGTAGATCCCTCACCTTGGCGACTCCACATTCATTTATTAGATAAATTCACTTGTAGTCATGGCTCCTCAGAAGCCACACCTGAGGTCAGATACATCACAGCCAAAGACACCTTCAATGTCTGACCTAGAGAAGATCACACATAGAAGAAGTTCAAGGGAAAGGCGATCAGTCCACACTAAAATCCCTAAATTGTCTATAGAAAACTTTCCATCCTCTTCTTCTCAAGTAGCCCAAGTGCTAGGTCCCGACTCCACTGTGGGAGATACTAATTACTATTCAGATAGTCCACCCCGAGGAGGTATCTGAGTTAAATATGACTTTCACCCTACTCCTGAGGTCGAAGAGGTCAAGGAAGTCACCGAAGTATCTGCTATTAACAGACTGTTGTTCCCCTCAACACCTCAAGCTACAGTCCATTACATTCCTATTTTCATTCATACTCCACTTCCACCTCCGCCTCCTCCTTTTACACATCAAATTCATGCACTACCTCCACCTCCTCCAATGGCCAATGTTCCTAGCTTCTTGTTGAATAAATATGCCCCCCTGGCATTACCTCAAGTGTTGAACGATATGCCACAGGACTATCTGAAGATTTTACCCCGATTCAATGGGGAAAATGAGATTGATGCTCAAAAACATCTTGAGGTATTCTGCTCTTTTGTAGAGAACTTTAATGTGGAACATTTAGATGTAGTCTTAAGGCTGTTTTTCCAATCTCTTGATGGTGAAGCCCGAAAATGGTTTAATACATTGGGAGACCATTCTGTCACCACTTGGGAAAGAATGGAAGATACTTTTCTCAGGAAATGGGGAGAGAAGAAAGATCATGGAAATTGTCTTCCTGAGTTCAATACACTCAAGAAAAGACATAATGAAGGGGTGTCAGAGTTCATCAAGAGATTTAATAAATTGTATTTGAGTCTTCCTGCTGATATGAAACCTAATCAAACTGCTGCTAAAGTTGTTTTCGTAGCATCCTTTGACTCAGAATTAGGTTTCTCTCTGAGAGAACGAAAGCCGGCCACTCTGGATGATGCTCAGACAGATGCGCTAGAGTTGGAGGCAACTTTCTCCTCCACTGGTAAATCAAAGGGAAAATCTGAACAAGATACTAGAAGAAGGGGCAAAGAGGAGGTATCTACCTCTAACCAAGACAGAGACTCAGCTAATGACAGAATTGAAGAAATGAACAAAATGATTAAGAACTTTTCTGGTAAGCTAGTCAAGCTTGAATTGGAGGCCAAGAATTCAGCCTCCAAGAATTTCCAGAATGCTCCAAACTGAGGTTACAATCCTCAGTATAAGAAACCACCCCTGCAAATATTGCAAAGGGAACTAAAGGAACAACAAGATCAGGTACCACACCCATTGTACTTGGAAGGTCCAATGGATGATCCTACTGAAGACATTGCCTATGAACTGGAGGATGCAAATCTTGCTTTCTCGAATAGTGATGGAGAAGAATGCCCCTTGCGAGGAAGTGATGGAACTGAGTTCTCATTGCAAGAAGAAGAGAAGGCTAGAGACACGGAAGACTCAGAGATTGATCACTATTGCAATAAATTTGTTGATTTCATGCAAGCACATTTCAATAGAAGATATGATCTCAGATCTTCTAGGAAGAGAACTCGTACTCAAGATCAAGAAGAACAGCCACCCCAGAAAGAAGCACCCGCCCAGAAGGAGCCAACAATGCAGAAAGTCACAGACAAAGGTAAGGGGCCTCCAAACAAACCTTTGCAATCTAATGATCAAATTCCTTCCTCTTCAAAAATAGTCATTCCCCCTAATGCGAAGTTTGTGTCAAAAGAAGTCAAACCCTCAGCTGAAAATAAAGATTCAAAGGAGGTTGTAATAGAGAAGTCCTCTCCCACTTTCAATCTGGAAAAGGAACTTGAGAAGGTAAAAATCCTAGTTCCCTTGACTGAACTGTTGAAGCAACCTGCATATCAATCCCAAGTCACCTCTTTCATGCTCCCTCCAGAAGCAGCACTCATCCCAGATAGTCTCAACCTTCAAGAAGAAAGACCCTTGGTCATATTTGGCCCACATGTTGAGGAATTCGATGCTTCTACTCCTCCCTTCTATGTGTCTCTAGTGATTCATGACCTACTATTACATAACTGTATGTTAGATTCTGGAGCTTCCCATAATCTACTGCCTCGGTCAGTCATGGAACAACTAGGATTACAAATCACCCGTCCATACAAGGACCTCTATTTATTTGATTCCAAAAGAGTTAAATGCCTGGGGATGATCAAGGATTTGGTGGTCAATTTTGCCCAAATCCCAGGCAAAAAGTGTGGTAATGGACATCGTGGTGGCTGACATCCCAGCTCACTTTGGCATGTTGCTGTCAAGGTCCCGGGGGACAAAAATTGGTGGGTCAATCAAGTTGGACTTAACATATGCCACTATCCTAGTTTTTGGTGGCCAGGAGAGGAGGTTGTACAGGGAAACTAGATTTGTCAAGATGGTTACTAAGGCCGATCACTCGGTTAATTCACCAGTCTACAGTAAAGAAGGTGATTTCTCATGTTTAATGCTGGAGGAAGACCAGGATTATGCTCAAGAACCATCATTCTACTAGATCAAGACCGAGCAGGCCTCAGAGAGCCATGAAGCAGGAATCTGGACACTTCATTTCGACAGAGAAAATTCAAGAGAAGGTAATGGAGCTGGAATACTATTGATTTCTCCTACAGGAAAATGGGTCCCATTGTATTTCAAGCTAGAATATGAAGCCACTAATAATTTGGCTAAATACGAAGCACTTCTGTTAGGGTTAAAAACAGCCAGGAGCATGAATATACAAAGTTTAAAAGTTTTGGGAGATTCAGAACTGGTGGTTAGACAAGTCAGGAATCAGTGTTGAACCATACATCCTTGGCTGAGGGCTTATAGGAATGAAGTTTGGGACATGGTAGAGAATTTTTTCTTGGCATTTAATATCCAGTTCATGCCCCGAGAACAGAATAGGATGGCCGATTCCCTTGCTGTGGTTGCTAGTACATTATGTCCACCTCATAACCCTCTCTTAAGGTATGAAATTGAGGTATGTTATCGACCATCAATCCCAGATAACATCAAGCACTGGCAGGTATTTGAGGATGAAGTATAGGTGAAGAGATTCCTAGAAACAGTAGGGGAATTCTCCAATATGGAGATTGATGCTTGTGAAGAGGAAGGGACTGAAGACACTTCAGAAAGAAATTCGGAGGAGAAAATGGCAAGTAATAAAGTGTTGCAATTGAAGGGAAACGTTATACCTAGAGGGCTGGTGCCTTTAGAAAAATTATTTAACAAGAAAGATGTCCCATTACAGCCAAGCAAAGTGGTAGAAGAAAATCAGGTAGAAGACCTGAATCTTGGTACTGATGCTGACCCCAAAATTGTAAAACTATCCAAGAAGGTCCCAGAAGAATATAAAAAGCTATACTAGAAATTATTTCAGTCTTACAAAGATGTGTTTGCATGGTCTTATCAGGACCTAAAAACTTTTGACATCAGTATAATGCAGCATGAATTCCACTAAAGGGAGATGCAAAACCTCATAAGCAGAAGCTTAGACAGATGAATCCCATGCTGCTTCCCTCCATTGAGAAAGAAATTAAGAAGCTGTTAAAGGCCAAAATAATTGTGCCACTGAGGTACTCTGAATGGGTGGCAAACCTAGTCCCTGTCCGAAAGAAGAATGGAGAAATAAGGCTATGTGTTGATTTCCAAAATTTAAATCGAGCATACTTAAAAGATAATTATCCACTGCCTAAGATCGATCACATCCTGCAGAAAGTGGTTGGAGCTTCTAGGATGTCAATGATGGATGGATTCTCTGGTTACAATTAGGTGGCTGTACTTCCAGAAGATCAGAAGAAGACTGCTTTGACCATGCCATGGGGTACATTTATGTATGCCAGGATGCCTTTTGGGTTGATTAATGCAGGGGCCACTTTTCAGAGGGCCATGGACATTGCTTTTTTTGGGGAGCAAGATAAGTTTGTGGTGATCTACCTCAATGATATCACTGTGTTTTCAAAGGGCGATACAGAGCACATTGAGCATTTGTGTAGAAATTTTGAGAAATGCAGAAGGTATGGTCTCTCTCTTAATCCTCAGAAGTCATTATTTGCATTAGAAGAGGTTAGGCTTTTGGGAAATATTGTAACCAAAGATGGGGTAAAAATAGATCCTAAGAGGGTAGAGGTTATAAATGACATTTCCCTTCCTAGAAATAAGAAGGAGGTGCAGGTGTTCCTAGGGCGCATTAATTTTCTAAGGAGGTTTATCCCTAACTATGCCGAGATGGTTAGACATATAACTGACATGCTGAAGAAAAATAATGAGGTAAAGTGGTCCCAGGAATCACGAGAGGCCTTTTCCAGGATAAAAAATGTTTTTGCAGAAGCCCCTGTGCTAGCTGGACCGGATTATGCTAAACCGTTCATGATCTTTTATTTTGCATCACCTCATACAATAGCAGGAGTTTTGTTGCAGAAAAATGAAGAAGGGTACGAGTAGCCCATCACCTTCTTCAGTTAGGTGCTCCGTGATGCTGAACTGAAATATAACATATTAGAAAAGCAAGCATACACCCTGGTGAAATCCCTTAAAGCATTCCGCATGTATGTCTTGCAGTCCCATATCACTGCATTTGTGCCTACAGCAGCTATAAAATATATTCTTATCCAAGGGGATAGTGAAGGAAAAAGGGGGAAGTGGATTGCCAAAATACAGGAGTATGAGCTAGACATCCGCCCTACCAAACTGATCAAAGGACAAGGGCTAGCCAAAATCTTATCCGAATCAAACTATCAGGCTCTGGGTATAAATCTGTCCATAATAGCAAGTGAGGAATCTGAGGAGAGAAGAGCGACAGGGAGTAGAGATAACTACTCCAGAAACACATATAAAGTACCTCACCAGTCAATGGTACAAAGAGATAGTAGAATATCTCCTCACACTCAGTTGCCCTCCAAGCTGTGATAAAGCTAAATACATAATGCTAAGGTTTAAATCACAGAAGTACATAGTCACCAATGGCCGACTATACTGGCGAGATCCCTTGTGCATTCTACTCCCGTGTCTCACAAAGGATGAGTTAGAGAGTATAATGGCCAAATTTCATGAAGGAATCTATGGGGGTCATTACAGCTGGAGGGCCAATGCTCACAAAATCCTGAAGGCTGGTTTCTATTGGCCCAAGCTCTTTGGAGATGTTTTTTCCCGGGTTATAGCTTGTGAGAAATGTCAGAGATTTGCTAAAAGACAAAAGTTGGCACCTCTGCCCATGATTCCCGTTCACGTGGACGAACTATTCTGACAATGGGGAATTGACTTTATAGGTGAAATACATCCTCTATCGAGTGGTCAGCATAAGTGGATATTAACTTCCACTGATTATTTCACAAAATGGGTGGAAGCCATACCTGCGAGGAACGCAATAGATGCTGTGATAATAAAGTTCATGGAAGAAAACATCATATCCAGGTTTGGCTGCCCTGCCAAAATAGTAACTGATAATGCCCAGGCCTTCAAGTCTACAAAGTTTGTGAGCTTCTGCCAGCAGTATAACATTACACTAAGTCACTCTACAGCCTATTACCCACAAGGAAATGGCTTGGCAGAGTCTTTAAATAAAACCCTGGTGAGGGCGCTGAAGAAGGCTATCAATGAAAATCAGAAAAATTGGGATTCCCAGTTGAAATTTGCTCTGTGGGCCAATAGAATTAGCAGCAAGAGAGCAACTGGGAAGTCCCCATATGAATTAGTATATGGGAGGGAAGCACTATTCCCTATACAGTTAGCCTTACCAGTAGCCCGATTCATGCAAGAAAGTCAAGAAGAGCCTGATGAGGTGACCAGGAGAATAAATTAGCTGGTGGAGTTGGAAGAAACACGCAACTAGGTAAGTCAAAGGTTAACTGAATATCAAGAGAAGATGAAGGACCTTTTTGATCAGCATGCCAAGGACAGGAAGTTTTAGATTGGGGATTTTGTGCTCAGATGGGATATCCGACGAGCTGAAAAAGGGAAACATGGTAAATTCGACCCACTCTGGTTCGACCCTTTTAAAATCGCGGAACAAGGGGGAAACAACACTTTCAGGTTGGAAAATTTACAGGGAGACTTGCTCGATGCCCCTGTAAATGGCCAGTTCCTTAAACCCTACTTCCAGTTCTTATTCAGGCATAGATAGCCTGGTGTATCATATTGTACATTAGTTTCCTGTTTTCATCCTTGTTGGAATAATGTGGGTGTCGTGATGAATCATGAAAAGAAAAGTAGAAGTGCTGAAGAGCAGTGTCCGCATAGAAGATTAACTGGTGATCCGCGAAGTTCTCGACATGCCCAGGGATGAACGTGTCGTCCCCAGGTGGAGCCAATGTTGACCATGTCAACCCCCTATTAAATTCTGACAAACAATCCCCTTTAAAACCCCTTCGTTTGGCCTAAAAATCCTTTCTTCCTCCTATCGTTTCACTCCTCTAAAACTCACAATTGCATAAAAAGGGCCGAAATCACACATTTTAACATATTTAAGGCCTAGTACCTTTCGGCCCTAGCCCCCTCTATCTTTTTCTCCACGTGACCTGGGCGCTAGACCAAGCGCTAGCCCAGAGAGCATTTATCGCAGTATTACCCGTTCACTGCTCCGATCAACTGTCCACCGTCTGATCAACCTGCAAATCAACTGTCAGCAGCTCACCCACCCTTGTGGTCCCCGCGCCCAAAAGCACTGTTCAAAACCCGTCGGTTTCCATTGCACCACCTTTCGAGGGGTAGGCGATATTTCTCATTTCAGAGCGATTCCACTCATTGCATGACACATGGCCCCGCGCACTATTCATAAACTACCCTCCATCGCGCATTAACGTTCGTCCACAAACCTGGCACGATATCGCTGTGCACCGTCCGATCTGGGGCGTGCCATCCGACGGTAATCGCGCCACCGAGATGCTCGGGCAATAAACTCGGAAAATAGTGCCCTTGGCCCACCTTCTATCGCTCTTCGACGTGCTCTCAGCCATCGATCTCATCCTGAGATCGGACGGTCCAGATTACTTGCTTGCCTGCCATCGACATGTGCCTTCCACCCCATCATCCGTCCACGAGTTTTGTCACATTTTCTGCCGCCCCTCATTTATTTCCATTCGAAGGTCAAATGTCCATCATTTGCGTTCAAATTTTCTGCATCCCTCCAACCTTTACTAGGCCATTTTTCTGCCATTTCAACATGCTGCGCTATCATCCTTGCTATCCCCATTGCATCCACCTTCCCATGCATTTGTTTTCTTGATGATTTTGTGTGTTTTGCAGGGTAAGAACGGTGGTAAACCGCCATGATTCACAGTCTCAATTACAGTAACAGAGAACACCGGAAAGGAACATTTTTCAGAGGCCAGAATTATGGAGAAAGGCCTGGGAAGTTGTTAAGACATGACCTCCATTAAAGAAGCAGGGTTAAACTCTGTCAAACCCTCCAGAGTCATTCAAAGCACAGATTTCACGATCATAGACATTAATATTGCAGACAGAGAGTATCAGTGAAAGGCAGAGAGTCAAAGGCATATAATTGAAGATTTTTGAGCCTTAACCTAACCATTTGAAGGCAGAATACCATATCGAAGACCCCGTAGATCACTCAGAAAGTCCATGCACAGAAAAAAATACCCTCAAGGTTTCATTTCAGCAGAATTTTCTTTCCAGGGAAGGACGGACTACCCATGTGGTTTTCATTTCTCTACCATGTTCCTGAAGAGACTTCCACCCAGTGCATTTATTTCAGAAAGCAGGCCACAGAGTACATACAGCACTACAGAGTCATCAAGCAGTATGGGCGTGCACGTTTCCGCTATCTTGTCTTAATGAGGCAAATTAAATGTTCATCATCCATTTCCTTTACTAAGTTTTCTTTTTCTTCTATAAAAATCCCCAAGAGAAGATTATTGAGGGTTCCAGATTTATCAGAAAATTATGCGGTGAGAGGATTTTTGTATGCATTTTGTAAAAAATCTTATATGAATGTACAGAGCCTGTTGGGTTTCAGTGAGGAGGAGTTCCGTCTTTAAAGAGGATTCTGGTCTTTGGTATCTCACAGTGTGTAACTTTCTCTTATATGTGCTAATTTAATTGTTCATTTCGTTTCATCCGCCTTTCTTGTGTCATGTTTCTGGAATGCGAGTGGCTCACTGGTTTTTGGTATGGATTTATCCTAGTTGATACCCATGCTCGAATTAGTCAAGCGCTTTAAATATGGCTCAGGCATCATATACTTTTTCACTTTTCACTTCAACCATATTTCTGCTATATTAGCTTCTTTGGGAGATTGTTTTTAAAACGCTATTGTCATGTATGGATTCTTAAATTGGTATGCCCATTACATGGTGATATTTTGTATATGGATATTCATCCCAATGACAGTTAGTATCATCTTTCATCTTGCTTACGCAGTAAACACCTTCAGATTATCTATTTCTGTGATGTATTTTTGAATCATCCCTCTTTACATTAAGCTGCCTCTGAACTGTCTGATGCATTTTTATTAGAGTTCCTCACATATTTCCTCTGTAGTATTCCTTTCCCTGTGTCAAGTTTCTGAAGGTTTGGGTCCCATTCAAATTAATATTTCTTGTTTTCAGGAGATAGCATGAGAGCCTTTTGTTGATAACTCCCCTTGTTATACCATACACTCCTTGCTATATAAATATGTCCTAGGCACTGGTATTTCACAACTCAAGGCTGTCTCTAGGAATGACAACAACATCCATGGAGTCTGTCCTGAGTCCCTTTGTATCCTGCCATAGTCCTCCATCCTTCATTGCTTTGCTCCTCTCTCATGTCGCACATTTTTGCCTTCAGTCATACTGTCTCCTATCCCCTCCAGAGTTGATTCAGTAGCTTCCAGGTCATCCATGCCCTTTATGCTCTAACAAGGGAATTCGTCTGTAATGTTCCAAAATTTTAGCCTCCAAGATAAGTGGAACATTAGAGTTATCAGCAACTCTAGCCGGTAAATAAATGGGTGGAAAAGCCCATAAGTCTCCTAAGAAGAATAAAAATACTCCAAGTGTGGAAGGAGACATTCTTTCTAGCCTAATAAAACACCTCCATGTGTGAATAGGGTTAAATTCAAGCTTCTTTGACTAAGTCAACAGCGCAGTTTTAGTGGAGGAGGAATCCAAAGGTGAATAACGCAATTTTGGAGGGAGATGCAACTTGGGTTAGAATTAACCTAATTGAGTGGGGCCAAGGGCAAGAAAACTCATGTATTATATAAGGAAGAGGATGGAAACATTATTGATCATGTTGTAGATTATTATTCTTGGCTGCCAAGAATTGTTGCTACTTTGTTGCTTAGCAAAGCTGCAGTGCTGTTTAGCACTGGGTGTTCCCGGGTAGGAATCCCACCTCTTTCCTTTGAGGAGCTCATTGGGAGAGTTTGTATTCATCATTACACATTAGGTTTTCAGGCCAAGCTTCATCCATCTTCATCAGCACAACTTTTTCAGAGATTGTGTAGTGTTGCTGGGTGAAGCAGTGGAAGGGATTGGAATCCCGACTTCTAAGCTAGTTTCTCATTGAAGGAAGGTTTCCTTCACTTGAGAGATCTATTTGGATATCTCTAGAGTATATTTCAGATATGTGGTATCAGACCACTCATTTCCCATATATTCCCAGCATTGTTTCTTCTAGGGAATGCGTTATTCAGGAGGCATTGTTCATTGCATGGTTTGGTGGCTCCGTTGCAGTGTTTCCTTGTGATTGAGAGGTTCATCCTTTCATGGGAGGAAGCCCTTGAGGGATATACATCAGATCATATATATTTCAGCCTCATAAACTCATGTACTTCATTTTTGCAGTGATAATTTAGTGATTTCTTGAATATCACATTTGTATGCAAAGTGTTTGATAAGAAACACTTGCCGATTTCTTTTGTATTTTTTAAAGGGAGCTTAGATCTCTATTATTCAGCATTATTTATCAATACATGAGTAGATATATTGTTCTCTTATAATTTTATGTGTAAACCCTCTCTTAGACTGTGCAGTCCCTTGAGAAGCTGCTCCAGCATTTTGCAATCTTGGGGTTTTAACACTTTTTGGTCATCCTAGCTGTGGGAGATCTGTTTAGCCCACCTAGTTTGAATTGTTGCAGCTCTATTCTTGGATTTATATTTCATATTGATTATTATATGGGATCCAATATTCCATTTCATTTTTCTGTTGCATATGTTGCTGGAAAGGCGCTTTTGATGCATGTTTCATGAGCAATCCTGAAAAGGTAATATTACAATGGTATCAAAGAATGATCTCTAGCTCAGCCTGTGAGATCCAGCTATTAGAAGAAGGAGAGATGGACAAAATCTAGAAATCTTCAGTATGTGCAGGAAGAAAGGAAGACAAGCTCACAAAGCTTCTTCCAAAATCTATGAAGAGCTTTCAAGGAGAGATGAAGAAGATGAGATTGGAGATGGGATCTCCAAAGAAGGTCGAATCTAGAGCTAAATCTAGATTTTCACATGGTGAGTGTGAGCATGCAGCTACACTCCATGATGCACAACACATTCAAATTCCTGGAGCTATCCTGAGATGGATGGGAGGAGGAAGAATGCCTAAGAGAATGACTCTCAGTGATTTGTTACGAGACTATGAATCTCAAACTGAGAGGTTTAGAGATCACACTGATTTCCAAGAGTTTTGCAAGATCCATATGGAGAAGAGCCAGCAGCAGGATGCAGATATATTTCTTCTATCTACTTTTGCCGAATCACCTACATGTTTAGTTGGAGCTTAGGTGATGGAGCTAGACTCCTATTTGCAGTTGCACCATATTTCTGAAGGAGAAGCCATCAGAGTTGCAGCGCTGCATTTCAGAGGTAAGGCTCATACATGGTGTATTTTTGAATCTTTTTCCTTAAAAAATGCCAATACTTTCTCTTATGCAAGATTTATAGAAACATTGATGGAGAGGTTTGGTGAAAAGCTTCCTAAGACACATGAGCAAGGAAAACTGGAGAAAACAAAACCCTTGCATGTGATGGAGGAAACTCCATTTTAGAAAACCATGGGAGGAGTTGATGTCTTGCATTACACATTGTCGGAAGCAAAACTTCCAGTTCATATTCTTGAACCAGAGGGCATGGGGATCAATTTTTCACAAAGGGATCCAATTGTCGAGATGTTGCCTACACACATTGATGAAGAAGAGGGAAACAACACTATCACATCTAGATCACATCCAGTGCCTCATGCAAAGGAGATAGAATCACATGATCCCACAGGAGGGATTCATGTATCCTTTCAAGAAGTTCCCCAGAATCTCATACATAGAGGTCCAAGCACAATCAGTGAGCAGCATGATTGTGCAGCATTGCAACTAGAAGGAGAAGGAAGGGAGGAAGGGCAGCATCACTTGATGAGAGGCACACACCCTTCTGTATTTCAGATGGCTAGTGCAAGAAAGAGGTAGACTGATTTCCGTAGTAAAGGCAAGGGCAAGATTTCCCAACCATATGAGCAGTCTACTCTCGACATTGATGTCTCACTATATGGAGGCATTCCACCTAGGAGGCCACCTGATCTAGAGTTGATAGAGGACATCTCGTCTTTGGATTCACCACTCTTATATTTTGGGGAGGTGAAGAGTCTAGAGGAAGACTTTGGCATGGGGGATGTCAAAATAGCAGGCAGCAGCATGAGGAGAGCTTCACATGCTAGATCACCAGCGTTGTCTCTTAGGAGGATTGAACCTTATTTGAGATCTCAGCTCTTAGTAGAGTACTCCAAGGATCTTGGTGCATGCATGATTCTTGATGAACCAAATGGAGATGATGGATACATGGTGGATGGTGTGGTCATCTATTCCTATGGCAGGATCTTCTTGACTAAATCTTCTAGTCTCAAGGAGAAGCTGCTACATGCAACACATGAGGACTTCTCTTCTATGTACTTTGATGCATATTTCCAGTTGATGGAGGAGTTCACTTGGAAGGGCATCCAGCATGACATATATCAGCATATGGAGAGATGCATAGCCCGGATGGTGATAGAGAGGATGTCACAGCTACCTTCCTACTCATTGGGGGTGAGGGAGAATTTCCAGTTGAGCGATTTCAGCTCAAGAACTCAAGTACATGATGGAGGAGGTATACTTTTACATTTTGTATTTTACTTCTTTTCCTTATTTGAGCAGCATGATGTATCAAGAATAATTTCTTCTTCTTGCATATTGTATGATGATGTACTTGCAGCTACTTGTAGCATTGATATTGGCTATCCTTTTGATGAGCTGTGGGGGAAGCCATATGTATCTTGGTGTGCACCGATGACACCATGTTGTAACTTCATGTTTTCATCTTATGAGATGACTATGGCAGAAAACAAGTGGCTGGAAAAGCACTTGTTATTTCTTATTTTGATGCAAGCCAAGGATGCACTACGCTGGTTCCATGAGAGGGACCATGATTCACTCTCCGGTTGTCATTTGGAAACTTGTTTTAATTGTATCTTGCTTCCATGTATTGCTGATGTGTTTTGGTTCAAGGGAAGATTTGTATGGAGAGAAAAACCAATTGGTTGGCATGGCACCCATATGATAGAGAAGAAGAATATTTTTTGGTATGGGGCATCATACAAGTTGACCATCACGATTTTACTTTATGACTTGTATGAGGGGAAGATGAGGTAGCAGCATAAATTTTTGCTGATATGGTTACACTTGGGAGAGCATGGGAAAAATCCTTCCCATACTTTTCATGGTATTTTCGGGAAGAAGGAAGGCACATTCATGGTGCAAGGAGGCTACCCTTCAGCATTGGAGGATCATGAGAGACTTCCATGTCGGAAGATGATCTTCTCACATAACAACATGATGGTGGATGGCTTTGGCATGTGGAATGTCAAAGGGAGAAGTCATGGAGCCTTATTATTAAGGCCTACAGTGCTATCACATGGGAGTGTATTCTTATTGATGGAGTGTTCCAAGGAGTATATGTATCCTTCCTTCTTGAAAATATTTATGAGGGGATCCACATGGGAGAGCTTACACATGGACCTCACTTTCAGCTCCCACATGATGCATGGTAAGAAAGACATTGATGTGCTTGTTGATTACTCTATTGAGTATTTGTACTTTCTCACCATATGTAAACAGTGCATTGCTCCACATGAGAGCAAGATGATTTATGGGTTTCATGGTCACTTTAGGGCTAAATCTTGTATTATTGATAACCCATATCTACATAATTTGGGGCAAGTATTGTATTGTGTTGATTGTATACAGCTGATCTATATTGTTTCTTACTACTTTATAGTAGATGAGCTAACATGCATAGCTACAAATTCTTGGGAGGACAACTTGCCACTCGATTCACTACAACAAAAGTTGAAAGAACTGTATTGTATCCACCAGAGAGACCATATGTATCATCCAAACTTGCACATAACCTTCAGCCATTTTCTGATTTGGATGCCTGTGGTGATGATGTGCCATTCATATTGAATGGAATGGTTTGGGTTGGCATGTCTCATGATTTTGGAGGAAGAGTCCTTGGAGGATAAATCTTCTTCTTGCCATTGGAGGGCCATCATGTTTCAGCCCAAGATCAGCATGCCCTCTACACTTATCATGAGTGGAGAGGAGGACAGCATGGCATAGGCCCTCTTACCTATCATGTTCACTTATTCAGCCCACCTACATTTCAGGAGCACAAGGTGGAAGAGACTTTTCATGAGTTACCATGTTGGAGGGTGACTCACTTCATTTGGATGATTGCATGGGTGAGGGAGGCACTCATTCACCATATTGATCATCACTCCTACTTTTTTGAGGCCATGAGATAGCTAGCATGTTTCCATTCACACTTTCCACCTTTGATTGATGCAGACACTTTGGTTTTGCACACTTGGGAGGAAGCATTAGATGACAATTTATTTGTAGAATCTCTTGATGCAGTGATGGAGGATATTGAGGGGAGGCCACGAAGAAGAAGAGGGGAATTTTGTTCTCCTTATGCATTTTCTTGAGGACAAGCAAAGATTTTGGAGGGGAGGACTGTAATGTTCCAAAATTTTAGCCTCCAAGCTAAATGGAACATTAGAGTCAGCAGCAACTCTAGCCGGTAAATAAATGGGTGGAAAAGCCCATAAGTCTCCTAAGAAGAATAAAAACACTCCAATTGTGGAAGGAGATATTCTTTCTAGCCTAATAAAACACCTCCATGTGTGAACAGGGTTAAATTCAAGCTGCTTTGACTAAGTCAACAACGTAGTTTTAGTGGAGGAGGAATCCTAAGGTGAATAACACAATTTTGGAGGGAGATGTAACTTGGGTTAGAAGTAACCTAATTGAGTGGGGCCAAGGGAAAGAAAAATCATGTCTTATATAAGGAAGAGGATGGTAGAATTATTGATCATGTTGTATATTATTATTCTTGGCTGCCAAGAATTGTTGCTGCTTTGCTTCTTAGCAAAGCTACAGTGATGTTTAGCACTGGGTGTTCCGGGCGTGAATCCCACCTCTTTCCTTTGAGGAGCTCATTGGGAGATTTTGTATTCATCATTCCACAATAGGTTTTCAGGCCAAGCTTCAGCCACCTTCATCAGCACAACTTTGCCGGAGATTGTGTAGTGTTGTTGGGTGCAACAATGGAAGGGATTGGAATCCCGACTTCTAAGCTAGTTTCTCATTAAAGGAAGGTTTACTTCACTTGAGAGATATATTTGGAGAGCTCCATAGCATATTCCAGATCTGTGATATCAGAACACTCATTTCCCATACATTCCCAGTGTTTTTTCTTCTAGGGAATGCGTTATTCAGGAGGCAGTGTTCATTGCATGGTTTGGTGGCTTCGTTGCAGTGTTTCGTTGTGATTGAGAGGTTCATCCTTTCATGGGAGGAAGCCCTTGAGGGATATACATAATATCAGATATATTTCATCCTCATACACTCATGTACTTCATTTTTGCAGTTATAATGCAGTGATTTCCTAAATATCACATTCGTATGCAGAATGTTTGAGAAGAAACCCTTGCCGGTTTCTTTTGTATTTTGTAAATGGAGCTTAGATCTCTGTTCTTCAGCATTATTTATCAATACATGAGTATATATATTTTTCTCTTATCATTTTTTGTGTAAAACCTCTCTTATACTACACAGTCCCTTGAGCAGTCGCTCCGACATTTTGTAGTCTTGGGGTTTTAGCACTTTTTGGTCATCTTAGGTGTGGGAGATCTATTTAGCCCACCTAGTTTGAATTTTTTCTGCTCTATTCTTGGATTTATATTGCATATTGATTATTATATGGGATCCAAGAGTCCATTTCAATATTTTATTGCATATGTTGCTGGAAAGGCATTTTTGATGCATGTTTCATGAGAAATCTTGAAAAAGGAATATTACATCGTCAGCCCACTACTCAGTACCCCCCAATCCACCATCATCCCTGGTGTCAATCTATAATTCACTTTACTATTATCCCTCGTGCCTTAGTTTAGGATCCCTTATTGCCCCACCTATGGCAGACCTCCCTCTATCGACATCAACTTATTCATTCCAGAAGATCAGTTTAGAGGGTGGTGTACCTTGGTTCCAGCTTCCACTCTTATTCGGTGCCTCGAATCAGGAAAAGGGACCCTTTATTTCCCTTCGACTTGATTCAATTCTCAGCTCCAACTCCTTATGGCATGATCGAGATTTGTATACTTGATGGTTTAGTGATGCAGCAGATTATACTGGTGATTCTCGGGTGTGTGTGGGATGTTTCAGACCTCATGAGGGGGTGGCCCTCTAGGTAGCCCCCCACATGCCCAGATGACCTCTCTACTAAAACCTTGGATGCATCTCCATAGATTTGATGGTTTCGGTCCCAGCCGCTTGCAGCGCCTTTTTAGTTTGCATGTATCATTCAGATTTTCAGAGCCCTTTCCTATTTTACAGAGCCTATTTGGTTGTACTTATATCTCATGTACTCATACATTATTGTATAAGTCTTGGTTGTTGTCCCAGGCATAGGATGTATGTGGGATCCATTATCATGTTTTTTATCTGGCCCATGTTTATGCTAGCATGTACTATATAGTTCAGTCCCTTGTTTGTTGGATGCATCATTATTTGTACTTTGTTATCTCAACGGCCATAGGTATGCCTCCCCCGCATCATGTAGAACAAGTACTCACTCATAAAAGAGACTTGTCACACCTATAAGTCTCACCTCCTCAGTGTCTTGTCCTCTCGCGCTTTAGTCTACCTTATATTTCTCTCTCTATGACTCCCCCTTCGGTGTCTAGTGATTGAATTCTTACAACGTACTTCAGTCATACGATTAGCTCCTAACACTTGCACTTTGGGGGCAATCTGTTACACCTATTTTTAGTCATCTAACATGCTACTATAAGATGGACTAAAGTACACCATGTAAGACTAATTTTACCATAGTAAAATTTCTTTCACTATTAAAAATAACTTAGTAATCCATAATTTATTAAGTTGTTTTTGGTCTAAATAGGAAACCCCATGAGGAATAATTGAATAAATCCTTATTTGTTTGCTTTTCCTCAAGGGATAATTAATTAAACCAATGTTTAATTAATATTCCTGGTCATATTTAACCCAAAACAAGAAAATTAATTAGATAAATCATTATTTATCTTATTATTTTCTAGGAATAATTATTTAAATAACATTACTTGTTAAATTTGACTAAATCATTTATAAATAATTGAATAAATCACTATTTATTTATTTATTTAATGATTACTTATCCACATTCTTAAAATAATAAATAAATCATTTATTTATTTATTATTTATAAATAAAGGGCTTTGACCAAATTCAAATTATTTTTCCCTCGAATAAAAATAATAAAATATTCCATAAAAGTTGGATCTAGATTTGGTTAATAATATTTTAACTATGCACCAATATCTAGACTAACTCAATATTTTGTTATAAATAGAAGGGTTTTTCCATTCATTCACGACCTTTTGTTGCCTAAAGATCACTCTGGATCTATACTTTTGGTATGACTTTGATCCTCCATCATTGTCATATTTTCCTACTTTTTGCTCGTGAGCTCCCTTTGAGTTCCATTTTTGTCTGGGTTTTCTGCACCATCAAGAGAGAGAGATCTTAGATATGAAGCGCTAAGGACATATAAGAACCCATCCCATTGAGGGAGACTGGTAACATATTTCTATGTTCCCTTCCCAGGTGTCATAATACAAAAAATGCTTTAAAAATTCTTGTCATTTTCATTAGATGCATGGAGCAACTCTTGCTTATTATTTGTTGTTTAATATATTTAACTGCATAGATCTAGATTTTTGTAGCAAATATTTTGATCACTAACTACATATCTAAGGAAATTGACAGCCGTCTTTGATGTTAGGGCTATTTTTTATGCACAACTAAAGTGAGCTTTTTTCATACACTTGTGATTAGAATTCACACTAACATGTATAAAAGTGAAAAGTTGGCCGAGTCCCCAACTCTACAGATCTCCACTACTTTTCATCTCTAGAATTGGATTCCTTTCCCTGAGTGGTTAGCCACTGGTAATGGAACACTCTCATTGGCCTTGTGGAGAGGTTGGTTGACTCTGTGGGACAGTCTGTGATTCAGGAATATGATAACTAGTGAATGGTAGGTGAGTGGGTAGGAATGGATGCAGTATTAGCATGGATTGTTGAAATGGATTGAGTGAAGTCTCGATGGGCGTATTATCAGAAATGGGTGACTTGGTATGGATGAGTAAATTTAAGAAGGTACCTGGCTCTATTGTAGTTGAGTTAACCTTGGTTACCTTTTTTGTACCCGAGTTAACCTCTGCTTCAGTGTCATTGGCCATTATGGTGCCTAAGGGTATTGCATCCGAAATAGTGGTAGAAGTGGATGGAGTGTGGGTCGAATGGTGTTTGGAGGCAAGTGATGTACGTGGTGATGAATTTTGTGTATTCAGTGATGATGAAGCTAGTACATTGTGTGAGGACGATAGGTTGGATTGTGGTATAATAGAGGAGGTCTGAGTGCCTACCTCTAGCTCTTATGTGACTGGGATTCCAGTGGTTAATTGCTTCCCATGGTCCTCACCTGTGAGGTACACTATCTGATTGGATTTCATGGTTCTGGATTTCTTCCCTTTCGGTGCTGGGATGGGGGGTTTAGTTGCTTTGCTTTTTCAGAATGGAGCGATGGTTGGCTGCAGATGTGAATGGAAAGTGGTGGAGGGTATTACAGTCAGAACAGGGGTTGTTAACGATGGAGACCCAAAATTAATTGTTTGAAATTCATTAAATGAAGGAAATGAAGTGGATTTTTCCCCAATAGTTCCCATTACCTTATTGAAAGCCTATACCTGATTGTCCAGTTTCTCTATAAATGGATGTAGCTGCAATTGCGATATCCTTTGGGATTTTTCGGATGGCATTTCTCCTGGTAGGGGGTGCAGAAACATAGGATAAAAAGAATACATGGGATCTCCATCTCTGATTTCTACTGTTTCTCCCGACCATGATGAACCTCTCTATGGAAAGCTTCCTCCGTTAGCTGAAATTTTAGCGGTTTCTTGTGAAATGATTCAGACGCAACACAGTCAAGCCTAATCCAATCATGGTTGTGTGTGACACCGAACCATACTTGATGAGAATACTTATGAAGCAGATTCCTGGGGACTCTCTGCTAGGTTTTGAAAACGTCTAACATTTGCCGATACCATTCTAAAAAAGCTTCCTCATTTATCTCCTTACTGTTAGGGTCGCCAGACACTCTCCTTGGCGTGTACCTTAGAGCCATCAGTTGATCTTCAGTGATCTATGAAAGTGACCACCTCCCTGGTGGACTCCACTTCCACATCACCATAGCCATGATCAAATATCCATATATGAACCTCGTGGCCCTCTTGAAATTATCCTCGCAAGATTCAAAAAGTTATTGCAACAAGAAGGCACACCAATTTGACTATGCTCCCTGTACACAGTGCTTTGCAATTGATATAGTGTCGAGGGTACACTCTCCCTTAGTGTAATGCCTCATTGTCTTCCTTGAAATTAGATAACATGAAAATTTAATACTAGGGGCATTGATAAGATCTATCTTTGCCCCCTTTCCCCCTCTTCTTGTCTCATATTTCTTGTAATAGTCACAGTATCCTACTTTATTTGCTCTCTTAGATGTATTTTGAAATGCATTTGATACATCCCTCCCCACTGCTGATAATCTAGTAAGCCTGTAGATGTCCTCCACAAGGATTGGAATCTCCCTTCCGAGCCAAAGTGACCCGTTTTGAATCCTGCTAATGAGAAAATTCATGCACGGCATCGTTGCTCCTGTCGTGTCGAACACTGGTAAACTCCTTAGGTGAAAGATTTTGGACCTTTGGATGCCTTTGAAGTCTGAGTGTACTCTTTCCACTTCACTTCCCCCTTCCTTTACATGGCTCTCGATGTATAACTATCTTTTTAAAGCTGGGAATTAGAAAGAGTCAGTGAAATCAGTGTCTATTAGGGTTGTGTTATCATACTTTCTAACCAATGGTATGCGATTTTGAGCTCCTACTGCTATAGTCGGGCTAATTGTTATAGTAGTTTCCTTTTCTTGCAATTCGGAACTCTCCGACACTTTGATTTTTCCCTCCTCCATGTAGATTAAGTAGGAATGTTAGCATGAAGGATGTTGATGCGACTACATAGCTAATTAATTTTCCCTAGATCTCCCTGCAACTATAATCATGTGGGTAGTTACTCGGGTGAGGTGGACTCTGACGCTGCTGACGGTGGCTTTAAAAGTTGGGCAGATGTGATGGCTAATAATTACTGCTTAATGTGGAAACTTTATTACGGCATGGGCTTACAAATTATGGTAAATATTTTTCAAATTTTGGCTGATCCTACGGTGTTACACCATTTTTTGGTCATCTAACCTATTATCATTAGATGGACCCAAGTACACCATGTAAGACCAATTTTACTCTAGTAAAATTTCTTTCACTAAGTAAAATAACTTAATAAAACACATTTATTAAGTTGTTTATGGTCTAAACAGGAGACTCCAAAAGGAAATATTAAACAAATCTATATTTGTTTGATTTTCCTCATGGAATAGTTAATTAAACAATAATTTAATTATTATTCCGGGTCATATTTAACCCAAAACAAGGAAATTAATTAGATAAATCCTTATTTATCTTATTATTTTCTAGGAATAATTATTTAAATATTATTTAAATAATATTCCTTGTTAAATATGACTAAATCATTTATAAATAATTAAATAAATAATTATTTATTTAATTATCATTCAATCACTTCCTTAAAATAATAAATAAATCATTTATTTATTTATTATTTACAAATAATTATTCCAGGTCATATTTAACCCAAAACAAGGAAATTAATTAGATAAATCCTTATTTATCTTATTATTTTCTAGGAATAATTATTTAAATAATATTCTTTGTTAAATATGACTAAATCATTAAATAAATCATTATTTATTTAATTATCATTCAACCACTTTCTTAAAATAATAAATAAATCATTTATTTATTTATTATTTACAAATAAAGGGATTTGACCCAAGTCAAATGCCTTTTCCCTCCAACAAATATAATAAAATATTCCATAAAAGGTGGATCTAGATTTGGTTAATATTATTTTAATCATGCACCAAGATCTAGAATCACCCAATATTTTGTTATAAATAAAAGGGTTTTCCCATTCATTTGTCACCTTTCATTGCCTATTAGATCACTCTGGATCTATGCTATTGGTCTAACTTTGAGCCATTATCATTGTCAAATTTTCTATCATTTCACTTAGTGAGCTCCCTTTGAGTTCTATGTTTGTCTGGGTTTTCTACACCAACAAGAAAGAGAAATTCTAGATCTAAAGTGCTGAGGACTTTCAAGAACCCATCCCATTGAGGAGAATTGGAAACACCGTTCTTGTTTTCCTCTCAGGTGCCCTTTAATATAAAAATTCTTTCAAAAATATTGTTCTTGTCTTGTATATTGGATGTATGGAGCAAAACCTTATTTTCACTGCTTAATGTTTTTTTATGCGTAGATCTGGATTTGTGCAGCTTTTTCTTGATCAACTAACTGCAGATTTGAAGATATTGGCAGCCATAATTGATGTTAGGGCTATTTGTTATGCGTAGCTAAAGTGGTCTTTTTCCAACAAAAGATTCATACTAACATACGGACTGACATCTATATGATGGCTCATTATGACTGGATGATGGCTAACACACTTGGTTGTATAGTCATTATAACCCACCCCCGACCACAATTGGTTGTAGTATGGTCCCTATTCTGCAATAGGGTGATGACTAACCTTGAGAAACATGTGACTTATGTTATTAAGGCTCCTACTTTATCAGCGGGAATTGACTTATTTATGAATTAAATATAACCTATTTTATGACTCATCTTGGTTGCGAGAGAGTTATTGACATCTAACCTACCGACTCCTCTCGAATGCAAGATTTATTGAAATTAATTTTTTTGTTGTCTATTCATGGTATGGTTTCAAGCGTGCGTTGTTAACCCATCCTGGTAGTATCTCTCCATCCAATTGCGCTAGCCTAACTTCTCTTGAGTCGCGGATCCCTACAACGTAGAATGGTCCCATCCAATGCATCTGGAGTTTTCCTAGGAATTTTTGGAACTTGCCATCATAGAGTAGTACTTTTCTACCAATCTTAAATGTCTTTCGTTTGATGTGATATTCATGCCAAGATTTTTTTCTTTATTTCTGCACAAATTGATGAAAATCTACCAGAAATATTGCTTCTTCTAATTCCTATAGTTCATGAAGACATGTAGAGATGGATTCTTCTTCGGTCATTTGTGTTGTTGCAGCAATTAAGATACTTGGGACAATAAACTCAGCTGGTACCACTGCTTCCTTCCCATACACCAACTGAAATGGTGCCTGGTTGTGTAATATTTTTATGGTAGTCTTGTATGCCCATAACGTGGCTGGTATTCTTTTGTCCCAATCATCGCGACTAGCATTCCATATCTTGGTTAACCCTTTCTCCAAGACTTTGTTGAAAGCTTCAACAATTATATTCGCCTATGGGTGATGCTGACTGCTCCTGTGGTGTTGTATCATGAATTTTTCCAGTAGTTATTTGACCGTAGCATTAATAAAATGTGTGCCTTGATCACTTGTTAGGCTCCTTGGGAAACCAAATTTGCTAATGATGTTTTCAAAGATAAACCTGGTTTTTTTATCTGTTGTACAATCCCTCACTGTTGTCGCCTCTTCCCACCTAGTCAGGTATTCAGTTGCAGTGATGATGTACCTTTCTTGTGAGTGTCGCGCAACCAGTATAATGGCCCCTACAAAGTCGACAACTCATTTTTCAAATGCTTGCATTGCTCTTACGGGCTGTAGGGGTAGCTCACTGTGGTGTGAAGGTTTCCTTGTTCTTTGAAATACATCACATTAGGGGAATTTTGAGGTCTAAAATGGACCTCCTAATGAAATTATAAAATAATACTGGAAATAATAAAATAAGATTTGATGACATCATCAAATTTTAGAGGGAAAAAGAAAAAACTACTTTTTCAACTCATATGTTCAACTTATCTCCTAAATTTTTTACTCAAATTTCGCGCGAGAGTACTCGTTTGATGCAAAATTTAATTCCTCATCCAAGGAGTACCCATGTTGCATAATTTCAATGGACCCTGCTACACAAAAATTGAGAAATACATAAAAAAACATGATTATAATCACGTTTTTTTATGTATTTCTCATTTTTCGTGTAGCAGGGTCCATTGAAAGTATGAAACATAGGTACTCCTTGGATGAGGAATTACATTTTTCAATCCAACGAGTACTCCTGGTCGAAATTTGAGTAAAAACTTTGGGAGATAAGTTGAAAAAGTAGTTTTATTATTTTATTATTTTTAAATATTTTTACCCTTTTACTTAAAAAATGATGAATCATCCCCCATGGTTGACATCATCATCTTGAATCCTATTGTTTCTTATAAACTTTTTTTTTGTACATTTTTCTTAGGAGGCCCATTTTAGACCTCAAAAATCCCCTAATGCATTTCTTCACGTACTCTTTGTTGTATATGTGCATTGTTGGCCACCATAATCCAACTTGTAATATATTTCTTGAGGTAGGTTTTGCACCCACATGGCCTCCCACAACTCTATTGTGACATTCCCACAAGATATCTGCTCGTTCGTGATCCAATACACATCTTCGTAGTATTTGATCTAACTGACACAGTTTGAGTTGGTAATCAACTGCTTTGACAACTAAATGCCTTCTTCGAGTTGATGTATATTCTTTTGGGTATTGTCCTGTAGCAAGGTACATGGCTATTTTCTCTAGATAATCGGGGATGGATCCTATCCGAAAAATATTTTCATCTGGTAGTTGATCATCAAGTGGTCCTCCATTTTCCCCATTTTCCAATCTTGACAGATGGTCAGGTGCAACATTTAGTTTCCCTAGCCTTACTATGACTTCAAAAGTAAATTCTTGGAATAGTAGAAGCCACCTATAGATTCTGCCCTTCAAAACAGGTTTATTTACTAAATATTTTAATGCAGAGTGATCTGTGAAAAAATTAAAAGTACCTCCAAGAAAATAGTGGCATAATTTCTTCCAAGAATAGACAATTGCAAGAGCTTCCCCTTCTGTTGTCGATAGCTTCCTACTTGCGAAGTATACTTTGTGGTCTATGTTGATTTCTCCTAGCTATGCTACTGCGACTCCCAAAGTAATACTTGAAGCATCAATGTGTACATGGAACTGTTTATCCTAGTTTGGATGAGTCAAAATAGATGCACTAGCTAATTTCTACTTGAGTGTGTCCAATGTCTTGGTGAATTTATCATTCCATGTAAATAGTTATGTCTTCCACAACAACTTCTCTAGTGGTGTTGTGATCTGAGCATATTTGTGCATAAACCTTCTGTAGTATCCTATGTTTCCAAGCAATGATCTCAATTGCTTAACATTAGCTGGGGCGTCCATATTTACCATTACCGCCACCTTAGAGGGGTCCACACATACTCCTTTACAAACAACATGTCCCAATAGTGTTCCAAATGGTACTAAAAATATACACTTCTTGAGATTCAATGAGATTTTGAGCTTCTTACAGTGTTCAAACATGATTTGTAGGAGGATTGCATGGTTTTTCATCAAACTACACACCGTCCAATCATCCATGTATACTTCTAGAAACTTGTGGATATAGTCTCTGAAAGCTGCTATCACTATTCTTGAAAATAAAGCTGGTGCATTATTTAACCCAAAGGACATCATGTGATAAGCATAAGATCCCCATTTAGTTGTGAACGTGGTTTTTCTTTTATCCTCCTCTACTATTCAGACTTGATTATAGCCCAAGAAACCATCTGTGAATGAGTATGCTTCATTTCCTGCCACATTATCTAAAACTTCGTCATTGAATGGTGTTGGGAAAGGATCATGAATACATGCATTATTTAGACTCCTATAGTCTACGTACACTCTGATTTCTGATTTCTCCTTTTTATTCTTTATCACTATCGAGTTGACCCATTCATCCTCCTCAACTGGGAATATCAATCATGCTTTCAGCATCTTGTCTATTTCTGCTTTGACATTTTCTTTCACCCTTGGGTTCAAGTGGTACGGTCTATGCTTTACTATTCTGGCATTAGGTTTTAGTATTATCCGCATCTCTCCCAAATCCCACTTGATACCTTTTAATTCTGCTACTGAAGATGGGAATAAATCTTCATATTCCTTTAGCAAATCAAATATTTCTTTTGTGGCCTCTGCATCCCGATAGTCCCCTATAGACGCTATCTCGGGCCTCTCTTGGCTTCCAATATTCTATTTCTTTGTCTTTAGAGGTAACAGGTGTGATCCTTCAGTGGCAGGTTCCTCCTGTATTTCACGCTCTCCCTCCTTCTCTTCGAACGAAAAATGTCGAATATTTTCCAAATCATCATCATATATCTCCTAGTCTACATTTTGCATGTTATTGTTTCCTGATAGTTAGACTTGGCCTTATGATCTGGCATAAGCGTCTCTTAAGTTTCGCAAGTTCTGAGAAGAACAAATTTTTTTTGATTGCCTGTAGGGTATCTACATTTTTTTCACTATCTCCCTTGAAAGAAAAACTCTACATAAACCTTTCCACTACTGTCTCCCAGCTATCATTTTGTCTCTTCTTTTCTTCTATCAGGTACCAAGCTTGCGGGATTGTGTCTAATGAATGTATAAAGTTATATACCCACAAGGATTTTGGGTATTTCTCTGTTTTCCACTTACATTCACAAGTTTTGATATGTACTTTGGGATCCAAAACTCCTTTGTACTTATCTTCTAGTTGCGGTCCTGAAGACAACTGAAATCTTGTTTTCAGTGCCTTTTCTACCTCCTCCCATATATTGAGAGAGTTGCAATGATTTTCCCACCACCTTTCTGAAGTGGATTACAACACCACATCCATGAGAGGTACCCTATGCTCTTCTGTTACCTTTTATTCAATTTTGTTAACAAATGTGTTCACAATTTTCATATTAGTAATGGTGGGATAACCCCCTACCTCTGTGCTGATTCAGTTAACTCCGCAAATAGCAACACATCTTTTGGTATTGATCTCGTATCCACCTTGCTTCCAATTGTCCCATGAAAATTCTGATCCAACATTAGAACTTTGAAAAATTCTCCAACTTATTGTTCCTCCTACTATAGGGTTAATATAATCTTCTCTCTTGCATGCTATCATTTGGTAAATTTGATCGAGAAAATTTGCATTTCCCTGTTCTCAACAGTTTTTGTATACCAGGGTCCCTGATATGGATCCAGTGGTTGGACCACTCTAACTTCACCGTCTTCAAATATCATAAGCTCCTTCTTCAAATAAATAACTACATAATTTTCAAACACCCAGTCTATTCCCAACAAGGCTAGGTATGGATCCTTATCTCCCACAATATCAGTAACTTCAAAATCTATGTAATTTTCTACTCCAGCAACATCTACTTCAACTTCTTCCAGCCTTCCTACTGGTACAATGCAGTACTAGTTCACCATTCTTAGTTGTATAGGAGAGTATGACAACTTTGGATTTCTTAATGCTTCCCATGTATTTTTAGGAAAAATATTCACATATGATCCTAGATCCAACATCGTGTCTCTTATTTGGAATCCCGTAACTTGAGAATTTATGCAAAATTGTTTCCTCGTTCTTCTTTTGTTTATTTTCATTCTTCTTATATACTTTTAGGGGAGGTTAGTGTTAATTGAGTCCCCATGCTCTGTCCCTCCTTCTACTATTGTCTTCAAATTTTACTTTAACTGCTCCAGCATCTGTTCGTCATTTACAATCTTCAAGAACAGTCAGAACCATTCCTCTATTGGTGTTCTTGTGATGGTCGTATTTTCTCCTTATTTGGTTGGTTGCATTAGTTCCATATCCTTGTGACTCTCCAGCTTCAAGAATGTTTCCAGTGCTTCTATAAAGTACTATCTATGTCGCTCTAGATTAAAAATATGCTTTGGAGACATAAGTTTTACTAGCTTTACCGGGTCCATATCTCTTGCATGCTCCCCTGTTTTCTTCCCTCCTCGGGTTATTATGGATACACTCGGCAGAGGCTACGTCTCGACTACTCTTGGCTCCACGTTGACCAAATTGGCTCCTCATTTCCTAGTTCTTTCTTCCCATATTTTGATTAGCCCTGGACAGTCCTCAATGGCATGTGCATTCATTCGGCACTAGGAACACCGTGGTCGTCTTGGTAGTGGACACTCCCTCGCTACATGGCCTTCTTGATCACAATTGTAATGCCTCACAGGTCCTCTTCCTCCAGTCTTGCCCCCTCGCATTCTTGCTCCACCTCATCCTCTTGGAGTCTCATTTAATCTGTAGGAAGATCTATTTAGTCAATCTAATAATGAATCTAGGGCTCTGCATTTCTCTGTATGATGAGTTGTTGAAGCACAGAATTAACAATAAACGTTGTTTGGAACGTTTGAATATTTTTTTAGGATTGGGCATAAACGTGGAGGCTGAAAAATACCTTTACATATTTCACAGTATTATGTTGTTGTCTAATTTTGCGAATTAGGAAACCATGGGAAATAAGGTTGTGTTTGGTATATCTCTTGAGTATTTACTTTTCAAATCCTCCCAATGACGGGGCCCCTTGTGCTCCTGCCGCCGAAGTCCCAACATTGGCTCCCCGCAACCTTGGGCACTCCATAACTACATGTCCCTCCAACAGACAATGTGTACACCACACATTGGGTCGCACTGGTCACACTGGTTGAATATCTTTGAGATTTTTCGTCAAACTTGCTATTTGATGTTGCAATCCCAATATGGATGGATCTTGCACGGCTACTCTACCCTAAACTCCTGCGGGTAGCCAGCCATTGCTTCTATTTTCATTGCTTTTTCTAGTGCATCTTGAAGGGTATCAATATTTTGTTGGGTTAAAGTTGTTCTTGTCAAGGGTAAAAGTTCTTTAATGAACCAGCCTCGTTGGTGATTTGGATCAATCGGGTAACTTAGTTTCCCGATTGCATCTTTGAACCTTCTCATCAAATCCCAGGCTGTTTCTCCTTCCCTCTGTTTAATTTCCCATAGTTCGGACAATCCTTGATGATTAGTCTGGGGAGGCTTAAATTCTTGTACAGACTCTCTTTTGACATCATCTATCGCTGGGTTCTGGTGCACCTCTGACCATTTGATAAACCAACTTAATGCTCTTTCCCTTAGGGTAGTTTTAAATTCGATTAATTTAACTGGATCTGGTGTCTGACGAGCTCTCCAAATTGCTTCGCACAGATACCAATGCTAATCCACATCATCATTACCCTTTTCAGAAAATTCCAGATATCGAGAAAATGATCCTGCCATCTTTACTTGTGCAAGTGGGACTAATATGAATCCTCTACTTCCTGGCTAAGAAATCCTTCTTCTAGTACTACTACTAGCTGCTAAGTGTACTATAGACTGAATACTACACAACTTTCTAGACTTTTGCAATTTTATCAAAAACTTGTCAGGTGGGTGGTAAAGTACTAGGGGAAGGTTAAGACTAGTGCTACTTGAAACTTGGGGAATATGATTACATTGCGTTATGGTTTATGACCTCTCTTAGAACAATTTGTCCATTGCAACATGCAGCTCCACATCAGACTCGTCTTCGGGGCGCGTGTCCACCTCTTCACTGGAATTGTTTTCCTTCTCTATTCAGAATGGGCTCCTATGAACTTGCCTAAATTATTTGATGAACCTTTCCATTCCTTTGGGTCCCACTTCACCTTCTCTCCCTTCTGTCATCTGTGGCACCTCTTCCTTTCTCTGCATATTCTTCTTCTGCTTCTCAAACTCCCGTATCGCCCTTTCCCGCCACTTCTCAGCGATTTTCGCCCTCTGATGTGCTCTTAGCTCTCTCAACCTATTGGAGATTCTGGAATCCATATACCTATTCCATTTTTTCCTTTGTTCGTAGCATCTTTCCTTTAGTTCCTTCCCCAGTACTGGAGCTTTAAGCTTCCATCACGAGACTTTGAAAAGGCATTAGTCCCTCATCCATCATTAAAACTTTAATTCACAATGTTATTTCTTTCAATAACTTTCCCCGCAACCCAGATTTAAATATATATTCTGCTTTCGTAAAATATTGATAACATTCAGCTGCGAACTCTACGATGTATCCCTCCAAATTAGTCTTCACCCAAAATTCTATTTCTCGGGTTAAGTCTGTATCTAGTTTGTGTAATATCATCAGTTTTGTATGTGTCCAACTACGACGAGATCGACGCAATCCTCCAGGAAGTGAATTAATATGGAGTCTTCGCAACCAGTTATGGAACTCTTCAGGAAATTTTCCCCATAAAATTTCGTACAAATCACTCGTTGAATAATAAAACTGAACTTGATCCTTGACAATATTTTCCTTATGTCATCGGAGCTCCACTTGTTGCGATATGAACTGATCTACATGATTATCCCACCAGTTATTAAATTCTCTTTCATAGATCCTCGATATCATGATATAGATTTCAAGTAATTTTTCAGGTCCCGGCAATAGAACCATTTTTTGGCGAAAAGGGAGGCTTCTGGGCAAGACCCAGGTTCAGGCTCGGGGCCAACAAGATTCCGCTGCAGTCTAGGAGAACACCAACATTTTCACCCTGCACAAGAGAGTAAGGAGTCTCACTCGAGGCATGTTGTGACCTTACTAAGATCAAAAGCTAAAACATTAATACTGAAGGAGGATCGCTAACAACTAATCAGACATTACAATACACAGAGCATATTCATCACATGCAAATCAATATACAAGTTATCATTTAGCAATAACCAATATGAACATTAAAATTTTGAAATATCTAAACACACAGCTACAAAGATAACTATCATACACCTCGTATAACCCACGACTCAACATTTCTCTATTTATATTAATTCATCAATGCATTACACATTATACTCCGTAGATTTCAACATAACACATTACAATACATTCAGGCTCCATAGAGCTCCCAAGACACAAACATCTATCTTCTCCACCGAGTAGTTCTCTATCCCCTTCATCCCGTCGTGAACTCTCTTTTTCCTTGCTTATCTACTTCTATTGACTGACATTGTCAGTCTTTGCCCCTTCTTCTCTTGATTTTTCCCTTGCGCTCCGCTGCTTCCTGTCTCCTTCCACAGTTGGCTCTGCCTCTGGGATTCCTTCTGTTTGTTCAATGTCCCCTTTTTCTTCCATTTGTGATGTTGCCTACCTATGCTCTACCATCTATCTGCAGATTCTCCAAAACCACAACGGTTCTTTTCCTTTCTTAATGGTGCTCCACCAACTGTTCTTTCCGCTACCTAGCCTTCCACAACTCAAAATTTTGTTACTCAAAACAAAGGCCCAAACAAGATAGCTTTCCCACATCTTCCTCTAGAGCAAAAGAAACTTTAGAGCTATTCCATATAGATATATGTGGGCCAATGCAGACACAACCCATTGGGTGTAGTATTTATTTTTTTGACATTCATTGATGATAATATCAGGAAGACATGGGTTTATTTTCTCAAAATAAATCAGATACCTTCTCAATATAAAAAGAGTTCAAAGTAGAAGTATAAAATAAGAGTGGAAAGCCTTTGAAAGTACTTAGATCCTACCGAGGAGGAGAATACACCTCCAATGACTTCAAAGCTTTTTTTCAACACCAAGGAATCCTCATGTAGAAGACAACAAGATATACTTCACAACATATTGGAGTAGCAGAAAGGAAAAATCAGTCAATAATGAACATGGAGAGATGTATGCTTCGTGAGAAGAAGTTGTCAAATGACTCTTGGGTTGAAGTTGTTTCAACATCTGTATATGTTCTCAACATATCTCCAAAAACCAATATCCAAGATGCAATACCTCGGGAAGCATGGGATGGTAAAAAGGTAAATGTATATCAATTTAGAATTTTTGGATCAATAACATTTGCACATGTTCCTGAGAAGCTAAGTAATAAGCTTGATGATAGGAGTGAAGTATGTATTTTCGTAGGCTATAGTGAGCAGTCAAAGGCCTATATACTTTACAATCCAATTACAAAGGATTTTTTTTCAAGTAGAGATGTTAATTTTTTTGAAAATAAATCTTGGTCTGATCATGTTGATGAAGCTTCAAATCAACCTTTTTATCCACCACAACTACCAATATTGCAGGTTCAAGAAGACCCATACCATTATGATAACGGTACATATTCAAGTAATGAATCCACTATTGATTTAATATATTCATAAGACAATCAAAAAGCAAGAAGCATCAGAGAAATATATGAGTAGGAGCATGAATTTTATCAACAGAATATGTTTTCCTTTCTTTCATCTCAACCAACCCATTTTGAAGAAGCAATTAAATAAAAACACTAGGTTGATGCAATGAACCAATAAATTTCTACCATAGAGAAGAACCATAATTGGGAATTAGATGATATCCCAAGAGACAAAACCAAAATTGGTGTAAAATGGGTACATAAGACCAAGCTGAATGAAAAAGGAGAAATTGAGAAACATAAGGCAAGGTTGGTTTCCAAAGGATTCTCAAAACAATTTGGTGTCGACTATGGTGAAACCTTTGCTCCAGTAGCAATATTAGACATTGTCACAACTATTTTATCCACAAAAAATCCACACAAATGGAAAGTCTATCAACTTGATGGAAAACCTGCCTTCTTAGATGGTATATTGTAGGAAGAAGTCTATGTAGAGAAGCCTCTTGGTTTGAAAGTTCCAGGACAAGATCATAAGGTATACAAATTGAATAAAGCTTTTTGTGGTTTGAAACAAGCTCTAAGAGTTTGGCATAGTCGCATCGACACCTATCTAATTAAAAGTTTTTGTAGAAGCAACCATGAGCCTACAATTTATACCAAAACTCATGAAGTTAAAATTCTCATTATATATGTTTACGTTGACGATATGATTTATATAGGAAATATGATGTTGGAATACTTCAAATCAGCAATGCAAACATAGTTTGATATAACTGATCTAGGGGTCATGAAATACTTCTTAGGCATTGAAATTCAAAAATATGCTAATGGAATTTTTGTTGGTCAACAAAATATGCCACTAATATCCTCCAAAAGTTCACAATGACAAATTGCAAACCAGCTAATATACCAATTTCTCAAGGCACCAAAATGAGCATATAAGATGTAGCACCACTAGTTGATTCCACATTGCATAAAAGTCTAGTTGGTAATCTATTATATCTCACTGCAACTAGACCTGATATCATGTTTGCAACTAGCTTTGTCTCCAAGTTTATGCAATCACCCAATATTTGTCATTGAAAGGTTGCAAAAAATATCTTAAGATATATTGCATGGACCCTAGACTATGGTTTGGGTTACACACATTCTAAAGATATCTCACTTTCAAGTTATACAGACAACAATTATGCAGGGAATTTAGATGATTGCAAAAGTGCCTCAGGGTATGTTTTTCATCTTGTAACCAATATGATTTCATGGGAATCCAAGAAACAACAAATATTTTCCATATCTCCAACAAAGACAGAATATGTAGCTTCCACTTCAACAAGTTGTCAAGCAGTGTGGCTTAGAAAAATATTGGCATATCTTTCAAAGGTTCAGAAGCACCCAACTCTGATTTACTGTGATAACAATTCTATAATTTCTCTATAAAAATATCATGTCTTTCACAAAAAAAGAAAGCACATTGACACTCATTTTCATTTTATCCATGAGCTTGTCAATTATGGAGACATATTACTTTCTGTTTGTGGTTCTAGAGATCAACTTGCAGATTTTCACAAAGCCTTTGGGAAAAAATGTATTTGAATTTCAAAGAGAGAGACTGGGCATTGTAAGTGCCACTACTTGTAACAATTGAGATTAGGAGCGGGTGTTGAGATATTAATTTCACTGTCTGCTAGGCATCATGATATTTGTTTCATTGTTGCTAGGTGTCATAGTCGGTTTCGATTCTCCTGAGTTGAGTTTAGTTTAGTTGAGTTTCACTGTAGTCATTTATTGTTGATGCTTCCAATTTAATTATATGTAACTATTGTGAATTCTCAGAAGATTCATTGCTCCATTTTCAGCTTTCGCCACTTTGTTTTTTTGTCAAAATTATGTCTATTCATAGGAAAACTCTATTGCATCTTTGGCCTTGATTAGTATGGTAGCATTCACTATATCTACAATTGTAATTTTTGCACTTCTATTTCATTGACGAACCTGACCAATTTAAAAAGATTGCATTTCATTATCTTACAAGAGGATATGAGTCTCGCCAAATATAAATAGACCAGAGAAGTTTTATAAAAAAAAGACTAACAACACAAATTGATCCTAGTACTTATGGCAAATCTTTCCTTTAAAATTGCAAGTGCTCTTTAGAAATATGATCACTCAAATTGATCTTTGATCTAAAACATTCCTTTAGCGAGAAAATAATTTTGTTTTGGCATTATGTGATTGTGAAAAGAATCTAAATTTTTAAAAATATAAATATTTTTTAATTTAAAAAAAAAAAAAATTAGAACTCAAGAAATTTGATCATTAAATATATATTTATTTTGAATTTCAAACCATCTATGTTGAGTCTTTTAATTATTTATTTGGGTTGAATTAGGTAGTGCTATTATTAGTTGTAGTCTAAAAAACCTACAAAATAACCCATAAATTTAGGCAAGAATATGAAAATTTTGTGCAAATATCTTTGAAAATCTGGATTATAGTTGTCAAATTTCAGGATTTTGGGTGCCCAATGGGTTTTTGATGGTGCTGAATCCATTTCCACCATCAAAATAACTATCTGATTTTTTTGAAAATATTTTTACCAGCAAAAACTTACCGTCAGAACTATTATGTGACGTAGATAGACAACTCATTATTATTATTATGAAAATAAAAGAAAATTTATATTGAAAAAAGATGTCAATTTTTTTATTATAAATACTAAGTGTTTATTGAAATTTTGATAAAAAAAAATTTAATTGTCACCATTTAATAATTTTTTATTAAAATCTAATTATTTATAATTATTTATATTATTAAATGTTTTCTTTAGCTATATAACTTACTCACGACTCTAAAACTTTAAACTTTTACAACTCTGAAACTTACTTACAACTCTAAAACTTGAAACTTTTACAACTCTGAAACTTAAAACTTAAATTATAATAAGAAATTCGAATTGCAGCAAACCTCGTGCTATAAAAGTCTTTCTTACTTACATCCTTGTGCTAAATTTAATTATTTAACTTATATGATTGAACTAATCTATAGCTATATGATTATTTGAACTTATATGACTGAACTATACTTACATCCATGTGCTAAATTTAATTATTTAACTTAACTAATCTATAGCTATGTGATTATTTGAACTTATATGACTGAACTAATCTAGAACTAATCTATAGCTATATAATTATATGAAATTCTTCATTTGGCACTTCTCGTGTGTATTGATTCACGGTGGGTGAGAAACCTTCAGCATCATAGCTAAGCACTTGGTTTCCTGGTTTCCTCTCTTCACCTTCCCTTGACATTGTCCCTTCGCTTTCTGTCTCTTCAGTTCACCTCCTTCTCTCTTCACCTCCCTGTTATTCAGTTCACCTCCTTGTCTCTTCACCTCCCTGTTCTATAGTATTTTGTTGTCAATTATATAATTGGTCAGGCACTTGGTACTTATTGTTAACAGCGAGCTCGTGTAAGTTCTTGATCCAGATCTTGTCAATTATATAGTTGGTAAGGCACTTGGTACTTATTGTTAACAGCGAGCTCGTGTAAGTTCTTGATCCAGATCTTGTTCAATTTTTGAGTTTGGGCACAGAGGTGTCCATAATATGGTAGGCAGAGACAACTCGAGGGGTAGGGGTAAAGGCGAAGCCAGAGGTGGAGGTGGTGGACGAGGGCGAGGAAGGGGCAGGGGGACATGGGATGAGCAAACATCGCAACCCATTGGTACTTCCCAGCCAACCAATATTCAGAGGGGTGAGCAAACATGGCAAGGCAGAGGTGGGGGTGGTGGGCTTGGCCGAGGAAGGGGACAGGGATACCCAACCAATATTCAGAGGGATGAGCAAACATCGCAAGGCAGAGGTGGTGGTGGGCTTGGCCGAGGAAGGGGACAGGGATATTCATGGAATGAGCAAACATCGCGAGCCAGAGGTCGAGGTGGAGGTGGACGAGGGCGAGGAAGGGAAACCATTCGTCCTTTCCCTCCAACTAATATCCCTCCCCAAATAAGTGCTCAGCCCCCTTTCCACCCAACCAATATCCCTCCCCCAGTAAGTGCTCAGCCTCCAATTAACAGGGAGCCAATGGCTAACCCGCCACCACAGTCTGCTAGACCTCCTGTACCAGGAAACAATGCTCCCAACCCTCCGAAATCTTATGCCTCTGTTGTCAGGGAGGCAATGGCTAACCCGCCACCACAGTCTGCTAGACGTCCTGTACCAGGAAACAATGCTCCCAACCCTCCGAAATCTTATGTCGCTGCTACAACCAGAAAGGAAAGTGTACCAGAGTCCAGCAGAGCTCGCCGTGCTCCCGTGCGCACGGAACCTACCGAATCAACGCATGCTGTTCAGTCCGGGAGCCTCAACCGTGTTTCTCAAATCAGAGAAAATACCCAAGATGCTCCGTTTCTTGAAATGAGAGCAGTAACCAAACCAGAATCCAGCAGTGGTCCGCTTCCTTCGAAGAAACTCGAAGCCAACCAAGAAGGAACGAATGGTCCGGTACTTCCTTTGGATAGACCGGCCGACATAAGAAATGAATGTACCGGCAGACGAGTCGACCTTGTTGCAAATCATTTCCCTGTGAACTTTAAGGAATGCCAAGAAATATGGCATTACGACTTGGACATAAAGTTGGCAGATCGTAATGTAACTATAAAAAATAGAGAACTTTGTGCGGAGATCTTGAAGGAACTGCTCACACTGCATGCTGGGGATTTCCCCCGTGAAACTATAGTTCACGATGGGAAAAATAACATGTACAGTTCAGGACGATTACATCCTCAGGAACCACCTTACCCAGTCAGCCTTGTGGGAGCAGAGGGCGCAAACACAAATTACAATGTCACCGTCAAATATACTCACAGAAACAATGGAAGATCTCTGCGTAGTTTCTTAAATGTCCGGAATCAGCATGGCGTGAATTTCAAGGACTTCCAGGACTTTTTGCACGGTTTGGAAATTGTGATTAGAGAGAACCCCAGTGAAAATAGACTTTTGGTGGGCAGAAGCCTTTACCAGCTAGAAAAATATAAGAAAGTGGGCAGTGGAAACATTGCATGTGAAGGATTTTACCAAAGTCTGAGACCCACAGCTCACGGTCTGGCGTTGGTAGTGGACTTGTCTGTGGGAACTTTTTATGAAAAAAATTCAGTGATCAATTACTTAAGGGAATCTCGGACAGTAGATTGTAAAGAGTCACGATATCTTTCTGAAGCAGAGGTAAGGAACGCCGAGAGAGCTTTGAAGGGGCTCAAAATCAGAGTTACACATAGGGGGACCAAGCAGAAATATACTATCAGATGTCTAAGTAAAGATAAAACAGAAGACATCAAATTTAAACGGAAAAGAGACGATAATAATGGACCCGAGCTCCCGGTTAGTATAAAAGATTACTTCCAGAAAAAGTATAA
This sequence comes from Pinus albicaulis, assembly GCA_034641835.2. Classification (NCBI taxonomy): domain Eukaryota; kingdom Viridiplantae; phylum Streptophyta; class Pinopsida; order Pinales; family Pinaceae; genus Pinus; species Pinus albicaulis. The sequence continues at coordinate 1,795,731,622 of CM076578.1, read as the reverse complement.
CCGTGTGATTAAATACATGAAATTGCCTTGCCTGGACCTTGGTAAATCTCCAGACAGACCAAATTATGTTCCAATGGAACTATGTGAGCTTTGTGAAGGCCAAAGAGTTCGAGATAAAGTTAAGATTAATGAAGATATTTACCAGCAACGTCCACAGATGAGGCTTAACAAAATCAATCAATACATGAGGGTCGATGATGGACCTGCAACGTGAGTATCATTGGTAGCATTTTTTATAATTGCGTTGTAGGTTTTCCATGTTTATCTATACTTGTTTTAAAATAAGATTTTCAAAATTATTTTCAAATTTTTAATTTTATTATAAAATGAATAATATAATTTTTTTTTAATTTTATTATAAAATGAATAATATAATTTTTTTATATAAATAATAAATATTTTTAATAAAAGTTATTAATTAATAAGGAAAAATATATTTTAAACGTAGTTATATATTTTATATTTATAATTTAATTTTAAAAAACTATCTACATGTATCAAATTTAATTTTTATTAAATTTTTATAATTTTTTATTCTTTTTCCAACCAGGTATCATACGCACCAAACGGAAATCATATGACCAAGTTACAACCCTGGGAAGTTGGCTTCCCAACTAACCCCAACGGAACCCATAAAACCTTGACATTCCATCTCTTGGGGTTAAGGTTTTGGTTGTTTAGGGTTTTCCCTTTTTATTCAATAATAAAAAGGCCCTTGAGCCTCATTGTAACACAATTTAGAGGCATGAAACCACCACATTGTTTTTTAGAGATCAGCAACCATCGCCCAAGCTAGTTTCTTTCCATTCTGCTTGCAAGCATTTCTTTTTCAATTCTTTGATATTTTAATGAAATGAAATATTACTTATGTTGCATCTCTATGTTTATGTTTATATATGTATTATGTTGCATTCCTGCACAAATCCAAATCATTCAGGTTGTCCTCTTTGTGTATTGACCCCGAAGGACGTTGGACATCTCTTTCTTCTCTTCCCTTTCCAGAATATTGTGTGGGAGGTGATCACATATTCCCTTCATACAGATCGTGAGGTGGATAAGTATGCTATCATAACCTTACCAAACAACAATTAGATTTCTCAATACAGATCCTGAAGTGGATAGTTATACTATCATAACTTTACAAACAACAATTAGATTTCTCCTGCTTTACTTTCTATGGGGTGTTTGGGTTAGTAGGAACATGTAAATTTTTGAAAATGTGCCCCTAATGTACATTCTACCATTTGAAGATCTTGAACTATTTTTAGGAAGTGGGTCCTTAGAAACCTAGAGCACATTGTAGAGTACCCTCTCTCATGGGGAATGACTTCTCCTCCCCTGTAGGTGTTTTTGACGGTGCATCCACCAAAGGAGTTTGTGGTTGTGGGGCCTTCATTGTGATTATCAACACAAAGCTTTTCACTGCTATTGGTTAGGGGTTTCTAGTAATAGCTCAAGGGCAGAGGTGCTTGCCCTAGGGGAGTCATGAGGTTAGCATCATTTTGGTTGTCAGGGACTCCAGATAAGTGATGGACTGGGTTAAGGGTGGCTCCTCCTTGAATGTTCCTTCTTTGTTCCACTGGTTTCAACAGATTCTACATCTCAGAGAGTCTTTCGACCATGATTTTTTTTTCCATATCTATCGGGAATATAACACTTTGGCTTACTATCTTTCCCAGCCCGGTGTTTCTTCAGTTCTAGTATTCTTTCATTTCAGCTTCGTAATCAAAGGCGTGGTCCATTTATTGGATTGGTTTTTGCTCCATCTTTGGCTGCTCCCAAGGGTTTTTGCTCTTTAAGTTTGTAAGTTTTCTGATTTTGGGCCGTTTCGGCAGTGGTTTTTGTATCCGCGAGGGTTGTATCTCCTATTTTTTGGCGATGTCTAGTATTGGCTCAAGTTCTGTTATTTTTTTGTTGTTGCGGTGGTTAGAAACCTGTTTTCTATGTCTGTTTTGGTTTGAAATGGGTTTCTAGTGCTTGTTGTGTTATGCAATGACTTTTATTAATGAAAGTTGTTAGTTTTTGTAGCCTGAAAAAGTATCAGACGCTTCAAAGGGCGAAACACCCTCTCGTTTTCTTTGACTTTTATTGAGAGCAGACATAGCTCCTTTGCAATTTGCATTATGAGTTACAGGTTTAAGTGAGCGGTTCTTTGTTTTTCATCTCTGGGCACGAGAAATTTGTGTTTCTATGGTGTTGATCTCTATATTCTAGAACACCATCTTCTGTTGTCGTGCTTTATGGAGACTGGTATTAACGCCGCCTTCGACATGAAATACCCACCAGGAAACATGGCCAGCCCATCTCATTTAACACTCGGCAATTGGTTTCGAACCAAAATTATCTTCGAAACCACCGTTGTCGGTTCCATACTACTAGCTGCGTGTTAATTATAGTCTTTTTGTTTTCGAATTTTGAAAATGTAAAAAGTATTGTGATAATTTATTTGGGATGTGAATTAATGTTTATTATTTATTTAAGTGGTAGTTTATTTGTTTTAGGTTTTGGAGAGATTTTCTTATTTCTTGACAAATTTGAAGTGCAACTCTTACCATTTCAATGTTTAAAATTTTTAGTTTTGTTAAATTTTAAGTAACAAAAAATTAGGATTGGAGTTGTTTAGGGACGCAGACTTTTTTTCTTTTTTTTTTTAACTAGCAATGCACAGGAACTTTTCAACATTTTTATAATTTTTTTTTTTTTAAATTCAAAAAAATAATGTAGTTGGAGTGTTTGAATTGCATTTTTGATAGTGGAAATAGATTCAGCACCATCAAAAACCTTAGTGTACTCAAAATACTTAAATTCAATTACTGTAATCTAGATTTTCAAAAATCTTTGCCCAAATTTTTCATAATCTTACTGAAATTTCTAAATTATTCTGTATTTTTCATAATTTTACTAGAATTTCTAAATTATTTTAAGGATCTTTGTAGACTATAGCATTTTACACCAAACAATCGTAAGGTTTTGCCCAAAACAATCGTAAGGTTTGGCAAAAAGACAACGACGTAATTTAATTTTCATGAAATTTATGGCGATGTCTGATTGATATATATATATGTGCGCGTTTCGCCTGGATTTTTGGCATTTGCAGGGGTCCCTTTGTTCCCAGTTTTCAGTTGACTGTACTGCGTGACAGCATGACTCAGGTTGAGGGGCGAGTACTAGCAGCCCCGAAGGTTATGCTCAAGGAGAGGGTTATGGACAAGGGGAAAGTTACTGGCCTAGTCAAGGATCAGATTGTTGATCCAGACCAGGAAAATTCAAAATGGAGCCTTGCTGGTAACCGTGCTGTTTTTGACGGGAAGAGGATTGAGAATTGGTTTGTAATGGTCTTCAGTTGGAATATAGATACGCAGGATTCTGCGATCCCAAACTTCGCATCGTCGTTGATTAAGAGATGCGGCGATCTTGGAATCGAAATGAATCAGCGACCACTTCGGGAACCTAAATATTATGGGATGAACCGTTTCAATAATGTCAGTTCTCTTCAGCAAGATCTTTTAGATGTACTTAAAAAAGCCAAAACTATAAAAGATATAAAAGGTGAAAGACCCCAGACACCAATTGCGATATGTGTCATGGAGAAGAAGCATCCTGGTTACCACACTCTCAAGCTCATTGCGGAGACAAAGATTGGATTGGTCACTCAGTGCTGTTTGTATGATAACATAAGCAAAAAGTGTTCATCGCAGTATTTGACGAATCTGGCCATGAAGATGAATGCTAAAATGGGTGGAATGAATTCTGCTCTTGTTGATACTATTTCTATCAAATTATCACGGTTGTTTGAGTCTCAGGTAATGTACATTGGTGCTGATGTGAACCATCCCAATCCCGGGGTCAACAACAGTCCTTCAGTTGCAGCAGTAGTTGGAAGCGTCAATTGGCCCAACTCTAATCGCTACATTGCAAAAATTAGGTACCAGACATGCAGGAATGAACAGATCGAACAACTGAAATACATGTCAACGGAGTTACTGTATAATTATCATGAAAACAACAAAACGCTACCAGGTAGCATACTCTTCTTCAGAGACGGTGTGAGTGAGGGCCAATTTGAAATGGTCCTCACCAAAGAACTCTCAGCCCTCAAAGAAGCAGCTGCCAAGTTCCCAGGTTACGAACCACGAATTTCCATCATTGTAGCTCAGAAGAGACATCACACTCGACTTTTCCTTCAAAAAAAGCGGAAAAAAGATGCCAATGTACCTGCTGCTGAAGTGCAAGATGTCAATGTACCTGCTGGAACGGTTGTGGACACAAAGATTGTCCATCCGCATCAGTTTGATTTCTACCTGTGCAGTCACTACGCGCCTGTGGGCACCAGTAGGCCTACGCATTACCACGTTCTGATGGACGAGAATAATTTCACTGCTGACGAGCTCCAAGGGCTGATCAACGATCTGTGCTATACATTTCAACGATGTACAAGCCCGGTGTCACTGGTTCCGCCAGTGTATTATGCAGATCTTGCAGCCTATCGAGGTCGATGTTACCTTCACGGATTGTCATATACTCCAGAGAATCCTTCGAATTATCCAACCGTTCATAATCGGGTTACCAACACTATGTTCTTTTGCTGATATGGGATATGCCTGGTTTCTAGATTTCATTGGTGTCCTAGTGGGTGGGTCTGAGTAATCCTGCAGGTTGAAGACACTTAGCTTTACTGTGTGAAATCAAATAATATTCATATATTTTTCAATATTTACATAAACTATAAATATTAATTTCCTATCTATTTTATTTATTCCACTGCATGGTCCCAAATGGTAGAGATTATATATGTTAATTTCCTATTTTATTTATTTATTCCATTAAATGGCCTAAGATAGCGGAGATATTGTGATATAATGTAATGTAATGTTTTGTAAATATTTAAATTGACAAAATAAAATAAAAAGAATTTTATGTTAAAATATAAATTTTGAATTATTATTTTTATTTTTATTAATTTTTGTTAAGAAATTAAGGTAAATTTAATTTGGTCAAGTTAGTTTTGGTTTTTGAGCTTTATGAGAATCTATGATATTCACATGAAATATAGTCCATTTAAAAGCTAAAATTAAATCATCCTAAATCTATCTTAATTCTAAATCTATCAAGAACAAGACACAGAAGGATCAAACCTCTTTGTATTTCAAAAAATTTGATTGATCTAAATAATTGATAAATCTAAAATTAAAATGAAATCTCTTTAAACTATTGATAAACCCAAAATTAAGATGAAATCCCTCTATAATTTATAAATATAAAATTAAAATAAATTTACCTTGATTAATTAACATCTCATTCATATTAAATATTTAACTATCGAATATAATTATATTTAAATTATTATAATAATAATACCATTTTTAAATGAGCTAAAAATGGGCTTATTGAAGTTTTCTGTATGTGCCTTTTCAATACTGAATTTGTATTTTTTTTTAAATTTCCCTATTGAAGCATCTCTGAAACCTTAATTGATTGTCTACCATTTGAGTGACTTATTATTTTATTTTTTTTTGGGGGGATTTTGGAATATTTTGAACGGTGAATATGAAGCAATTTTTCATGTAATTTGGTACAATTGAACACGTTTTGCTAAGTATTTCAAGCTTTGAGGGATTAAAATTAGAAAAAAACTAGAGAACTTGAATCTCACATAAATCTCCCAAAAAAATACAGGCACAATATCTTTTCTAGAAAATATAAGCTTGGTAGCACTCGTGTAGAAATCTCTCTAAACCTATAGAAAGTTACACAATGTCAAAGTAGGCCAGGAAATCTGAACAACAATACGTAGAGGAACTCTGAATTACAATAAACCCTATCCTCCTCGATTGTGAAAGAGATAGGTAACCTCACGTCTGAGTGGCTTACATGCGATCTTAGTTATTTACTGGTGCTAATCTACCTCGAGAACTAAGGTAAGGACACCTTGAATAGATTACAATGGGTTGGATAAGTGTAACCAAAGCCAGAGAGAGCAGAGCTCATTGACCCTTAGTTGTCATTCTTATTGCATCCTAGATCATCAACCACTGGTCTGGATATGAGCTTATGAACTTAGATCTTCGTGGAAATTTGAACTTGTTAATTAGTTGTAGATTGATTAGAGCCTCCAGCTTTATCAAGTGATGGATGAATTAAATCAATATGTGAGCTATGTGATAGATGGATGAATTAAATCAATATGTGAGCTATGTGATTGGGGGAGGCAAGTATTGAATATAGTATTCGTTAATTAATGATTTTTTTTTAAAGATCATTGGGACTTTTTCACATGATATTTTCACCATTTTCACATGGTATTTTCACCAAGGCATCACCTAACCACCATGTGTCCAGATTTGGTTTTGTTTTTCATTATGAGCAATTCATTGTAATTACCAAAACCTTTTAATTGGAATCTTATTAAATTAACTTCACATAATATTTGTGAATATATAGAATCATTATAAAGTCAAACTTCAAACAATACTACTTAATAATATGTTTAGATAAGTTAAGATTCAGAAATATATAGACCATAAAACATTAGGATTGGAGAATAAATTGTAGAAAATAAAGATTAGTTTACAATAAATATAAAATCAAGGTCAAGAAAAGAAGATTAACCCAAGACTGAGAGGTCAATAATACAGAAAACAATTAATATGAGAAGCAACATTAAAGAGCTAGAAAAGTTAGAAAAAGGTATACTGGATATTAAACCTATCAAAAAAAAATGAATGAGCTCATAGAGTAAGACCATGAGCATAACAAAAGAGACTTGAACCTCATATGTTTTGTTTAAAATAAAATAACTAGAAGTTGCCCCAAAAGGTGCAAAGATACATTAAAGGAGTACAATATGTCTAATAATAGTTTAAAAACATAAAATTACAATTTGATTAAATAATAGAATTTGTTTGCAAAATAAATTTATTTATTATTAAAAATATATTTTAAACAACATTAAATCACAATTTAGGGATAAATTTCACAAGTGTATTTGGATAAAGAGTGGGGGAGAAAGAAAAAATACTATATTTGTGACAGCTTCATTAAAGTTAACTAGTGTTAACTAGTTAAAGACAATTTGTTTAGTTTCTTTTATCTGGCAAGAAAAACTCAAATAATTACCGTTGATTAAGCAAGAATAGGAGGTGGTTGAGGACAGTTGGAAAGACTGTTACCTACTCGTCTAAAGATAAAGCTGAATCCCGGAGGAGTAGGGGTTCTGTGTAAAATGGTAGAGGGGAGTATTTTCTAGAGCTGGTCTGCGATCAGTTGAAAATATCTCACAGCAACCCTTGTAAAACCAAGATTTTCTGAATTTGACTGGATAGGCCATCCAGAGGTCATAGCATAAAGTGAGACAAATCCATTGTTAACCCGGGGCACCGTCCAGATTCTGGAGCTAGGGGGCGAGTGGAGGACGTAATAGCCTCCCTTGATGGTTGGGAGGACCACATCTTGAATCTGTCTAATTCAGATACGTATTATTGTGAAGTTCTAAATTATTTTGATGCTAGATTTGAAAGATATAATACAGAGCTACTTAGGGGTAAATACTGTTCTGTTTAAAATTATATACCTAGATGTATATACAAATTTATCTAAGGCAGGAAATGGAAATCTGCAGGGAATAATACTCCTCTTTCATATTATGTAGAACATAACCATTTATTTTCCTTATGCTAACAAAAAAAAATTTCTCTGTTGCTATTACTAGACAGAACCAGTTTAAGAAAATAGCTATACCCTAACTGTCTTGAACAAGGGTAAAATAGAAAGGATTGTTTGTGTTTAGCAAAAAAGAAAAGAAAGAATAACCCAATAAGATTCTGTAATTAGACAGATAATAGCATATATATAGAATGCAAGTGAATGAAGTGCAGGTACAATCTGTTGTGTTTAGCTTATCACTGTAAATAATAGCAAAAACCAGATATCTTTCATAATTAACGCTTGGAAGGGACAGGGTTTGATAGAGTAAAATAATTATATTACTGATATATCGACCAGGAAAATACCAAAGTAGGGTAACTTTGGTCACATCGGACTGTTGACCCTAGCTCTGGGTGTAAACCCTAAACCTAGGTGCATCATCTGCAACCAGTCACCAGTCTAAACATGGACTCTAACTTACAGTGGTCTGGACACCGTCGGAGGTAGTAAACCCTTAATTACCAAAATTAAGTTAAAGGTTTAAGGACTTCCGTGTATTGAAAATTAAAAGAAAATGAGGGAATGGAACCCTTAAAACAATATGAAACAAGAAAAACTTAGCAAGATTTCATTTAACAGTGAACCGATTCAAAGAATAATAACAAGTTGTAGCATAAAAGAGAATTTCTTTACATGCAGGAAAAATGACGGAAGTAAATCTCGAAAGACATCCGAACTGATAAGTTTAAGTAGTGATAACAAGTTACATGTAACAAAATGAAACTTGAATGTTCAGATTACAGCAATACTACATTTCTCGGGCTTAGCCCCAAATGTGAACAAGAAGAAATTGTTTAGAAAACTCGACAGAAAAGTGTATCCAGATAACAGTTTATGAACAAAACTCTAGGGTAAAACCCTAAGTATCCCTCTTCAGATGATAAAAATTCCAAAGCTACAAAAAATGGAACCCTAGGTCGGGCTTAGAAACCCCGTCTTCTCTTTTTACAAACGCCATATAAAATTTGGGCTACAATCTCCCTTCAAATGAGCGGAGTACTTGTTAATGGCGTGTGTAGCATTAGTCGTGATCTTATTGGAATGTAGAAGAGATCCCTAGTAGGATTTTGCTGGTTAAAAGACACTAACTTGAAAACATAACAAAAACCCAGAATGTGAGTCGAGACAGTAAGCGGAAATAATCAACATAAAAAGCTCATTACAGAGCCATTTCAGTAATGAAGGGTGGATTATACACCTGAGTAAAGGAACTGCTATTGCTGGACCTGCAAAGTTTAGATAAAACTATAAGTTACTCATATACGACTATAAACCGACAAATGCTTGTGTGTAGACCTGTAGTAGGCGGAAAATTTGGGTAAACCCGAGAATGGGAAAAACTGTAACTGTGCTTACCCCAAGCCTTTGAAAGGCACCATAACATCCTTGTAACCACAAACATCAAAGCAGAAAAGAAGTGTCGAGCCTCTTTGCAAGATTTAAGCAGAAAAAAGAAAAGAAACTCAACCATAATGAGTTAAAACTGGAAATCGGGAACACTTGAAACTGGGTTAACAAAGCGTAGATTTAATCGTTACAACAGAGAAAACAAACCTTATAAGGGATGGAGTCGGAGAATCCGAGACAAAGGCCAAGCTCTGCAAACGCGCAAAAGGGCTATGGAAACAGCTCATAACTTTAGATAACTCACAGTAGTTCTGGAGTTTTCCCTCGGGGATTTTGTTGAGACCGAGGCGAGTTTTCACAGCTGTCAATGGTAATAAAAGCCCACTACCAAAAAAATAAATGGAGTTGACATAAATGCTACGGCTGGAAGCTTATCCGGCCAAGTGGTGAACTGAATCCCAAGAGATGTCTTACCATAAGTTAACGAAGGTAAAGTAGATCCATATCCAAACAACGAGAGGTCTATTACCTTCATATGTGAGTACTTATATATATAATTTTTGCAATGTTCCACACTTAGAACGATATTCCAAATGTAATGCTTGTTATGAATATTATATAGAGGTTTTATATTAATAATTCAATAATTACCATAGTCGTAAGCCAACTAAACACGAACTCCAAAGTATTGGAATGGCTAATAGCCAAACTTCGAGCCATAACCTTGGTACATTCAATAGATATATAGTGTGATGAAAGACGAAATGGCTTACGTACCTTTTTACTATGATAAGTGAAAAGATTTTTTTTTTATGGATGAAAGTGACAAGTGGTATCAGAGCGAGGTTACTACACTGGGACCCTGAGGGTCTACTAACAGTGAAGATGTGTATATGAATAGTGCACAGAGAGAGGAGAGAGAGCGAGTGATAATGAGAAGAGCGACATCATCACAAATGAAACCTGAGGAAACTCAAGCAGCAGTCATGAACCCCGAGATGTGGGTGCAGTTAAGTGTAGAACAACACCAAAAGACCAGTCGGTTACTTGAAGAACAACAGCACCAAACTGGTTTTTTGTTCAACACGGTGCAGCAACTACAAGAAGAAATGCTAAGGCTCAGGAAGGATAATGAGCGACTGTTGCAAGATCAGGAGAAAATATTAAAGAGTTTATTAGACAAACAAAATCAAGAGATGGAGCATCCAAGTGCTGAAAAAGAATTATCAGCAGAACAAGAAGACCAACAAACCAGAAATAATACTACAGGTAGAGCTGAAAATATTCCCTCCTAGAAAAGAAAAAACAAGAATTACAACGAGGCAAAGTCGGGAAATTTGTCTGACCAGCAAGACATTAAGAGACAGAAAGTGGAACTGTAGGGGGAATTCCGCAAAATTAAACCACCAACATTTGATGGTGAGGCAGAGGAGGTGGCTGAAGCCTGGTTAATTAATATAAATAAGTACTTTCAGGTATATGAATACAGTAGCAATCTGAAGGCCAAATTGGCTATATACCAGTTATGGGAAAAGGCCACTCTGTGGTGGGAAGAAGTGAAAAAAGTACGCATCATTGATGAGCAAGATATTACTTGGGAATTGTTCCAGCAGTACTTTAAAGACAAGTACTTGACGGAAAGGTTTTATGATGACAAGGCTAAGGAATTCCATGATCTTCGGTTGGGACAAATGACCATGGATGAATATGTCACTAAATTCACTTACCTCTGAGAGGAAAAAGCCAAAGTGCAGAGGTTCTTAAGTAGCCTACCTACTCATATGAGAGAAAGAATAGAATTTGTTAATCCTCAAACCATGGATGAAGCCATTCGTAAAGCACGAATGTGCTATCAGCATACTAAGGCCAAGGGTGAAGGGGGGAAAAGCTGGCAGCCAAAGAAAAGTTAGAAAAATAGCTCCAATTTTAAAAGCAATAAAAGTGGCAACTTTAAAGGCTCAGCAAAAAATTCTATCAGTAAGAAATTTGGTAGGAATCATCAAAGAACCAAATGGCCAGTGGAAGAGAAACCCACAAAAGCATCTAGCAAGCCAGAGCAGGGACAAATTACTAAACCTCCTCTACAGTGTTGGGGCTATGGGGAGGCTCATTATTATAAAAATTGTCCACAACAAAACAGAAATGAAACTATAACAATCTATATGAATACCATAATTTTTAATTCCTTTGTATTTCTATCTCTAAATTTCCATAATTACAATCTATATGACCATAATGATTATAACCTACATATGAACAAATGTGCATGCCTAACAAGATATCCTCAGGCACCTCTGCTCTAGATCTCTCAATAGTAGGCCACCCCTAGCTGGGGTTATGACATGACAAGGGGGGAATATGGCTCTACTCTCGACCCAAAATTCCACTAACACACAAATTTCTCATGTGACCAACCATCCCAATCATCAATTGTTTTTCCCCAACACACAGTCACTACTTTTGTATGCATACTTCTAACTTTGACCCTTATCATAAGGTTAAGTATTTTCCAACTACTTGCACAATTTCCAAGGTCTATTTTCATTTTACCTCAATCCAGGTCTATGTACTTTGTGTAATTATAAAATATTATTTTATCTTAGCACTTGGATTTTCCCCACTTGGAACCCCTCAATCCCCTCTCATTTTCGTCTTGTGGAGTCATAGCCACCATACTCTTTTCATCCATTTTAGTGCATCCAATCATGTAATGTTATTAATAATACGATTTACACCAATTACATTAGATACATTGTGATGCAAGGGCATTAGACGCTAGCCAGCAATGTAGGAGGTTTTGTCCACATGTTGTGGCTAGGAGGGTTCAAAATCATTCGAATTTGTAACAACAAGGTGTCAATACCTTAGCTGTCTGTTGCATTATATCAGTTAGAGTCAGTAGAAGTCGAATAGTTTAGTTCAATCCATCTGTCATGTTCAGTTATTCAAATAGTATGATTAAGTTTTGTTAGAAGATAAAAGGTCCTCACCGAGGAACGAAAGAGACACATTGTAATGCATATAAATTGAATCCCTTGGATGTATTGAGAGGAGGAGATTTCTGCAATAAAATTTGTGTGTTAAGAAATTGCTTCCGATTGAATAAATTTCGGTGCTCGTTGATTATCAAATTGTCTTGAATTGATACCTGTGAGGAATTTTTTTAGTCGTGAGGCAATTGAACACCGGTTTGTGTATAATTGTTGAATTGAGTTGTTGTCTAATCTCTGCATCTCTGTCCATCGTTTTCCTTTGAATTGCCCGAACAAGCTCTGTTGAAATAAATCCCTGGAAGAAGCCATAACCGAATGTATTCCATCTTGTAACAGACTTGCATTGTGAGTTTCAGAGGCTTTGTCGAAAAATCCCACTCGTAGCAGAGGTCTGTGTATGATCGTGGTCGTTGAACTCTATTCAGTGGTAGTGAAAACCCCGCTTACACAGAAATAGTTCGATTGGTTGTGAAATGAGGATGCTATTCTAAGAGTTGAACCTGAGTTAGCGAACGGGAGAGTATAGAGAGGAAGGCGTTAACCCACGGTCAATCACTGTTCAAAGGCTGGAAGCGGTTTTGATCGCACCGCCTTGTGGGGCAAGCGGTATTCAAGAAATTGGAGCGATCAAATTTGTTGGAGGACACGTGACATCAGGCGGGTTTCCAAAATCGCCCTCATCGCGCGTTAACTTTCGACCAAGGACCCAACGCGATATTGATACACGCCGTCCGATCTGGAGGTTGGCCATCGAACAGTGATCGCACGTAAAGGAGCATAGGAGATAACTTATGGTATGGACGTTCATTTTGTTGAATCCACGTCATGTAGGTGTGGGCCCAGGGACTAAAGTTGTTTATTTAAAAAGCGTCGAGTTATTAATATGAGATACTGAAGGGTGACAACATTAGTATAAGGTTCGACGAGAGAATTAATGTTCGGGATACATTTAAATTTCCAAAGTTTGTTGAATGTATTTATTTGTCAATTTCTCCGAAATTGATAAATAAAATTATAGAGAAGTTGAGGAAGACTACGTGGAATGAACTGAGTTAATTGAGGGAACATGCTGATAGAGCTACAATAGTAGACCAGCTCTCCTTAGGGAGCCCGAATTCGATTTTTTTGCTGTCAATTGTGGTATCAGAGTTGTTTCTGAGTTTTTTTTGCAGAGAATTAACATGGCAATCCGAGTTGGTAGAGGTGCTGGCAAAAGGAGACCCGTTGCCAATGTAGAAGTGTTGGAGACCTTGCAGAGGGTCCAAGCCAGAATGGATGCCATAGAGCGAAGACAGCCCAGAGATCCTGAAGACATCAGTGAACCTGAAATAGAAGAAGTTGGAGAAATTGCTGAGATTCCTCTTGACATGAGGCTCCTTAGAACTGTTCTAGGGTCTTTAGTTAAGCCCAAGATTTAAGTATCAAGTTTTGCAGGAGGACTGAATCCAGAGGAGCTGGTGGATTGGATTAACGAAATTAAAAAGTTCTTTGACTATGAAGAAATGAGCGAAGATAAGAAAGTCAAGTTTGCAGTAACGAAGCCGAAGGGGCACGCTGCACTCTGGTGGGATGGAGTGCAAACAGAAAGAAGGAGAGTTGGCAAGTAGCCTATCAAGAGCTGGACCAGAATGATGGCTAAGTTAAAAGGTAAATTCTTGCCTAGTGATTATCAGCTAACATTTTTTAGGCAAATGCAGAACCTGAGACAGAGGTTGCTGACAGTAAAGGAATACATAGAAGAATTCTATAGAGTAAGCATAAGAGCTGGGAAATTTCAGGACACACCAAAGAACACTGCTAGATATGTGAATGGTAGCAAGCTAGAGGTCCAAGATGAGATTGGTCTTCTGTCTCCTAAGACAATTGAAGAGGCCTATCAGATGGCCTTGAAAGTAGAGGAGAAACTCATGAGGAAGCAGTCTGCCAAAGGGAGAGGTACTTTCCGTGGAAAGGGAAGTCAGGGTGGTAGAGGAAAGCCTACTACACCCAGAGATGGAGCTAAGAGTAGCTCACCTAAAAATGCATCTACAGAGGGTGATGTAAGAGGCAGAAGGGGTTCTTATAGAGGAAGAGGAGGCAGAGGCAGAGGCAGAGAATTGAGGTGCTATAGATGTCAGCAAGTGGGACACAAGCACTATGAGTGCCCAGAGAATGTGGGTGTTGGTCCAAGAAATGTTGTTGTTGCCCAAGCTGGAGAAGAGGTAGAAATTGAAGAAGAAATTCTACCAGAGAGGGGAGAGTCCTTGGTGGTTAATAAGTTCTTGTTGAAACAAGCCAAAGAGGTCACTAAGCCTGCACAAAGGAAGACTTTGTTTAGGAGCATATGCAAAGTCCAAGGGAAGTGTTGTCAGCTAGTCATTGATAGTGGTAGCACAGACAATCTGGTTTCCACTGAGGTGATAGAGAAGTTGAAGCTGAAGACAAGGGAGCATCCAACTCCCTACAAGGTGTCTTGGCTGCATAAAGGGCACCAGCTAATTGTAAAAGAATAGTGTGAGATAGAGCTGCAAATGGGCAAATACAAAGACAAAGTCCTGTGTGATGTAATGCTCATGGATGTGTGGCACATACTATTGGGTAGACCTTGGCAGTTTGACAGAGCAGTGGTGCATGATGGCAAGAAGAACACTTACAAGTTCTTCAAGGATGGGGTACATCATACATTGATACCCATGGAAGAAGGAGAGCCATCAAGCAGAGTGGTTGATCCAAAGACCTTGTTGCTGAGCGGGAAGGAATATCTGCAGCAGATAGAAGAAGAAGAGGTAAGTTTTGCTTTAGTTTGCAAACCTAAGGTAGTTCTTACTTCTACAAAGATTTCTGATTTTCCAGTAGAAATCCAAGAGATGTTAGACAATTATTGTGACATTATTGTGGATGATTTACCTGATGAGCTGCCACCTATGAGAAAGATCAACCATCAGATAGATTTTATCCCTGGTTCAAATCTGCCAAATAAGGCAGCCTACAGAATGACTCCCACAGAAAATGAAGAAATCAGGAGACAAGTACAGGAATTGGTGGACAAGGGACTGATCAGAGAAAGTTTGAGTCCATGTGCAGTACCAGTAGTATTGAGCCCAAAGAAAGATGGAGGCTGGAGGATGTGTATTGATTCCAGAGAAATCAATAAGATAACAATCAGGTACAGATTCCCTTTGCCCAAAGTTGAGGATTTAATGGATTGTTTGAGTGGTGCTAAATATTTTTCAAAGATAGATTTAAAAAGTGGATATCATCAGATTAGAATAAGAGAGGGTGATGAGTGGAAAACTACCTTTAAAACAAATGAAGGACTGTATGAATGGATGGTAATGCCTTTTGGGTTGTCAAATGCACCTAGCACTTTTATGAGACTTATGAATGAAGTTTTGAAAGAATTCATTGGTAAATTTGTGATAGTGTATCTGGATGATATATTAATTTTCAACAAAACTAAAGAAGAACATTTAAGGCATCTTAATTATGTCTTGAAGAAGTTGCACCAAGAGAAACTGTTGATAAAATTAAGGAAATGCTTATTCATGAAGGAAGAGTTGGTGTATTTGGGCTTTGTTGTTTCTGCAGAAGGATTGAAGATGGACCCAGAAAAGGTTAAGGCAATTGTGGAGTGGCCTTCACCCAGAAATGTTTTTGAGGTAAGAAGTTTCCATGGACTTGCCAATTTTTACAGGAAATTTATAAGAAACTTCAGTAATATTAATGCCCCCATCATTGAGACAATAAATAAGAGAAAACAACCATTTAAATGGACTGCTGAAGTAGAAATAAGCTTTAAACTTTTGAAGCAAAAGATAACTGAAAAGCCTGTTTTGATTCTGCCTAATTTTGCTAAACCCTTTCAAGTGAAGTGTGATGCCAGTGGAGAGGCCATTGGAGCTGTGCTGAGTCAGGATGATAGGCCTGTAGCCTATTTCAGTGAAAAGCTGAATGACACCAGAAGGAAGTATTCCTCTTATGAGAAGGAATTCTATGCAATTGTTCAGGCATTGAAAAAGTGGAGGCATTATTTGATGTCCAAAGAATTTGTATTATATCCTGATAATCATGCTTTGCAGTACATTGTACAGCAGCCCAAGTTGAATCATAAGCACACCAAATGGGTTGAGTATCTCTAAGGTTTTAACTTTGTTTTGAAACACATAAGTGACCAAGCAAATAAAGTAGCTGATGCTTTGAGTAGGAGGCACATGCTTGTTCAAGAAACCAATTTTGAAGTTGTAGGATTTGATTTTCTCAAAGAATTGTATAAAACAGATTCAGATTTTAAGGAAGCATTTGAGGCATGTTGTAATCCTGTTCTAACAGATAGAAGCCAGTGGCTGGATTATTTCTTGCAGGAGGAATTACTATTCAGAAGAAACCAATTGTGTGTACTAAAATGTTCCATGAGAGAAAATTTGATCAAGGAGAAGCATAGTGGTGGACTTGTTGGACACTTTGGTACTGAAAAAACTTATGAGCAGCTGAGTCACTTCTATTATTGGCCCAAGATGAGAGCAGAAGTGGACAAGTTTGTGAAAATTTGCAAAATTTGTCAATATGCCAAAGGAAGGAGCCAGAATGAAGGATTGTGCACTCCCTTGCCTATTCCAGACAGGCCTTCGGACATGGTGAGTATGGATTTTGTTCTAGGATTGCCCAAGACTCAGAGAGGGAATGATGCAGTCTTTGTTGTAGTGGGAAAATTTTCCAAAATGGCACATTTTATTCCTTGTTATAAGACTAGTGATGCCACCCATGTTGCTAACTTGTTTTCCAAAGAAGTTGTTAGGTTGCATGGGTTGCCCAAGAGTATTGTTTCAGACAGAGACACCAGATTTGTGGGCCATTTTTGGAGGACGTTGTGGAAGAAACTTGGTACCAAACTGAGTTTCAGCTCATCTTATCATCCTCAGACTGATGGACAAACTGAGGTAGTGAATAGGAGTCTGGGAAATTTGTTGAGAAGTCTTCCAGGAGAGCATCCCAAGCAGTGGGATCATATTTTTCCCCAGGCAGAATATGCATATAATGACTCACCAAACAGAAGCATAGGGTAGAGTCCATTCCATATTGTTTATGGAATGCACCCCAGAGGAATATCAGAATTAAGAAATCTGGGAAAGGTAGAGCTGAGAAGTGCTGATGGTGAGGAATTTGCTTCAGATATCCAAGTCATACATGAGCAAGTGAAACAACAGCTACAAGGCAGCAACATCAAATATAATGGCAGAGCAGACTTGAGTAGAAAAGAATTCCATTTTGAAGTAGGAGATCTGGTTTTGGCACACTTGAGAAAGGAGAGATTCCCAAAGAAGCAGTATAACAAACTGAAGTTCAAAAAGATTGGGCCATGCAAGATACTTAGAAAGTTTTCTACAAATGCTTATGAGATTGAATTGCCTCCTGATGTTGGAATATCTCCCATTTTTAATGTTGCAGATTTGTACAAGTATGAAGATGATGGTGCAGAAGAGGGACCAGCAGACAAGGAACAGATTGAGTGGGAAAAGTAGCTACCTCCAGCACAACCATTGCAACCAGAGAAGATATTGGACAAAAGAGTGTTCAGGAAGACCAGAGGACAAGAGTACTTTCAATACTTAGTCAAATGGAAGGACCAGCTAGAGGAAGATGCCACTTGGATGACTGAAGGAATGTTGCAGAAGATAGGCAGATCAGTGGAAGAGCTCATGGACAGGAGTCCATGAAGAAAATTTCCCCCGAGAGTCTGATGCAGGGGCATTAGACGCTAGCCAACAATGTAGGAGGTTTTGTCCACATGTTGTGGCTAGGAGGGTTCAAAATCATTCGAATTTGTAATATAAAGGTGTCAATACCTTAGCTGTCTGTTGCATTAGATCAGTTAGAGTCAGTAGAAGTCGAATAGTTTAGTTCAGTTCATCTGTCATGTTCAATTATTCAAATAGTATGATTAAGTTTTGTTAGAAGATAAACGGTCCTCACCGAGGAGCCAAAGAGACACATTGTAATGCATATAAATTGAATCCCCTGGATGTATTGAGAGGAGGATATTTCTGCAATAAAATCTGTGTGTTAAGCAATTGCTTCCGGTTGAATAAATTTCAGTGCTCGTTGATTATAAAATTGTCTTGAATTGATACCTGTGAGGAATTTGTTTAGTCGTGAGGCGATTGAACACTGGTTTGTGTATAATTGTTGAATTGAGTTGATGTATAATCTCTGCATCTTTGTCCATCGTTTTCCCTTGAATTTCCCGAACAAGCTCTGTTGAAATAAATCCTCGGAAGAAGTCGTAACCGAATGTATTCCATCTTGTAACAGACTTGCATTGCGAGTTTCAGAGGCTTTGTCGAAAAATCCCACTCGTAGAAGAGGTCTATGTATGATCGTGGCCATCGAACTCTATTCAGTGGTAGTGAAAACCCCGCGTACACAGAAATAGTTCGGTTGGTTGTGAACTGAGGATGTTATTCTGAGATTTGAACTTGAGTTAGCGAACGGGAGAGTATAGAGAGGAAGGCATTAACCCACGGTCAATCACTGTTCAAAGGCTAGAAGCAGTTTTGATCGCACCGCCTTGTGGGGCAAGCGGTATTCAAGAAATCGGAGCGATCACATTTGTTGGAGGACACGTGGCATCAGGCGGGTTTCCAAAACCGCCCTCATCGTGCGTTAACTTTCGACCAAGGACCCAGCGCGATATTGAGACATGCCGTCCGATCTGGAGGTTGGCCATCGAATGGTAATCGCACGTAAAGGAGCACAGGAGATAACTTAAGGTATGGACATTCATTTTGTTGAATCCACGTTGTGTAGGTGTGGGCCCAGGGACTAAAGTTGTTTATTTAAAAAGCGTCGGGTTATTAATATGAGATATTGAAGGGTGACAACCTTAGTATAAGGTTCGATGAGAGAATTAATGTTCGGGATACACTTAAATCTCCAAAGTTTGCTGAATGTATTTATTTGTCAATTTCTTCGAAATTGATAAATAAAATTATAGAGAAGTTGAGGAAGACTACGTGGAATGAACTGAGTTAATTGAGGGAACATGCTGACAAAGCTACAATAGTAGACACTCCTCCTTAGGGAGCCCGAATTCAATTTTGTTGTTGTCACATTGACCCTTGGCCATATCATCCATCTCACCAACCTATATAATCGATATGTATATGTACACTACAAAATCAAGGGAATTATATCCTTACTCACCCAAGCTTAGTTTTGCACAATCCTTAGTGCACATACTACACAAGGGTCAAAGATACAAAAATTTTAAAATAGCAAAAGATATGCCTCCTTCATAGCATATTTTAGTTACAAAGTTATATCTTCAAGGTTGTAACTACTCCACTAGACCTTTACTAGCCTTATAGATTTTTTTTATCTCCTTGACTTTCTAGTCCAATATGCACATAGGTTTTACTTAAAATTCCCCTTTAAGCTCCCTCTAGATCAATATTCAAATCAATAATGTAGTTATACATGTACATAATTTTTCAATAATGAAACATGAAAAAAACTATGCACATGCATGCATGTAAGCAATGCAAGTTCATATGAAATTGGGTCAATTATGTTGAGCATATGAATGGGTCTACAAAATCTAGTTACCAACTTGCAACAAGTTCCCAGTTTTAGTGAGCTTCTCTTTTTCCTCATTTTTTTTTTAAATAAGAGCGAGTATGTTTTGCAATAAGCTTGTGCCCATCCCCGTCGTATACACGAGAAAGTTTACAATATGAGCATCATCATGTAATTCCATAGGGATAAACATTTTTTATAATGATATTTTCTGGACTACACATTATATCATATTTCAAAACATTCCTAAAACCATATATACAACAAAATATTCCTAACATAAGGAAAAATTTGCATGGAAACATACTTCAAATACATTTCTATTCCTCCCTAATTATCGGCCTATTAAGGACCATAAACTACTCTTCTTGAGTCCTGGTTACACGCTCACTCTCATTGAGCCACGTTTTCAAAAGATTAATTTGGCCTTATAGATTCAATAATTGGCTATGTAAGGCCTCCACCTCATCATATTTCTTGGTCATCTTTTCTTTTAGATACCGGTTTTCCTCCAACACTTGGATTGTCGACATTTTGTAGTCCTTTATTTTCAAATTTAAAACAAGCAAGTCCACTTGAAGCACATCATTTTTTTGCTTCAGCTAAGTGACTACCTCCATATAACCACACTTCATTCTCCCAACACCATTGCTACTTTCTATCATACCTATGGGGCCCATCCGCATTTTGACTCCAACTCATCCCCAAATTTATTGTTCCTCCCAAAAAAATCTAAGGCATTGTGCCCTTTTGATTTAGATTCAAACCAACACTAAGGAGAATGCCAATTATCCACCAAGCCAAGTAAAGTGTCTTTTATTTGAGCTACAGATAGGGAATATGGAACAAAACCATCCCATAAAATCCATAGATCTTTGACAAAGTTTAGAATTAGAAATAGAATAGACAAATTTGAGACACAATTAATTAAACTATGGAAGTTCCAATTGATGAGTCTATTCCCAATTAGAAAAAAGCATTTCCTGCTAAGCTATAAGAAAAAACATATATACCCACATTAATCTAGTAATACAATTTTCCATTCCACTCACAATCCTCAATTCTAAATAGTCCACAACATTAATATTGTGTCTCACAGGAATAAGTAGGTCTCCCTCTACCTGGCTTAGAGGCCACGATATATTTTAGAGTTTGCGACCAATTATCTCATACATGGAACTTGAGAAGGATAAACCTCAATGTTTGTGGGGTCTAGATCATCATTTTATGCCACTACCATTTTAACCTACATGCAAGAGAATTTGAGGCTACAAGACCTTTCATAAGCACTTTCCTATGAAATACCATCATACTTTTGATCAAATGATATGATTTGTACTTTCTTTACATCCATCGGATGAAGGTTTGGCTTTGTAGTGAGGTTAATATCGCCTCAGCTGCATGATAGAAATAATTACAAAATGTTAGGGCAAGATTCATGCTCCCTTCCACTTGTTGAAATATTTTCCCCATAGGTAACTTTAGGTTATGGAAAATTTAACTTTGGAGTGAAATATTTATATGAAAATTGACCATATTATTCTTTATTACCATGTTGATTAATTTGACGTTAAGGTAGATTACACCAACCCCAATCAACATTGGTTTCAAGTTTACTATATTTAAGCTTGCATGCATGATTAACACTCTTATCACCTTCAATATTTTGATTTATTGGGATATGAAATAAATCTTTATGGGAGAATTCATCCAACATCGCTTTGATTCTCTTGATAAGGTTTTCGAGATGATTGTATTTTGGCCATGTGCCAGTATGAAGATGGTGAATAATGATAATAAAATCTCCATGGATGATGATATTAGTCACTCAAATATATTTTTCCATAAATTAATTGTGCCCAAGCCATGCATTTAGGCCTGATTGTTTGATCTGAAATCTACAGGATTGATTACTTGCAGAATTGACTAAGGAAGCGTTTATGTGAATGAATGAAGGAAATGAAGTTATTTTAATGCCTTAAACACAAACTTTATGAACATAAATGAAGAATAAACAACATAAAATAAACACAACAAACACTGATTACGGAGTTCATCCCTCCTGGACTACATCTCCAGGTCCACTTTCAAGTGGGAGTCCATTTTATTATGAATGCTCCAAAGAGTTTCTTTACATGAAATTTCACAAACTAATATGTGCACGCGGGAACTACTGGTTACTGTAGAAAATAAGCCTTCTGTCTCAGCATTTCAACGCTTGTCTCTGTTCCCAATTTGGCTCAAAGACAACCAAAATACACCCAAAAGAGCATCTTCAGTCATATACAAAAGACTATTCTGTAAATCACAATTCAACTCTTCCCACACTAGTGTAATGGAAAAAAATTTATAATTCCTTGGGTAGGTTCGAGGGTTGAAACTCCCGGGCTATACAAGGCAAGTTGTTGGTTTTAGGTCGAACAACCTAGTCCTCAGTGCAATGAGTGTTTAACACCATGTTATACCTTAGCATAATGTAAAAAACCACCTTATCCAAATTTTGTTTGGCGCATATCCTTAACACCATAAACATTAAGATATTCCTATGTTGACACATTATTTTAATACATGGTGCATTACATTATAACCTTTACATTTTTTCCATTGGACCGAAACATTTAAAAATTCGACGCTAACCATTAACCCTCATCACATAACCGGTGTAGCTATTACGATGGCTTGTGAATGTCTTAGTAGTGATGGTGAATGTCTTGGGGGTGAGAAGCTTGGCGATCAACGAGGAAGTTGCCTTGTGGCATCTTCCCTCTAGCAGTCTCGAACTGAACTCATGAATCTGGTGCTGACTATTCATGCCACATATGTTGACTTCACATAACCGTGCCACATGGCCATCGTGACATTTCTGACGATACCATAGTTGATGCATAGATTTATGCCACATTTACACCCTAGTTTAACAACGCACCATAGTATAGGCTTAATACTCTGCCACCATAGTCTTTGCTACCATATAGGTTAAATACATAGGATTATATGTAGTTCCTCTCCACCATTGTTCGATACCATAGTCTTTGATACCATATAGGTTTAATACATATGTTTATTTGTAGTTCCGCTCCACCATGAACTTTGTATTAGTTTTTTCTTATATGGTTGTTGAATCCATACCATATGTGTGCCCACCATGGTTTGACAACATAAGGTTTATGTTAAGAATCGCGCCCAGTTTGCACTTGACATAATGTCACCATGAAAACATTTAGGCACCCACAATTAATATATATACACCTTTTAACCAATCTAAGTCTAACTTTCACCATACACTTGAAGACTTGTACTTGAAAAAATTAATTTGGAACATTTTGACTGTATTGACTAGAGCATTGCCACATGTCAAGCAGTGGGAACACCACATGGCCAGCAAGGCCCCTTTTGAACTTGTGCACCAAAAACTTCAATGAACTATTTCTCCTTCATCCGTAGACCAAATGAAAAATCAAAAGTATTGTCGGATTCAAAATGACGGGATTTACAGCTTGGTGTTGTTTCTAGGAATCACTGAAACCTTTGAACTTGGAGAAACTGGAGAATCCTCCTGAATCATTCCTCTCCACCGGAAGTTTTTGGACCACCAAAAATTATGGTTTTAAACAGACATGAGGTGAGGGTATAGCTCCCTCACCCTTTTGATCTCCATCAACCTAGATTTTCTTGGATTCATGCCCTTGAATCTCACTAGATGATACTTTACATCTCCATGCCTGGAAGTGCGGATCTTTCGATGCTTATCATGACGCATTTGAACCTGTGAACTGTATCATACATCTGAGGCAAATAGAAAATATTTTGTAGTTGTGCCACTATATTGCCTACACCAACATGTCTTGAAACACGAGAAGAATGTGCTTCCCTGATCACATGTGTGCTTTCTCCCTAAGATATGCACAACTTGCCAAGATGTTATAATAACTTTTCATAAACATGGTAATTCTATTCTTTCACCTGAGCATCATGAGTTATTGATTCAAAAACATCTTTGAAAATAGTATCTGCAGCATATTGTTCATTGTAACTTTCATGCGCTAAAGAACTATTTTGAAAATTAACTAAAACATTCAAAGAAGACCTTGACAATATATCAACTAATTTGTTTGTTGTACCTTCCTTATACTTCAATACTTTGTTTGTTGTACCTTCCTTATACTGAATTACTACAACTTAGTTTGAGTTTGAAGGTATTGAAGTGGTTGATGATTTGTATGAACCATTGTTTGTTGTACCTTCCTTATACTTCAATACTTTGTTTGTTTTACCTTCCTTGTATTGAATTACTGCAACTGAGTTTGAGTTTGAAGGTATTGAAGTGGTTGATGATTTGTATGAATCAATGTTTGTTATACCCACGGGGGTGTCACTCACAAACCAATATTATATCACGTGCGTTCATATTGGGGTAAAAAAAATCAAAAAATCAAAAAACATTATATTGCCTTTATAGCTAGAGGGGAGGGGTTTTTTTATTTATTATATAAAATATTTATATTTTGAGGTATTTTTTTTAAATTTTTATGGCCAAGCGGAGTTAGGAAAGTCGTGGAAAGGCGAGAAGGCAAAGACCGCGAGGGGGAAAATGCGATTTTTGGTTTGAAAATGCGATTTTTGGTTTGAAAATACGATTTTTGGTTCGACTGGTGCATTTGGAGCAGAGCAAGGTTTTGGTTCGACTGGTGCATTTGGAGCACAACTCACCTTCCCTTTTAGTCTGAGGTACTGTCCACCTTTTACTCGGCATCTACACTTTCATCTCTATACGCTTGGAGATCTATAAGCTTCTTGGAGATTGTGTAATAGATGCATTTCATTATCATACAAAGGATGGGGTGCTAGTTAGCTGCCGTGGATGGAGCCGGATGCACGCATTGATAGATTCATTCATTCAGGGAAGCGTGCCTCACCAGCTTTTGAAGTCAATAGCCTTACCACAGTCGATAGCCTACTGCTTTTGTCTATTTGGTCTATGAAGGTGCATTTGGAGCAGAGCAAGGTGGGAAGAAAGAGCGCGGAGGAGCACGAGAGAATAGGAAAATCTGATTTTGAGCTTTGGTTGGAGTTTTGGTTCGATTGGCTTGGACTGGAGGAGCGGGGTTAGGGAAGTAAACACGATTCTGAGTTTTCAGCTGCGATTGCTTCAACTGGTATGTGAGATATTTGTAGACTTTTTGAACTTTGCTCCTATACCATAGAATGCAGCTTGCTTTGATGGGATTGATTAGCCTTTCGCTCCATAGAAACATACTTATTTATGACCTTGATCTCCAGTGGATAGGTCTGCAGCTTATAATCAGAGATTAGAGCTGATGGAGAAGCAAAAATACTTTCCAGAGAGTGCGGTCTTGAGAGGGTTCTTCCCTTATTCATTCGGTCTCTTGAAACAAAGCTAAAATGCTCTTTCAGTACCTTTTCTATCCTTGATAGGACCTGCAGCCTAATCTCTGTAATTAGGGCTTTGTAAAACTGCCCATAATTTCTACTTCTTGCTTCCACAATTTCAGTCTAGGGAACTCGATCTTTCTTGAGGTATAGTAATGCCAAACTAATTTTCTTTCTGCCCATTGTCCAAAGCCTTACCTCTGATATCATGTTGAGAAATCTAAGGCAAAACAGATATAGAATTTATTACTTGATTTCTTGGCAATTCTTGACACTTTCTTGTGAGTTAACTTGGAGCATTAGTATTGTTATTTAGTTATGTTTTATCATCAAGACACTTAGTTACTAGGTTGCATCAGGTATAAAGAGTATTTGACACTTCTTCTAGGGCATAAAAATGCACAGAAACATACCATAGATGATTTTGTCTCTTTCAAGGGATTCTAGATAGGCATTTGACACCTTCTAATGCCCAAAACAATTTGTAACAGAAACAAGATATGCATACCAGAGATTTGGAGATATTTGTAGAATTTTTGAACTTTGCTCCTATACCATAGAATGCAGCTTGCTTTGATGGGATTGATTAGCCTTTCGCTCCATAGAAACAGACTTATTTATGACCTTGATCTCCAGTGGATAGGTCTGCAGCTTATAATTAGAGATTAGAGCTGATGGAGAAGCAAAAATACTAGCTAGAGAGTACGGTCTTGAAAGGGTTCTTCCCTTATTCATTTAGTCTCTTGAAACAGAGCTAAAATGATCTTTCAGTACCTTTTCTATCCTTGATAGGACCTGTAGCCTAATCTCTGTAATTAGGGCTTTGTAAAACTGCCCAGAATTTCTACTTCTTGCTTCCACAATTTCGGTCTAGGGAACTCGATCTTTCTTGAGGTATAGTAATGCCAAACTGATTTTCTTTCTGCCCATTTTCCAAAGCCTTACCTCTGATATCATGTTGAGAAATCTAAGGCAAAACAGATATAGAATTTATTACTTGATTTCTTGGCAATTCTTGACACTTTCTTGTGAGTTAAATTGGAGCATTAGTATTGTTATTTAGTTCTGTTTTATCATCAAGACAAATTCCAATAGAATATCACAATGCAAACACAAGAACACCAGATGTAGGCTGCAAGCCAAGGCCAAACCTCTCCTCGAGAGGAAAACCCACAAAATATCTTCTTATAAAATCTGTCCAATGAAGACTTCCAAGACCTTGACCTTGACCCAACACCAGAGCTTCCAAATGATGAGCCAGCGAGAAACTCACGCCATATCTCTGCACAATGATGACTAAGGAAACCCTGGTTCTTCCAAGGAACTCAAACATGAGAGTAGGCAGAGACTGAGTTCAACTTCCTTTTCTTCTTTGAGATCTTCCACAGAGATTTGCTCCTCTTCCTCCACATTATCACTAGATTAGACTTCACTTTACTTTAGATTCAGAGCTAACTTGAGTTCTATGTGTGTCCCAAGAGAACTGAGGTTCTTCCTGTATATAGGCTTCCAAGAGAGAAAATTAGTTCTCTCTAAGCAAACTTGAAGAGAGATGACTGACTCATCATTTGGAGACTTCTAGATATTACATTAATAATATTTATTTCCTTGTTACATGGGTCTTCCAAGGATTAGACCATCATGACCTTGACAACAAGACCCCTAGAGCACTCAATGGGTGCTTTGACCTAGGACCAAAACATAATGGGCACGAAACCCATAATAATTTTCCTTTTTACAAATAAATTTTCTTTTCTTTTCTTTTGTCAAGCACATCAATAATTACATCAAGTCATGACTCAACTAAAATTATGAAGACTAAAACTAGTTACATCTCAACAAACACTAGATTGGACATATGTTTCGCGGACAGTACTCTGAGCCACTATAAGATTTAGCCATCACATGCACACTGGATTGTTGCAAAGCATGTGTTGAGATAACTGCATGGGACCATCAATTTTGGACTGAGATATATTGTCGAAGATGTAAGACTACATGGGTACTCTAATGTTGATTGGGTTTGTAACTCTATTGAAAGCATTATAACCCTGCCACCATTAGAAACACAAATAACAAAGCCAAAAAACTGCCAGAGTGACTTGTTTTTTACCAAAAACAAGATAAATGTAATGGCATTGATACACAACGAAGTTGCAAATTTCCAATACACTGTCGCCACTGCTCTTCATGATACCCAACCAAAGATCTCCAAAGTCACCTCATGATGGCTTCAATGCATCATGGTCTCCAATAATATCTCCAGGACCAACTTCAAGATGTATATCAATTTTTCTCCAAGAAACTTCAAAAAGCTGCTCCAATGTCCATGTTTATTCTTCACAAGGCTTCAAAATTAGATCAATGAATTTCCCATAATATCTTCAAGGTATCTTCAAATATTTTCTTTGGAGATGATTGTTCCAAGTGATTTATAATGCTTCTAATCCAACAAGTACTGCGATATTACTGTGGGTCATTGTTCTTTGAGTTCTACACCCACAAGAAACTCACACCTGTCTACTGCCGTAATGGAGGAAGCCTTAATCAAAGACAAACAATCTAAACCATTTTCAAATGTGACTGTCTTATTGAGCCTGCAATTCCGAGATGTAGTGAGCCTTCTGGTGAGTTGTATTGTCCAGGTTTATTCTTCACAAGGCTTCAACACTTAGATCAAGGAATGTCCCATAATATCTTCAAGGTATCTTCAAATATTTTCTTTGGAGATGACTGTTCCAAGTGATTTATAATGCTGCTACTCCGGCAAGTACTTCAACCATTTCTTTTGTTTATTCCAAGACTACTTCATGAGGGATTTTGAAGGTGCCCTTAGAAAAAAGGTTTGCTATAGGACTGAGCCTTTAAAGGCTAAGTATACACTTGTCAAAGTATAGTCTGAGTTTCCTTTGGTGACTGTCAACTTCTATACTTCAATCCCAGATTCACTACTTCAGACCTGTCAGAGAGTATAAGTGTTAAGCCTTCTTGCCAACCCAAATCATGTTTCTTCCACAGTCCAAGGTGAGTGACTGTACACAATTCTTCACTGTAGTAGCAAAAAAATTCTATAATGACAAGCTACAGGACTAGGTCCAAATTTGCGATATTACTGTGGGTGATTGTTCTTTGAGTTCTACACCCACAAGAAACTCACATCTGTCTACTGTCATAATGGAGGAAGCCGTAATCAAAGAAAAATAGTCTCAACCTTTTTCAAATGTGACTGTCTTATTGAGCCTACAATTCTGAGCTGTTGTGAGCCTTTAGTTGCACTGTCAACTTGTAGCTTGAAGAGAGAGCCTTAGACTAGGCCTCTTTTCCTTTAAACAGTCATGCATAGTTCTGTTGACAAGTTAGTTATGAAATCACTGTTCTGTCCGAGCCTTTCTAGCAAGTATGAGCTTAAACCTTAACACTGAAAATGCCTAAATAACCTTCCTTCCTTGGCCTCCTTTAAACTCTTCTCTGTGTTTATGCCTGCACAGGAATGTTCCACTAGTCTAAGACTTGGTCCGAGCTTAAGTGATGACTGCTCTTAATGTTTGCAATTAGCAAGGTCTGTCTCTGCAGTCAATTATTCGAGGTTTGCTTAGGATTGTTCAACACTACTTCCTCTGTTATGATGTTTTTAACCATTAAAATAGATTCAACCCATATAATACACACGGGGGCGTCACTGACAAACCAATATTGTGGGAGTGATATATCAAACAAATGATACATTCATTCATGTAAACCAACTACATTCCTAATACATGAAAAGTAGGTAGGCCAATTTAGGAATGTGTGCATAAAGGGTGGCATGTTATCCAAAAATAAGTTAGAACCATATGCCTTCTGCCATAACGATGAATTCATATCCAAGAAGTGTGCCATGGCACATGTGAACACACCAGCAATAGTCAAGACACTCATCATGCTAAACAAAACCCTTAGCAAACATGTAACTCCTCCAAATCTACATATATTGGATGATGTGACATGTCTCCAAATATGTGAAAATGAATGGATCCATGTGAGAGAAACATCCAAAGGTGAAATTTACACTAGGATACCTCAAAAAATAATGCTTAGTGTTTAAGGTAAACATCCTAGCAATCCTCCAAATATAAAATGAAGATCCTAAAAGGTGGTGGTCCATTAACACATATGCATGAAAGAAATAGTGTATTAGCTCCAAAAAATACTTCTTCCAAACATGATTTGCTTGGACAAGGCCTCGTGTTATGTGAGGGGTAACACTCTCCATAAACTCTCTGTATGTGTAGGTTGTAGGTTGGCCTTTTCATCACGCTATCAAAAAGTTACATCTGATATGTCGTTGTGTTACTGGGCTGCATGATTGCTTTGCTTGATGGGAAACCAGACTAGTAGAACAAATTTATAGTCTTCAGATTGCTGAGATTTTGCATTACAATAGCATCTGACATGACAAAGACTGCTGAGGATAGGCACACAAGCCTTTTCTTACCGATTTCCCTTCCATGATATGCATTGACACAAAAATTGAGTTTTTAAGACCCAAGACTATAGAGTTGACTATAAAAGCCATGCTTTTATGGTTCAACGCCCTTGGCTGGTGTTCCCATACTGCTCTATCCCTAAGCACATTAGAGGGCTTGTTAAAATTGAGTATGATCTTTAAATTAAAATTATAGCAATGTTTTGCAATGTATTTTTCTGTTACTCTATTGGGTAAACCTACATTAACATAGCGGTCAAAAGGGGTATTTCTAAGCAGGCATTGCATCAAAAAATTTGAGAATCACATGGCCATGTTCAAAATCTATTTATAATTTGAATGCCTCATTACATTGTTTCTCAAACATAGGAATCCTTTGCAGGTCTGCAATCTATGTATCAGGTTCCATATTCTAGATGATCTGAAGGAATGAGAAATGATTAGTGCATTGATTGACTGGATTTTTACGTGCATAAGATGTATGCTGCTATTATTTGATTTTATTAGTAGTCTCTTTCAAACTGGGCCTTGTTTTAAACGTGGTGTTCGTTCACCGGTGATATTTGCTGAAATATTAAGCAGTGGCTTTGGAAATCACTGTTATCTCTGCCCTATCTAAATGATATGAGTTTCAAAGGGGCGAATATGTTTGCAAGCAGGTCCCAAGTCCATGTTTACGTCCTAAAACCTTCTAATTATCAAGGATTATCAAGGAATGTAAAAGCTGATTCAACTTAACAATTTACATCAGGTCACTGCGTGCATAAATGAGCACTTAATCTTTGTATTTTGCCTTTCTATTTCTTTTATTCTCAATCAGTAAAATACGAAGAATTTCTTTATATATCAAAGAAAAATCAGAATTGGGAAACTAAGAGCCAAGACCTAGATGAGCAGAGTCTCGAAGAATTCAAAACTTTAGAATCCATTTCATACCAACGAACAGTAAAAGCTATGATGGTTTGGTTTTGACACGGTTTTGGTCTCTTTAGGACACAAAAAATGATGTAAATAAGTCCAAAATTGAGGCAGATTTAGAGCTTAAGCTTGCTTATAAGTTTGTCAATGTTTGACTCAATAAATCAACTCTCAAATCTGTTTTAGTACTCTGTTTTATTTCTGGTTTTAGTTCCATTTGAGGAATCCATCGATAGTACATTTTGAATCAAATTGTTTCATCGCAATAGTAAGAGTTATTCATGTTTTTTGGAGAAACCAATATGTTTGTGGAATTTTACTTACTTTTTCATTTATTTATGTGCAAAAACAGATGGACTTGTCTTATAAAATTACTATCGATGAAGAGAAACCTGTCATTGGCATTGTCAGGTGTCGAGAAGGTTGTACATTTGTTGAAATCCGTGATGAAATTGTGGATGATGGAATCGTTGAATACCCTTTTGATTTTATCCATGATGGAGTAGCTCTAAATCCAAAGCAAGAGAAGAAATGGAAAGTTTATACAACACTTTTAGGCATCAAGAGGAAACTAGACACATTTGATGTGGAAACAAGGTGTTCAAATGCAGCGGAAGCAATACCAATCTTTGAAAACATTGAAGAGAATGTGGAGGAACCTATGCATAAACAACCAAGAGTTGAAAATATGCCTTTGTCAGTGGAAGAAGCCACAATTGTTGATTCTTGTGTATTGGCATCTTGGGAAAAAAAGTGAAAAATTTAATGGAAGAGTTTGTCAATGAGAAACTTACTCTCAAAGTATATTCAGAAAAGGGAGAATCTAAAATAAAGATCCATTGTGAAATTTGTGGCATTGATTATGGAACAGGTGATGTATCCTTGGTAGCGCGAACAATGCGTAACTTCAAAAACCATCATATGAAAACAACGTCCCATCAACAACGCCTTTCAATGCCAAGTGGTAGTGAAATTCCTTCATGTAAAAAAGTACAACAAACAATGGTGGTTGGAGATCGATTTCATATTGATCAAGCAATCAAACTTCTAGATGATTTCAACAAGACACAAGAGCCTAATTTGTTCAAGGTGGTGGAAGCAACACTTGCAGACTATAAGGACATGAAAAAAGTGAAAGTTGAATGTACACGATGCAATAAATGGTTTTGTTTGGTTCCGACAAGTGGTAATATTGTCAGTTCTTTAAATGAACACATGAAATCAAAGAAGCACACTACTACTACGACAAATGAGGCTTCACATCAGGAGATTGCGCTGAGGAGTGGCATAGTTGGGAGACCTAAGAAGCCTACCAATGATAAGTCCCAGCAAAGTTTGACTAGGTTCTTAGTGCCATCATCACCATCAGTATTACATAGGGGTTCTACAAGTGCAACTCCTACTCCAGGTGTGTTAATTAGTGGTTAATTAATAGTTTAGACTAAACTTGAATATGAATTTGTATATTATTTTATTTATCGTACTTCTAATTATTTATTTATTTATTTATTTATTATGTTGTCATCTTGTTATAACTCAATTGTCTCCCTTGTTACTACAATGTTGGGGGTATTGGTATCCTTATATTGATAGAAATGGGGAGAGATTGGAAACAAAGGTCCTAATGGATGATCAAAGGGGTGGAAAATTATGGGCCATGGAGAAGCATACCAAGATCATGCTATGTTATGAGGGTATTGAATGTCGTATTGATGGTACATATAGGCATATTCATTGCCAGAGGGGTTCTGAAACAGGGACCCCTTTCGATTCATTAACATGTAGATTTTGTAAGTTGGTTCCAGAATGTAATGACTTTAGGATGCGATTATATCGTGAATCAAGGTGCACCAATAAAAGAAAGTGAACGAGATACAGGAAAAGGTAGAAGATTGGACTATTTGACTCAAAATGAATTGAAGAATGCTGCAAGGGTTACAAATGCTAACCATAGATCAACAATGCGAGCTCTTTGGTGGGAGAGGACAAAGGTTGCTACACTCTCTATTAGAATGAGATCTCTAAAGGAAAAGTTGCTTGAATCGGCAGAAAGGAAGGATGTCTTTAGGTTTTGTAAGGATGTTTGTGAGGCACATAAGCAAGGAAAATTACAAGGAAAAGATGCAGTTTGGGAATTTTTCAAGGATATATTTCATAACTTGATTCATGAAAAAGCAGGGAGAAGGTATAGTACATCCACAAAATCCCTTTATGAGATGATCAAGTTATGGGGAGGTCCTAGATTACATAACTTTATTAGCTTGAATATGGATGGTCCTTCAATATCTACAACTTTAAGGCAAGTTAAAAAGTCATTGACATATATTCCAGGGGAGCAGAAACACATTTTTGAGGCAATTGGAAAAATTTATGCTTCTTATAAAGCCAAACATGGTATATATGGACCAATTCCTGTATGCCTTGCAGAAGATGAAACAATTGTGAAAAAATATGTTAGGTGGGTAGCAAAGAGTGATACACTGGTGGGGTTTTGTGGTTTGAAAGAAGAACATCAATGCCAATCACATTTCTTGGTGACAGTTGGTGAGGGAGATGCAGGCTATGAGATTATAACAAATGCTTTTAAAAACAATGTTATTGGACATTATGCACGTGTTATTATTGCAAACCCTTTACATGAAAAACTTCCTCGTTTGGTTGTGGTTGTTCATCCAACATGCAATAAATTCAATACAAATTTTGTTTATCAACAATGGGAAAAGGTAGAATTTATGTGGAAGAAACACGTAGAAAACAATTTGGGACCTATTTTTGGTCATTCCTCGGATGGAGATAGCAGAAGAAGACAACTTATGTTGAAGGATTATTCTTCAACATCAGGTCTTCGATATCAAATTCCTTGGGAAGGGTGGAGGCTAACTGGGTTGTACAATGGTTGCAATGTAACGGGATTGCATGACCAAGATTACATCCACAACGGCAAAAAGCTAGTGAATCCTTTGTTTAGCGGTCGACGAGAATTGGTTTTAGGAAATGAGTACATAAGTTTTGGCCATGTCAGAATGGTTTATCACACTTTTAAAATGGATGATCACAAGCTTAAGTGTGAAGATATAGAGAGGATGGATCGACAAAATTGGGGTTCCGCACAACGAATTGCTTCAAGGCATGTTCAGAGGTGTTTGAAAGAGTTGAGAAGTACACCAAGTGGAAAGTTAGAGAGGACACTAGCTATAGAGACTTACCTAATGATTGTTGCTGACTACATTGACATCTTTATGTCTCATAGTTTGAGCCTCTGGGAAAGAGTGCGAAATGCTTCACGAGTTCATCATTTCTTCACATTATGGTTATGTTGGGTACAAAAACAATCTCATACTAATGTAAACATAAATTTCATCAGCAGAGAGGCATATCAAGATGTGAGAATTTCTTGTCATTTTGCAGTTTTGTTGATGAGATTGTTTCGAGATCAATACTCTAACTTGCCATGTGTTTTGCACTTGACTGGGTCAGATGTATGTGAGAACTTCTTTATCAAAGTTGGTGGGATGGTTGGAATGGAGAGGGCTTATGATTTCACTGACTTGCTTCATGCTGTTGGAACCCTTAATAGAGTTGTTGAAGAAGAATCAAATTCCCAAGGGCTTCATTTTAATAAATCCCATAAGAAGAAAGAAAACATTTGGAATAAATTGCACCAAGAAACAATATAGAATATTGACATATTGTTGCAATATGATTCAATATCCACATACGCTAAAATTGTAGAAGCCCTTAAGAATGGATTGAAGGATGCACAAGACATTTTATCAACTCTTGGAATGAAACCAGAAAATTACACTCAATGTTCTTGGTGGGTTAAACCATGGACAAAGGATAAAGATTATTCAACATTTCAAATTGTGGATGAAGTAGTTGATGATTCTCCACCGAGATTTTTCAACTCTATATTTCAATCTTCATCTTCATTGGTACACAATGAAAGTGAATTGCAAATAATGGAAAGTGAGTGGAGACACGAGTTGGATGAAATTTTAGATTCCACTGATGAAAATGTAAGAAAAACTATAAAACCAGTGGTGACTCTTGATGGTAAGGATATGTTCAAAGCATGTTTGGTTAGTCAGTTGAATGGAAATCCAACATTATCCAAAGATAGGTTGACAAAAGTGAGAAGTGGGGTCTAATTTAGGCGAGATGGGAATACTCTACAAAAGGGTGTTTCAATTGGCTTTGGAATTGGATCAGATTGTGGGGTGTTGTTTGAAAACAACTCAATTCCTCCCACTGAACATACTGCAAGAAAAGGTGTTCCTCAAAGTACAAAACAAGGTGTTTCTTGTGGAATGTGGTACATTGGAAGGGTTCAAAGAATAAGGAAGAATGATGGTAATAGGGTGTTTGATTACCATAATGACATCGACCTTTTGGATAGATTAGAAGGCATCGAGCTTCAATTATGTTGGTATAGTAGAATGAAGGGGCAACGCATGTATAAGTATGATTTGACTGATCATGCTTTTGTACAACTTGAATCTGTTATAGCAATCACAAACTTATCGTACAATGCTAAGAATGATACATACAAATTAGAAGAAAGTGATTACAAAGTTTTTTCAGATTTTGTGAAAAATTTAAACAAGGTTAATTTTCAAAACATTCTCCGTTCACTTTCCTTATGTATTTCCATATGTTGGATTATTTATAAATAGTTTTTGGTTATATTTTTGTTGATTTGTTTGTATGAATCTGATGTTAATTTTGTACTTTTTGGCTTTAGGTATAGTGAATACTTCAAATGGTGAATGTTCGAGATAACTCAACCTTTTTTTGCTACCTACTTTTGGTGTAAGTTTCTTTCACTAGCCATTTATCTTTTTGTAGTTGTGTTTCATTCAAACATTAATTTGGTATTTCTTCCATAAAAACAATATAATTACATACCTATATAACTATATGTACCCCTTACCTCAACACATATATACATTTTGAATATAAGGGCTTCCCTTACCTCAACACTTATGTTGGATGCCTTCTACTGTGGTTCTTCTGAAGTTGGTCCATTTAATCACGAAAAGCAAGAAGAATTGGTTCCTTTTTTATGAATATGTTTTGAAGAAACGTATGTGGTTCTTCTCACTAATGTTAATGTTTTCCTTGAATTTTTAGATTAATGGTTCGCTTGCTAGAAAGGATATCGAGGATCTAATGGCATGGGGTTCAATCAGGATGGTTTCTGTTCACTCAAGTCAACAAATTTACACCAGAGCAATGGCTAACACATGAAGTGCATTTGATTTTGAATGTTTTTGTGGTAGTTGGATTTCCTATTTTTCAAATTGGACATATAAATCATAGTTTGTAGCTCAAAAAATGTGCCATTAGAGTCTTTTTGCAAGTATTTATATTTTGGCCACCTTGATATCATTTTTATTTTTATTTTTGCAAAAATACATTTATTGTTTTGGAAAAATAGGCCGTTGTAATTTGGCCTATAAAAAAGAAATGTTTTTGTAATAGAGGGGGATTGGATATTGGATATATCATAGGAGAGCTATTGTACTTGGAGTTTTTTTTTTGATAATACAGAGGCAGTTGCAATAAGAATTTTGGGATTCATGTGGTATGGCTTTATAGCATTGTATCTCCTTCGTGTTTCATTTCATCGAATGTATTCTCAGTTCCATTTCATATCTTATGCTTTCACTGATTGTTCTAAAGAGTTATAAACAGAATTCATAAATCAATTTATGCTCTGTTTTTTAAGGGCAATTATGTTGTGTTACTTTCTTCTTATAGAATGAGTTAATTATCTAAATGCTCATTCTAATTCCATTTCTCATCTTACACTGCAATGACAAAGCCTGAAAGCTATCAAAGTTTACCTATCTTGCCCCATTATCGCTATTGTAATTCATTTAGATAACAACTTTATAACACTATCCTTGCTAGCAACAACAGGTTTGAATTAGTGTCATTATCACTACAAGGAAAACACCTAAACTTGATACTGATCCAGGATTTTCAGATTGCTGAACTCAAGTTTTTGCTTGATGAGAAAGCTGTAATTGTTGGAGGTACCAATCACAGTCATGCTACCAAATATTTATATGATGCCATAGCTTCTGGTAACTATCCTGAATGGAAGCTATGCATTCAAACAATGGATCCTGCAAATGAAGATAGGTTCGACTTTGATCCTCTTGACGATACTAAAATATGGCCAAAGAATCTATTTCCTTTGCAGGTAAAGTACATATAAAATACTTAAGACTGAATTTATCAGTCATATAATCTGTAATATAAATTCTTCTTGCTTCACAATTTTCAAGTTCTAGTAGTAATTCAACTTTATATGCTCTTCAGTTTCAAGCTTTTTGCATTGAACCATGGTTGAAAATTGGATCCTTTTCTTGTGCAGCCTGTTGGGAGGATGGTTTTGAATAGAAACATTGATAACTTTTTCAATGAGAATGAACAGTTGGCATTTTTCCCTGGAGTTATTGTGCCCGGTACCTACTACACCGATGATAAAATGTTCCAGACTCGAGTTTTGTCATACTCTGACACGCAAAGGCATAGGCTTGGGCTGAATTACTTGCTGCTTCCTGTGAATGCACCAAAGTGTTCCCATCATAACAATCATCACGATGGTTTTATGAATTTCATTCACAGAGATGAGGAGTTATGTTACATGCCATTACTTCCCTGCTAGTATCAGCAATCTTCTCTCTTTTGTATTTCTCACATGTGGTTTGGTTTGGCATAACACCTTAGTGCAACTTAAATATCGATTAACTTTTTGTACCCTAATCTAAATATAAAATTTTCCATCTAGATTCTAAAATCCCCCATATAGAGGATGATTTAAGGTCATTGGTTTAACTGCAAAAGCTTTCATGGAACCGTCATAGATATATGAAGTTCTTCCCACCCAAGCCACATTATTTCTCTTAGATGGTTTAAGCCATTCAGTGTAGGGCTCTCCTCTATTGCTGATGGTGTTATGAAAATGGTAAAACATCGTGTTATCCTCTGTCCTATGCTGTGTTCTTCCTTTCAGATTCTTGGACATTTGAACTCCAGTCACCCACACTTTTCTTGGATGCACTGCATATTTGCAATCTCTCTTTGCTCCTCAGTTTGATCTTATTAGTAAATGCTTTTGTCTGAACCAATTCTAGCCATGGTTGGCAATTGAGAATCTCAACTTGTGTTTGGGAGAAAATTGATTGACTAGAAGGATTCCTTCAGAGTTAGGTCGGCTCCAAACCCATGGGCTCTTGGACCTCTATACAAATAATTTCACTGGACCTCTTTCTCCAGGGATTGGAAACAGCACATCTCTAGAGCTTCTCGATGTTCCCATTAACCATCTGACAAGTAGAATCTCAATTGACCTTGGTAGTCTCATTGATAAAGAGCAGCTAGATCTAAGTGAAAATTACTTAAATTTCAGATTATATCCCTTTTGGGCAAACTGAAAAACTTCAATAAGGTGATTCTTTGCAATCATCTTTTAAATGGTAACATTCTCCAAGAATTGAAGAATTGCTTGAATTAAGTTGTAAAAGACTAATAGTCTTTCTTCTGCCAACCCTTCTGGAATAGGATCTATTACTAGCCTGGCAATCAATCTCCACCTTTTAACACAACAGTGAACATCGGACCTTTCACAATAATATTAAAATGGTTGGGGTGCTTACAAGATTGATTCCTTTGAATGTTTCTGTCAATAATTTCTCTGGCCCACTTCCTGCAACACTCTTTTTTTAGAACATTAACAAGTACTTTCATGGGAAATACTGAAATGTCAGTCCCTTTATAGCCAAACCTGTTCTTCTTTTGGAATCCATGATTCAAGTTTCAATCCTTGTTGGAGCAACCACTGTCCCTGTCCACGTTTGGCCTGGCATTATAGTATTGGCTGTGTGCATAGCATGGTATTTAGTATTTAAACAAGGCAGATGCTTTCAATAGGAGTCAATCAGAGATCATTTTTCTTCGCCCTGGACATGCATTCCTCTTTTCAATTTAATTTGTAAATCAAGTGCCAAGTAGAGAGATTGTTTCTGTCCATTTTTCTTGCTGTAACTTCCTATTTGTCTTTGTTGAAACTTGAAAGTGTCCATTATTGTCATACAATGTTTTCAGGTGCAGTGTACTTATATTAGGGACTTACACTCTGCTGAAAAAGGGGGCAGATAAATTATTCTACTCTCCTTCTCAATACAAATTAGAGGTTTTTATCCTGAAATATTATAGGATTTTCGGCCACCTCTCTGTCAAAGTGTTAAATTTTTCACCTCTCTCTCAAATTGTTAAATTTCTGTTAGTACTGTAAATCTCGTTTTGCTGAACAGAGTAGTCATTTGTACAACGTGTTGCAGGTGGAAAAGATGGGCTAATATTCATCTCGAGACAGGAAGGAAATTCACAGCTGTCTGCCATCATTCTGACTTAAGGCTACCACATTTGGGCAGATTACATGAAACTCAAAAGTTACTTTACATGGAATCTGACGCAGCAACAAGTGAAAGTCAATACACTCAAGGGATGGTCAACTCCGACGTGTCTCTGCCCTCGTTTCCCTTTCAACTTTATTTATCAATTTCAATTGGTATATTGTGACCTTGGTATTATATTGGTTTTCCGCACATATATGTATATTTCAACAATGTTATCGAATTATTTAAATGCCTTATATAAATACTCCAATGACCAATAACCTCATATAAACGCTCACGTTACAATAATATTTGTCTTAATTAATCTCTGCGCACTAGGGAATATTCCGACACCGTGTAAATAACATTCAACCTTCGAACTTATAGGTATACGCTATGCTTTGGAAACAAGATTTTATGAATAATAAAATTATACCCCGACGGAGTAATATATCGATGATATATATATATATAACAATGGCCTTTGCAATATTACGTGGGTCCACCACCTAACCCAACGGACCAAACAACAACGGCGTCGTACCTAACTAAATATCATGCATCTCCGTCAAACTAGGACCGTCCGATGATCATCCCCCAGATCAATGGCCTGTATAGATTCTGCTGCCTGTTCCTCGACAGTCTTTTAACGCGCGGGATGGTGGTTTCTCGGCCCGTCACATCCGCCACGTGTCGAGCGATCAATGGAATCGCTGCACACTCTACGGATACCACTTTTGTGCCAAAGGTGGTGCGGAATGGGGGAAACCCATCTTTGCAAATCCGCCTCTGGTTCTGCTACAGTGCTCAACCCAAGGTTCAACCATGGTTGCGCTATCCCATTGGCTCATTAACTCGGTTTTCGGCTTGGTTCGAAATTCCGGTTATCAACGAACAAGAGTAATTCTTTTTAAAATAAGGCGGGACTGCAATTACCATAAGAAAGGTTAAACGACCACGGGTTTTCTTTTCGCAGAGACCACACCTGCAGTAGAATAGAATTCACAGGTTTCTCCGTCAAGGTACAGAATTTAAGACAGAGAACGAAATCTCCAATACACAATCACCCACAGTTAAACGGAAATTCGCAACATTAACAAACTGAGACAAAATAAAATAAACAGGACTGAATTCATTCAACTGGGAGCAATTGTTCATACGCAGGTTATTACAGAAATCTTTTATTCCTCTCCTCCTCCCCCTTTTTTCAATTAAATTCGGGAATACATTTATACACATGCACCCAAGGCTCATTTTAGGTGTCAAAACATTCCATGAAAATATTTGTGCAGTCAATATCTCCAATGATCTAAGGAAGTGTACCACATAAGCATCAAGACAAGGTCTAGAAATTCCCATGAGAAAGCTATTTGGAGTGTGAATATCCATCATGGCACAACCAAGGGTTATTAACATATCATACACCCCACATTAGATGAAGAGCCCCCAAGCATGATTTATACACTTTTTCCTTGCACCTAGAAAATGATAGGCTAGAGTTTTAGATCTTCAAGCCACCTTCTCCTTTGATTTTTATGCATTCTTTCTAAAAGAAAAAAACACTTTTTATGGGAAATCCACACTAAATTGCCTTTTAAGGAGGGCCTTATCATACTCGAATGGTCACAATACACACCAATATGCGGTGTTGTATTCATGTACTTGTATTATTCTTGTACTACTAGGTACAAAGTATTCTTGTCTTAATAAAATATACCATGGGGCTCTCATTAAAACACTTAAATTAAAAACAACAGAGAACAATGTTTTTTTTTTCATTAAAGAAAAGGGAGGGTCTCATAACTCATCCTCACCTTGCCTTTTCTTCTCTATATAACTCTTCGAAATTGTAACTTTTGTTGTTCCACCTTAATAAGACACTAGTTTGAGTACATGAGGTTGTAGTTGGATTTTTGAACAAGAAGCTTTCAAAGGGAAGAGGGTCTAGACTTGTGATTTAACACCTTATTTGGTGCAAACATATTCATAAAGATTGATCAATTGATTTTTCATCATCATAGAGATCAATTTATATGTTATTTTATACACATGCACATAATCAATCTTCCTAAAAAATGGTTGATCTTTGTATGCCTTAGACCATTAAATGCCACAAATCATACTAAGATGTGCTTGAGTGTGGATTGAGTAATCACATTGTGGGAATACTAATATGCATCTCTTATGTATATCACAAGAAGAAATGTGAATTGTAGAATTCATGTGAGGTCATAAGAGAGGCATCATGTCATTATGTTAAGGATATAAATATAAAGGGGTGTAAAAAATGTTAATGAAAAAACAGATACCTACAATATATAGTGAAAGCAGGAGTTTTTTAAATTGGGAAAATTCAATGGGTTAGTATTGGTAGGGGGTTAAATAAAGTGATTTTTAGAGGTATTTTCCAATATGTAGTCAAATTAAGGGTATTGTTTAGTATGCCACGAACGCACGTGCTATGCCATAGGTTAATTGAGTGACACCCCCGTGGTTATACCTTCCTTATACTTCAATACTTTGTTTTTTGTACCTTCCTTATACTGAATTACTGCAACTTAGTTTGAGTTTGAAGGTATTGCAGTGGCTGATGATTTGTATGAATCATTTTTCCTTTTTCATGCCTACTTGCATCAATTTCTATTTCAAACAGTTGTTGAAGGTCTAGTGGAGCTATTACAATTTTATACTTTAAAGTTTCACATGATTTTTGTTGTTTTCCTCCCCACTGAAAGGAGGCTTTAAAACTTGTTAAAGCATGAAGTGGTGATGCAATAAAAGAGAAATGAAAAACAAAATTCCTCCAATATTGATATGCACCCATGCAAATTCTAACTTCCCAAATTGAACTGAAAGTAAGAATATCATCTACATAGACTATGAAAAAACTACCAATAAAAGAACGAAAGACATCATTCATCACTCTCATTAAAGTCGTTGGAGCATCGCATAAATAAAATGGCATAACCAATCATTCATAAAGCCCCTATCTAGTCTCACATGCAGTTTTCCAAACATCATTCTCTGCAAAACACATCTAATGATAACCATTTCTTAAATCCGGTTTAATCACTAATATATGATTCATGCCAATATTCAGAAGAGGTGCAACATATAGTAATTGATTCTCATGTTTTATTTCTTGTTTTGGAAGAATAATTTTTGGTTCTTTAAATAATTCCTTATAAGAATCAACTATTTCAACCAGTGTTTTCTTAAACTGAGA
Source organism: Pinus albicaulis (assembly GCA_034641835.2). Taxonomy (NCBI): domain Eukaryota; kingdom Viridiplantae; phylum Streptophyta; class Pinopsida; order Pinales; family Pinaceae; genus Pinus; species Pinus albicaulis. The sequence continues at coordinate 1,795,689,616 of CM076578.1, read as the reverse complement.
ATCACATCCTTGAAAAGTATCATACTTATCATTAGGTTGTTTCTTAACAAACATGAGAAAATAATTTTTACTTGAACTTATGAGTCTTTTCATTTGACCAACATTGATTAAATCCAAGTTTGTCTTACTTATGTTTTCCCTGACAATGTATTCAATTCCTTCTTTAAAGAGATGATAATTATGCTCCTTTCTATAGAATATGGCATCTCGATCATAAAGATAAGGACTACCCAACACAACTCCACATATGTCCAAAGGAATCACATCTAAATCAACTTCATCAACAAAATTACTTGTGATTGCAAACTTTAATCAACATTGTTTTGCGACATGCATCTGAGTGTTTTCCTTTAACCATCCTAAAGGGTAACATTTTGAATGATTTCTAGTTTCCAATTCCAATTTCCTTATTAATTGCTTAGATATTAAGTTTTCTTGTGATCCACTATCAAATAATGTGTCAATTTTAGTGTGCTTAGATATTATCCATATGTGAAACAATTCAATCCTCTTCTTATCTTCAACCACATGATTATATTTTGAAGAAGATATAGAACACGTAGAACTATAACTAGCTTCAGAAGTATTACCTGTCATACCCATAGCAGTTATCTTCTTTTCGTCACCAGAATCAGATCCCAAATCATGTTGGACTGCTGCATTAGCCTTCATTTCACCCTTCTTCTTAACTTAACTTCTTTGCCTTGAGTTCCGGATGAAGCTTCCAATAATTGGATTCATCATGTCCAACCCTCTCAAAATGAGTACACGCAGGCCTTTCTCCTTCATGCTTAGTTGTTGTTGATTTCTTTCCCTTGTCTTCTTTGGAATCCTTGTTCTCTGAATGCTTGAATGATTTCTTTGAAAATTTTGACTAAAACGGTCTACCCTCTGCTTCAATATGAATGGCTTGTACACACACTTCATCAAATTCAGTTGGATTAAACATAAGCAATGTATCTTTCAAATAAGAATGCAAACTTCCAATATACTTTAACAAATTTTCCTGTGTGTTTAATGGAATATCAGGTGCTAATGCCTTCTTCCTGAATTCCTGCATAAAATCTTGCAAAATATGTCCTTTACCTTGCCTTAAATGCTTCCAATCTATTACAACCTGTTGCATATATCCTAAAGGATAGAACTGATTTCTAAGAGCTTTAATAAAATTAGACCATGAGGAGATGATTTTGCCTTTATTCTTTAAATTTGATTAAGTTTTACTCTCCCACCAAATAAATATTGTACCCCCCATTCTAAGTGTAGCTAACTGAATTTTCGCAGAATCATCAACAATATTATGAATTCTACAATACACTTCATGTTGTTTAATCCAATTATCTAATTTTTCAGGATTAATTTCACCATCATATATGGGCAGTTGAAATTTTACATCAAGCTTTAGAAAAGGATATTTCTTATGTTTCTTCTTTTATTCGGAATCTAAACTTGAATCATTAGAAGATGAAGAAGAAGAAGAAGATGAAGATGGAGAAGAAGGAGATCCATTACCATCATCTTTTTCCTTTCCCTTTTTCTATTTCAAGGCTTTATAAGATGAAGTTGCATCTCTAGTCTTCTTGTCTTCATATAGTTCTGCAATCATCCTTTGCATATTGAGAAAATTCTTCTGAAACTTCTCGTTAATCTTGAGCTCGAGAGTTTCTTCTTCATTTTCACCTGTCATATTTCGAGAGATTTTCCTCTTTCTAATTTATAGATTTGTCTCCTCGAGTTTCTCTTAACCACATCATGACCTGGATCTAGTCAACGTTCATTGGAAAATATCCTGCTATACATGACCAACCTCGCTCTGATACCAAAATATGATCTAAAATATACAAGACTGATTACTTGCACAATTGACTAAGCAATCATTTATGTGAATGGATGAAGGAAACATAGTAATTTTGATACCTTAAACATAAAATTTATGAACAGAAATGAAGAATTGTCAACAACAAATAAATACACAAACACAACAAAACATTGATTACGAAGTTCGTCCCTCCTGGACTATGTCTTTGGGTCCGCTTCCAAGTGGCCGTTTGTTTTATTAAGAATTCTCCATAGAGTTTCTTTACATGAAATTTCACTGGTTTATCTCTGCACGCATGCACTATAGGTTACTGTAGAAAAGAATCCTTCTGTCTCAGCTTTCCAATGCTTGTCTCCGTTCCCAATTTGGCTCAAAGATGACCAAAATACACCCAAAAGAGCATCTACAGTCATATACAAAAGATTGTTCTACAACTCATAATTCAACTCTTCCCACACTGGTGCAATGGAAAAAAAATTATAATGCCTTGGGACGGTTCGAGGGTCAAACCTCTCAGCCTTTACAAGGCAAGTTGTTAGTTTTAGGTTGAACTACCTAATCCTCAGTGCAATGAGTATTTAACACCATGCTATACCTTAACATAGTGCAACAAACCACCTTATCCAAAGTTTGTTTGGCACATATCCTTAACACCATAAACATTAATATATTCCTATGTTGGCGCATTAGTTTAATACATGGTGCATTACATTATAACCTTTACAGTTTTTCCATTGGACCCAAACATTTAAAAATTTGGCGCTAACCATTAACCCTCATCACATAACCAGTGGCGCTATTGCAATGGCTTGTGAACGACTTGGTGGTGATGGTGAACGACTTGGCGATGAGCAACTTGGCCGTCAATGAGGAAGTCGCCTTTTGTCATATTCCCTCCGACGATCTCGAACTGAACCCATGACTCTGATGCTGACTGTTCGTGCCACATATGTTGACTCCACATAACCATGCCACATGGCCACCGTGACATTTCCACCAATACCATAGTTGATGCATAGATTTATGCCATACATTTATACCATAGTCTAACAACGTGCCATAGTATAGGTTTAATACTTCGCCACCATGGTTTGATACAATAGTTATGGATAAATTCCACAAACATACTTGGAAGAAAGAGCTAGAGAGAAAGAAGAAGTACTACATAGAAGAGTTTAACCCCACGCATAACCATCAACAAAAGGCGTACATAGGGGCTAATATTTCTTGGAGATCTAAAATTCTTATTGCTCAATTAAGGACTAATTCTCATCAACTCCGTTGTGAAACAGGGCGCTAGAAAAGGCCAAAAGAAATTTGGGAAGAAAGAGTATGTATATTTTGCTCCTCCGGAAAAGTGGAAACAGAGAAACATTTCATTCTAGAATGTGAGGCCTTCAAGGACACCAGGGAAAACTATGCAGGTATTCTGGCAGCTAATTCTTGGGATAATCTATTCAGCGAAGAGTTTGTCGATAAGCTGGGAGTGCTCATTGTAAAACTTCACAGGAAAAGGGCCAAATACAAGAGTCAGATAGAGAAGCAATCTGTCCCATAGGCTATTTTTAGCCTCGCGGACATTAAAATTTCTTTCTTTCTTTCTTTCTATAGGTTTAATACATAGGTTTATATGTAGTTATGCTCCACCATGGTTTGATACCATATAGGTTTAATAAATATGTTTATATGTAGTTCTACTCCACCATTAACTTTATATTATTTGTTTCTTATATGGTTGTTGAATCCATACCATATGTGCACCCACCATGGTTTGAAAACATGAGGTTTACGTTAAGAATTGCACCCACTTTGCACTTGACATAATGTCACCATGAAAACATTTAGACACCCACAATTAATATATATACACCTTTTAACCAATCTAACTCAAAATTTCACCATACACCTGAAGACTTTTAATTGAAAAAATGAACTTGGAACCTTTTGACTGTATTGATTGGAGCCTTTCCATGTGTCAAGCAGTAGGAATGCCACATGGCCATCAGGCCTCTTTTTCACTCGTGCACCACAAACTTCAACAGACGACTTCTCCTTCATCTGAAGACCAAATGAGAAACCAAAAGTACCACCGGATTCAGAACAATGGGCTTTACAACTTGACATTATTTACGTGAACAACTGAAACCTTTGAACTTGGAACAACTGGAGAATCCTCCTAGATCATTGTTGGACATAGTTCCAACTTCCCAACCCCCATGTATACCTTGTAATCAATTTTCCATTGGAACATAGTTACCAATCAAATAGGTAACTGAAATGGTACCTACTTTTTTGAGGTAGCAAAAAAAGCACCTGATTTTGAAAAGTGGTGATGCAGAATCACCCTTCTTTTTTTAGCATATTTTTGACACTTTAATTTTTTTATTTATGAAGTATGAACATTTGTTTTAAAATGTTAGTGATTTTCATACTAATTTTGAAACGTATTGTTGCAGCGTCAACCATTTTTTTCAGAGTGGTGATTTTCATGTTGGTAATAAAATATAAAAATAAAATAAGAAAAACATGACAAAAAAATCAAATAAAAAAACATATATAAAAACAATAAAAATGTAAAAAAACAAAAACAAAATTAAGTGGTAAAAATAAAAAAAATTTAAACAAAAATAAATAAATAAATTTAAAAAACAAAAAAATAATAAGGAAAAAAAAATAATTAAATTAAAATAGAAAAATTAAGATAAAAAAAAAACAACAAAAACAAAACATTTTCAAATAATTAAAAAACAAAAAAATATTTTAAAAATGAAATAAATAAACAAAAAACCAAAAAAAATTCAAATTAAAATTTAATAAATTTTAATAAATAAATTTTAATTTTAAATTTTAAAAAATAATTAACCTAAAAATATTACATTTAAAAAAAAGCTACAAATTTTATTAAATTTAAAAATTTAAAAATTAAATTAAAATATAAAAAAATATTAAATTTAATAATAAACAATTAAATTTAAAAATTAAAATAAACTGTTAAATTAAATTTAAAAAAAAAAAACGTTAGATAAAAAAATAAATAAATAAATAAAAAACAAAAACAAAAAAAAACTAATTAAAAATTAATAAAAAAACAAAAAAATCGAATTAATTTTTTATAATATTATATATATATATATATATATATATATATATATATATATATTATTTTTAATTAAATTTTGTATTTGTTTTCTTACTTTAATTGAATATTTTATTTTATTTTTTCTTAAATTTATTAAAATTTAATATAATTTTTTTTTAATTTTGTCGTTTGTTTTTAAGTTTTTTTTTTTTTAATTACATCAAATTTAATATTTTTAATTTATTTTTTCAAAATTTACTTATTTATTCATTTATTTATTAAAAATTAATATTTTTGTTTTCAAATTTAATTTGTTATCTTAATATTTAATTTTTTTTTTTTTAATTATATATATATATATATATATATATATATATATATATATATATATATATATATATATATATATATATATATATATATATATATATTTATTTATTTATTTATTGCAATTTAAATTTAGTTTACTTAAAAAAATTAATATTTTTTAATTTAATATTTTTATTTTATTTTATTTTTTCATTTTTAATTTTTAATTATTATTATTATTATTATTATTATTAATTTTAATTTAAATAATGTTTTTTTTTTTTAATTTAATATATTTTTTTTAAATTTAATTTTTTATTTTAAAATTTAATTTTTTTGTTTTTAATTTAATAACTTTTTTTTTTCTTTTTAAATTTAATTTGTATATTTTAATTTAATTTTAATTTTTAAAATTTATTTGTTTTATTATTATTATTATTATTATTTTTATCTTTCTCTAGTTTTAGACCTATCTTCCTCTGCAACTCTCCTACAAACTCATCACTAAAATCCTTGCCATGTGCCTCAAGCCCCACCTCCACAACCTCATCTTGGAAAATCAAGGAGGCTTCATCTCCCAAAGACAAATCTCTGACTCGATCCTCCTTGTTCAAGAAGCTATCCACTCAAGCATTACTCGCAAAGAAAAAAGGTTTTATCCTTAAGCTCAACCTTGTCAATGCCTTCGACAGGGTCAGGCACTCCTTCCTCACTTCTGTCCTCAAGAAAATGGGCTTTGATCCAAATTTCCTTGCCCTTATTAACTCTTGCATTTCTAACCCTTGGATCTCTCCCCTTATCAATGGCAGACCAGCCCCATCCTTTTAGTTCTCGTGGCCTTAGACAGGGATGCCCTCTCTCACCCTACCTTTCTATCCTCATGGTGGAATCCTTCAGTAGGGCCTTGGATCATATGAGACGAGTTGGCCTCATCAGGGGCATCAAATTCGGTAACGGTGTCAAAAATATGAACCATTCACAATTGGTTGATGACACTCTTTTGATGGGAGGAGCATCTAGCATAATTGCCCAACAGTTTAAAACCATCCTGGACAAATTCATGCTTTACTCTGGAGGCCTGATCAATTTTCAAAAAAGTTGCATTTATGGTTGGAATGCTACCAGCCAAACCATTCACTGCATTGCTCATATATTTGGAGTCCCCTACAAACTGAATTGGGATCACTTCATTTACTTGGGCATGCCTGTCAATGCTAGCCCTTTAAAGTCTGAAGTTTGGCACATTACCATAGACAAAATGAAGAGAAAAGTGCAACAATGGGGCTCCTCTTGGCTAAATCTTGCAGGGCACATTGTCCTCCTCAATTTTTCCCTCTCATCTCTACCCCTGTACCATTTTACTCTCCTTCAAGCCCCTGGTAGCATTCATCACAAATTTGAAGCTATCCTAAGGCACTTTCTCTGGCAGGGTGGCAAAAACAAGAAGAAAAAATACAATCTTGTCAAATGGAGACAGGCTACTAAAGATCATGAACATGGAGGGATTGGAATTCACTCTCCCAAGCTTCTGAACAATGCTTTTGGTGGAAAGATTGTATGGAGGTTAATCAGTGGTTAACAAGCATGGTGGAAAAGAGTCTTGGAGGTCAAGTATCTCAACTCTCCCCGACAGCATTTTCTAGACCATGACATCCCTAACAGGCCTTGCTCTAAAATCTAGGCACTCTGCAAGAAAGCCACTCCTTTCTTAGCCCAAGATCTCTCTAAAGTTCCCCTTGGAGGTAACTCTATAAATATTGGGAAAGACAAAATTATGGGGCAAAATCCTCTCTTGGACAGATCTGCACTCATCGTATCCTCTTTCATTTCAATAATCTGGGCCTAAGCCTCTTAAGCCATTTTTCTAAATGGGATGACCATTCCAAAAACTGGGTTGGTTGGCTCTTTCCCAATGTCCCTGCTCATTTGGAAGCTAATCTATGCAACCTTCAAACTCATCTCCATGGTGCTGCCCCTTTGAAAAAAGACAGCATAGATAGTTTTCATTGGGATCCCTCTTGCTCAACATATTCCATTAAAGCAGCATATAAACAACTCTACTGTGAATACTAACCCGCACGTATTTGGCCTAACTGGAAAACGGTGTTGAAATCATAAGCTACCCCCAAGATTAAGATCTTCATATGGGTGCTCCTAAAAGGAAAAATTCTAACTTCAAAAAATCTCAAAAAAAGGGGTGTACTTGGTCCATCCAGGTGCCCCAAATGTCAAGGGGCCGAAGAGACAGCACTCCATCTCTTCATCTGGTGCCCATTTGTTGCTCGTTGCTGGACTGAACTAATCCCTTCTTATCAGCCTCTTTGGGATCAACACAACACCATTGTGGAAGTAATTCAAACTTGGAGGAACAATTACAAAGAAGAGAAATTTGGCGAAAAGGGTCTGGGACACTCTGCCTTACATGCTCTTATGGAACATCTGGCTCGCTAGAAACAGGAAGATCTTCAATGACAAAGAGCCCTCTTGTAGGAAGGTCTGCAACAAAGCTTGGAGCCTCACTCTTGAAACAATAGCCTCCAAATGCAACAACAAAATCGACATCAACGAACTACGAGTGGAAGAAAGGATCTTCCTTGGAATTCTATGGGACAACACTGGCATTCATAAGCCCCCTTCAATTTAGCCTCTTCGAAAAGCCACAAGCTAGCAGATTCGTCTCAAAGATAAGGATTTCACTAAATGGATGAGCAGTTGTGCAAGGCCCACTGTCTTCTTTGAGGGCGCTTCAAAATCAAATCTGGGCATTGCAAGTGCTGGAGGCATCATCATAAATGAAAATGGCAGAATTCTTATCACATTCGAATGGGGTCTTGGCACCCTCTCCAATAATAGAGCGGAGGCTTATGCCCTCCTCCAAGGCTTATATCAGCTAAAAAATCTCAACATCTCCAATGCAATGGTTTTTGGTGATTCTTCCATCATCATCAATATGAGGAACCATGATCACCCGATAAGCAACATAGCTCTCCATCATATAATTAGCAAGTGACGCATCATCTCAAAAGATATGGAAAGAATTACCTTCTACCACACCCTTCGAAGGAACAACAAGGACGCAGACCACCTCACAAATAGAGCTTGTGTCTGAACCTCTGGGAAAATATTATGCAATGATGCCACATATATTATGCCTCTGCCATGATCTTATCGTAGAAGATCTTCAGATTTATTTGGATCCCTCCCTCAGAAAATTATGATCTCTGCAGAATAATTCGTACCCCCTCCCTTCTCTTCCCCATGAACTTATCTCCTTGGGTCTCCCCCCATGTTGCCTCCCTCTCCTTGTGTTGTTTTATTTATTCCTCTGCCCTTCACATCCTCATGCATCCTCTCCCGTCTCTTCCTATTGTGTTTGTTGTTGAAGTTCCCTTAGTAGCGCTTTCCTTGTTGTGCCATCGGATTCTCCCTCCCCTCTCATCGCTGGCCTCTTGTTCCGTGTTCCCTCACTCCCCTCTGCAGAACCTGCACTCTCCACTTACCTTCTACTTCTCAGCATTAATTGCGGACCCTACACACTCCTATTCTGCTCTCTCTGTTGGCCCTGAGCTCACGACCTGTTCTCTTTACTTCTCTACACTCAATATGGCCCGCAGCAAGGACTGCCTTCATTGTGCAAGTCTGCAAGCAGAACTGGAGCAGATCCATGCCCATCAAAAAAAACTCGATGAAAAGCTACAAACAGATGTGAAGATCCTTGATGAAAAACATCAAGCAGATGTGAATGTATTCCTCCACAAGGTTATGTCTCTTAAAAATCAGTACAATGAACTCTCCAATTAGTGCGTTCACACTGAAGAATCAGTTCAAATCCTCAAATACATATTGGAGAAACGTACAGCTCCTAGCTCCAGTTCCAACAATGTGAGAAATGTTGGAAATGAGGATAACACGGATGCCTCGACTGGGCACCATATAAGCATCGATTGATCTCTTCCTTTCTCCATAAGCATGTCTTTTAAGTTTGTTGTTAGGTCCCTATATTACTAGTATAGTCCCTTATTGTTGTTAGTGTAACCCCCTTATTGTTATTATTGTACCCCTGTAACCCCCATATTGTTATTATTATGCCCTTAAATTATTATTGTTAGGTCGGCTAGGATTACATTGTGGCCCCACTAGGATTACATTGTGGCCCCATGGACTCCTATATATAGAAAGGAGGTTTTGTAATTTGTATCATCCAAGAATTTTTCATTCATGTAATGTATTGGAGGTTTCCCCCTTGAAGTGGCTTATTCTAAGGCATTTATATCTATTTTCTTCTATTTTTGGAGCTGGTTTCACAACATTTGGTATCAGAACTTTGGATTCTAGGGTTTCGCCGCTCCAAACAGGTCATCATGGCATTTTCGCTATAACTTTTTTTCTACGAAGTTTTAGAAGCTGAAAATTTTAGGGTGCGAATCCAAAATTTTGAGGAACATCGTTGAAAAATTTTAGAGCTTGGTTCACAATATTTTCGGAGATATGATCTGTGGAAGTTAGGTATTTTTGCAAGCTCCTCAATTTAATATAAACAAGTCATCGTGGAATTTGCGCTATAAATTTTTTTCTACGCAGGTTAAGAATCTAAAATTTTTAGGGTGCGAAGCTGAAATCCTGAGGAAACTCATCGCAAAATTTCAGAGCTTGGTTCATAATATTTTCAAAGATATGATCTGTGGAAGGTAGTGCTTTTTCAGGGTCTTGAATTTCATCTCAAAGAGGTAATCGTGGGAAAATATTCATAACTCTCTCTCTGAGGATCGGATTGGAGTGTCGTAAAAATTTGTCGCAATCAAAAATACTGTAGTTTATTTGCTATCAATTTCAGAGCTAAAAGACGAAACAGTGACACGTGGCAAGTCATACAAGTTCGCTCTACTGAACCAGTCCACAAATATGTCATTGTGGGAGATTGGACATAACTTCATCTTGGAGAATACAAATCAAGTCAAACCTGCGGCATTCGAAAGAAAATTCAGAAGGCTACCTCAGTGCCTAATTTCAAATATTTAAGAGCTGTAATCATAGATATAATCCAATTTCAATATCAAGCTCCTCAAAAGCAAGAAAAAGGTGTGTATTTTTTTTTTTCTGTTTGAAGATTCAATTTGAATTGATTCCAAGGGCATATTGTAGAATAGATATCAGTATTGGGTTCTAAAAAATGCCCCGTAAAAATAATTCAACACCCATTAAGCCTTCAGAAGGCTCTACTATGACTCATGAAGATGAAGAATTGCAACATGATCTATCAAAATTACAAGAGCAAGTGCACCAAATTTCGCTCTCGCAAAGAGCAAAAAAAAATGAAATGGAAGTTTTGAAGAAAGGCGTGGAAGCGAAGATGGATGGTTTGAAGAATAATATGGATGGTTTGAAGAAAAGCGTGGAATCTAAGATGGATGACATGGAAGCTAAGATCGATGAAAAAATGAAAGACAACATGGAAAACATGAAGAATGATCTAAAAGTAGACATGGAAGGTTTGAAAAGTTGATACAAGAAATGTTTCCTAATGGTGAAAAGATAGAAGAGGAAACTCATGATGAGAACAAAATAAATTTTAATCGTGACTTCATAAACTCTAATGTTGGTGGGAATAACCACCATATTCCAAAAATGGATATGAGGAAGTTTGATGGAAAGGATCTTGTAACATGGATACTACAAATGGAGCAATATTTTGATCTCCATAATGTGAAAAACACACAAAAGGTACGCATTGCAACTTTACAATTAGAAAAAAATACATTTGTATGGTATCGATGGCTTTGCTCCCGTAAAAAAATTGTCACTTGGTCAATTTTTACGGAGGAAATGATAGCACATTATGAGGATACAAAGAGCAACACCTTCTTTAGCCAATTGATAAATCTCAAACAAAGGGGTTTAGTGGGGCAGCACATTGAGGACTTCCAAAAATTGAATATAAGGGTAACTGATATTCCAGAGGAACACAGGATTGATCTCTTCATAGGTACTTTAAAGGATAACATCCAACATGAAGTTCACGCTTTGGAACCTAATTCATTGGAGAAGGCATTCAGGTTGGCAAGAAAAATTGAATGTAAAATTATGGTGACAAGGAAGCCTACCACTCACTTTTATAAAGAAGGAAGTGTTGCTATGCCTAGATTTGCACAACCTACAAGGTTGACACCACAACAATTGGAAGAAGAAAGAGAAAAAGGGCTTTGCTACAGTTGTGATAGAAAATACACTAAAGGTCATAAGTGTGCTGAGAAGAAATTATTTTACATAGATTGTGAAGAGGAAGAAGAAAATGAACAAGAAGAGGATATACACCAGGAACCAACCCTAGAAGAGGAAGAAATGAGTCCAACCATATTGTGTAATGCATTGGCAGGAATTACCACTCCTCAAACTCTCAAGATAGAAGGACATATCAAGAAGAAAAAGGTAATAGTGTTGATTGATTCAGGTAGTACCCATAATTTTATTCATTGTAGGGTAGCCAAGGAATTGAATTGTTTCCTATACCCAGCACCAGAATGTCAAGTGATGGTTGCAAATGGAGGAACTATAAATTGCTCTGGAAAATGCCATAATATCAAGCTAAGCATGGGGGAATATGTATTGAATAGTCCAATGCTTTCCATTCCTATGGGAGGTGTTGATGTTGTACTAGGAGTACAATGGTTACAATCTTTGGGGATGGTAGCTTTTAATTTTCAAGAACTTTTCTTGAATTTTTTTTTTAGAAGGAAAGGAATTTGAATTACGGGGTATTGCAGGGAAGCCGGGAAAGATAATAAGCTCTAATGTCATGAAAAAACTTCTAAAGAAAGAACAACGAGGCATAATTGCACAATTATGCTCACTAGAAGTTCCGACATCAAAATCATCTATTTCTGCAGATCTCCAACAAGTCTTTGACAATCATTCCAAGGTGTTTGAAACTCCCAAAGGACTCCCACCTATTCGTGATCATGATCATGCTATTCATTTGATTCCAGGAAGTGTTCCTCCAAACATCAGGCCTTATAGATATCCTTACTTCCAAAAGAGCGAAATTGAACGTATGATTGCAGAAATGTTAGAGACGGGTATAATTCAACCCAGTCAAAGTTCTTTCTCTGCTCCTGTAGTATTGGTACACAAGAAGGATGGATCATGGCGAATGTGTCCGGATTATAGGGAGCTCAATAAGCTCACCATTAAAGACAAATTTCCCATTCCTGTGATTGATGCATTATTGGATGAATTACATGGAGCAATTTATTTTACCAAGTTGGATCTTCGTTCAGGATATCATCAAATTAGAATGAAGACTGAAGATATTCCAAAAACAACATTTCGAACTCATGAGGTCATTATGAATTTTTGGTCATGCCTTTTGGCCTTACCAATGCACCTTCTACATTTCAAGGGTTGATGAATTCCATTTTCAAACCCTTCCTTAGAAAATTTGTGCTAGTATTTTTTGATGATATGCTAATCTACAACAGGTCTTGGAAGGATCATGTTGAACATGTTGACAGGGTGCTCAAACTATTGCAGGAGAAACAATTATATGCAAAAACATCCAAATGTTTCTTTGGAGAACAAGAGGTGGAATATCTGGGTCATATTGTATCTCACGAGGGTGTTAAGGTAGACCCTAACAAAATTAAAGCCATTAAGGAATGGAAAGTCCACACAACCATAAAGCAGTTGCGAGGATTTCTCGGGTTAACAGGGTATTATCGCAAGTTTGTTAAGAATTATGGGAGAATAGCAGCACCTCTAACAACATTATTGAAGAAAGATGCATTTTCATGGACTCCTGAAGCAACTAAGGCCTTTGAACATCTTAAAGAGGCATTGTGCCTAGCACCGGTCTTAGCTACGCCAGACTTCACAAAAACCTTTATTGTGGAATGTGATGCCTCAGGAAATGGAATTGGTGCAGTTTTAATGCAGGAAGGAAGACCCATTGCTTTGAAAGTCGTCCAATCAAAGGAAAGTATTTACAGAAACCTATTTATGAGAAGGAAATGTTAGCAATACTACATGCACTAAAGAAATGGCGAACTTACCTAATGGGAAGACACTTCAAGGTAAAAACTGATCATGATAGTCTTAAACACTTTTTGGAACAAAGACTATCGTCAGAAGAACAGCAAAAATGGGTTACAAAGATGTTGGGTTACGACTTTGAAATAATCTACAAAAAAGGAAAGCTGAATGTTGTTGCAGATGCACTCTCAAGAAAGAATGAAGAAGTGGAAGCATTGCTTTGTGCCATTTCTATTATCCAACCAGATTGGATAACTGAAGCAAGAGATGAATGGAAGAAGGACAAAGATGTATGGATACTCATTCAAAAGTTGCAGCAAGATCCTAGTACATCTGATACATTGAGTTGGAAAAATGATTCCTTATGGTACAAAGATCGCTTATATCTTTGTAAGAATTCCCATCTAAAACAAAAGATTCTTCTGGAATTGCACACTTCTCCTTTAGGAGGACACTCGGGATTTTAAAAAAATTACCACAGGGTGAAGAAAGAATTTTTTTGGGATGGCCTTAAATCTGATATTCAAAAGTTTGTGGCGGAATGTTTGGTTTGCCAGCAGAATAAAGTGGAGACAATTAAGACCCGGGACTTCTACAACCTTTATCCATTCCAAGTCAACGTTGGGAGGAGATTTCAATGGATTTTATCACAGGTTTACCGAAGTCCAAAGGCAAGAATGTCATCATGGTGGTAGTTGATAGAATTACCAAGTATGCACACTTTTGTGCATTATCTCATCCATTTAAAGCAAGTATAGTTGCTACTACATTTGTGGACAGAATTCAAAAGCTACATGGAAGCCCAAGGGTTATTGTGAGCGACAGAGATCCCATTTTTACTGGAAATTTTTGGACGGAGTTATTTTCTTGTTTGGGTACTCAATTAGCTCATGGCTCATCTTATCATCCTCAATCTGATGGTCAAACTGAGATAGTAAATAAATGTTTGGAAGGATATCTTCGTTGTTTTGTATCTGATAAACAAACACAATTGGTCAAGTGGTTACCTCTTGCTGAATGGTGGTATAACACTTCCTTCCATACTGCAGCAAAAATGACCCCATTTATGGCACTTTATGGATATCATCCACCATCCATCACATTATCTTTAAGAGAAAATTCTAAGGTTCAAGCAGTGGAAGATCACATCGAGCATCAGCAAGAAGTTCTCCAACTCTTAAAGGATAACCTGAATTTGGCACAAAATCGAATGAAACAACAGGCAGATCAACATCGCGGCGAGAGAAGTTTTGATGTAGGAGATTGGGTATTTTTACGGCTACAACCATACAAACAAATGTCCCTCAAGCAAGCTAAGAAGGATAATAAATTATCGCCAAAGTACTATGGTCCTTACAAGGTGTTGCAAAATATTGGTACTATGGCATACAAATTGGAGCTTCCTGCTTCTTCACGAGTGCATCCAGTGTTCCATGTTTCATGCTTAAAGAAGGTTATAGGTGAAAATTTTCCAGTTCAAACAATATTGCTAGAACTTGATGAGGAAGGAAAAATCATATTGGAACCTGAAGCGGTCACGGAAACAAGAACTCGACAACTACGAAATCGATCAATTTCAGAGTATCTCATCAAGTGGAAGAACTTACCCACTGAAGATTCTACATGGGAGGATGAGAATTTTATATAAAACCACCCAGAGCTACTCAAGCGTTGAGGAGAACACTTTTTTGAAGGAGAGGGGCATGTTAGGTCCCTATATTACTAGTATAGTCCCTTATTGTTGTTAGTGTAACCCCCTTATTGTTATTATTGTACCCTTGTAACCCCCATATTGTTATTATTGTGCCCTTAAATTATTATTGTTAGGTCGGCTAGGATTACATTGTGGCCCCACTAGGATTACATTGTGGCCCCATGGACACCTATATATAGAAATGAGGTTTTGTAATTTGTATCATCCAAGAATTGTTCATTCATGTATTGTATTGGAGGTTACCCCCTCGAAGTGGCTTATTTCTAAGGCGTTGATATCTCTTTTCTTCTATTTTTGGAGCTGGTTTCACAACATGTGTCCTTCTTCTTTCTCGGTTTGTCCACATCTATGCATTATCTATATTTTAGTTCTTCCTAAACAACAGAATCAAAGAAGGTGTAGCATTTTGTTGTAGCTACTTCCTCTGTTGCTCCTCAAGAACTCTAGCATGTAAAAGAGGATCTTCTCCTTCTTTTTTTTGGAATACAAAATAGCACCCGACACTGTTAAAAAAAAAATTGTCGAAAATTACTTTAAAAAAAAAGAAGTTAATTCAAAATACAACTTTTCATTTTCGGGGTGTTTTTTGCACCCAAAAAAATTGGCTTTTACTTCCATTTTTAAAAAATGTTGAAAATTTACCCCGAAAAAAAAAGGTTATTCCAGAATAAAACTTTTCATTTTCAGGTTGTTTTTTCATGTTTTTTTGATGTTTTTTTTGTTAGATTTCTCATTTTGAGGTAATAGTTCCCGTTTGATCGGTAACTATATTTTGGGCTATAGAGAACCCCTCCCTTTCTTGTCATGTAATTTCCCTTCTTGATTTATATAAGCATAGGGAGTTTGAGTGTTAGCTTATTTAGATCTCCTAGGATATTTACAAGAGGAATAAGGTGTCATCATAATAAAATAGAATAATAATTAAATAAAAGGGGTAAAAAGTCACTTTCAGGTAAATTAAGTGACCCATGGTATTACCCACAATATTTTAAGGAGGGTATTATTATAAAAAGGGAGAAGGAGATTGAAGGGATATCATGGAAAAATTATTGGGATATTGTTAAGGAACTCCAAGAACTACCAAGTAAAAAGGGAAAACCCTGATACCTACCTACTAGCTTCGGTATTGAGAGACATACCCTAGATGCAGACTATTGGCTTCAGGATTGGAAGGCACTCCCTAGTCAACTGTAATATTCTCAACTTTCCATCAACTAATTGGAATATTAGAGTTCTTACTTTTCTTACTTAGTAAGTAAGTAAAAGGGTGGAGGGACCCATAAACCCCATAGATGAATATAATCCACTTTTTTTGTGTGAATGTGGGTTATTTAGATAATGGATCAGCATTATGGAGTGTGGAGAAACTTATTAATGGAGGAAGAGTGGAGATCATGGAGAATACTAAGGAAGATAATGGAGATAGTGCAGGAGTAAAAGTAAAATCATAGAGCATTAATGATGTAATAATGGAACAAGTGGTGCATTAAATGCACACATGATGGAGAGAGTTGAGATTAATTGTAGAGGTCATGGAGATCATGGAGAGACAGTGCAGTCTTTATGGAGACTAGTCGCCACATGTGCAGTGCAGTTATGAGGTGGGCCAAGGCTAGGGAAGGCTCACAACCATATAAGTAAGATGAGGGCAGCAAAGCAAAGGAGTCTCAAATTTGATATTGTATTGTCATTTGACATATTTTTTGCACGCTTGAGCTGTTTAGCTAAGTCCGCAGTGTTTTTTAGCACACGGGTGTTCTCGAGCGGGAATCCCACCCTTACCCACGAGGGACTTAGAGTGCCTACTCTGGGAAGGTTATTTTGAGAATCCATTCATCATTCGGCATTGGTGCCACATTCAACCCCTCTCTTCTGTATATACAGCTTCAATAATTACGCATTCTTTTCTTAGGGTTTGAGAGGAGGAAGGTAGTTTCTAGCATTTCAGCTAGGAAATCGGCAGAGGATTCATCATTTCACCTTGCATTTCCATTTCAGTCTTCCAAGAGAATCATTGTGATATTTGGCATCAAGCCATTTACACCTCCATGCAGCAGCAGTTCCTTCAAGAATTGCGCAGTCCAATCAGGAAAATCTAAGGGAGGAAGGAAGTTCCAAGTATTTCAGCTTGGAATCCTGTGAGGGGTCTTTCCCTCACTTTGGTGATATTATTTCTATTAGCTGTGAGCTATATTTCATCATCCAGCAACAGGTTATAGGTTCAGCCTCCTTGAAAGCACAACCCATTCCAGCAGTTGTGCAGTTTGTAGCTGCAACTTGAGCCGAGGAAGGAGGAGCTAGATCTCAAGTTTTTAGCTTGAGAATCTAGAGAAGGGATAGGCCTTTCATGTATTGATTTGATTGGGTGTGATTGAAAAATTTAGATCATCAGTTCAGCCCCATCTCAACAGTTACCCAGGAGGAGTGTGTAAGCTAGCCAACAGGGGTGTAGTTGGCAACCCAAAAAGCGCTGAAAATCCAAAGTTAAAATTGGGGCAAACCATTTCTGGTTTTTTTTGGGTGTTTTGAGAAGATTCCGTGGTTAAAATACAAGATATTTCTGAGCACTCTAGCAGCCTCCCACACATGGTTCCTCTTCCCAGTAGCAGTAGTTTCCAGCAGTAGCAGCAGTAGCAACACAACATTCCCAGTGCTAGTTTTCATTAGTGTGTTTCAGCCACTTTTTGTTGGCTTGAGTGCATCTTCTTTGGAGCACTGTGTACTTTATATTTGTTGTTGTTTGTAATGATATGAGTCAGTTGTTTCTGCTCATGATTATAATGTCTTGATGTAATTTCTAGCTGCAGTATACTTTTGCATTTTCCAAATTTTAGTGTTATATCCTTGTTTTGCTTATTTGGGATGTTGTAAATGTTCTATATTCCCGCCTTTTCCATTTTGGGATATTACATCAACACTTATATATAGGGAAATCTCATATCCTTAAGAGAACAATTTCTTTTTGAATATTTCATGTTGATATTATTATTTAACTAGTGTCACATTCATGGTTTGAAAGGAGATCATATGCAGTTGAAAAAATCCAAGATAATTGCATGGATCCAAATTAAATTTTGTAGGAGTTCAATCTTGTTGACTCAAGAGTGTTAAACTATTATAATTAGTGGATTAATTAAATTTCATTCAAAAATTGAGCTCTAGCCAAACCCTTTCCAGGGAGGTGTTGTGTCACTGTCCAAGAGGTAGGTTAATAAAGGCATAGTTCCATGCTGAAGGGGCCAATATTGACATTGAGACTCAAATTACTAGAATGTGATATCTCAAGCCAATTTAAATTCCTATCATAAGGGTCGATTCATTCTCATAAGCAGGGACGAAGGGAAGCATAGGAACCAAATCATTAGGGAACAACATAGGGTCATATACTGCCTTTTCTAGGGATCAATTACCTTTCTCATGATTTGGTCAAATAGGAGCTAAATGAGGGTTGAGCATCATTTATTGGATCGAATTAATACTCCATGCAAAGAGGATAGAGGAGTATCAATCATGTTATTCTGTGAGGGTTGATATTGATGTTTCACTCTCCAATTATTAGGGGCCACAATACTATATGTAAGAAGAGTTCGATATTATAGACTACATAAGGTTGAATCCAACATCTGTGAGGGTCGAGGTTGGAGTTCTCAATAATCGAATGCCACGTAAATATTATGGATCCATATGACTGAAAATTATGGGTGGTTGACATTGTGACCTACGTGACATCTAGATTCACTAATTGTGAGGCTCGATGTTGTTGTTAGGAGACGAATGTGAAAATTACTTGAAATGTAACAACTAGAATTTATTCTTCTAATTGATTAATTATGTAGTTTATTTTTCTACGACAAAATAAAGAATAACTCACACTACAATTTCTTCACCATAAAAATATTATGGAAAATAAAACAGGAGCTAAGAAAATATAACACACACACATAATAATTTTGACAATGCTATTTTTGGACAAATGTCCCCAGAAAAAATCAATGTGGGAAAATCAGTGAAGTAGATGAGGGTTTTATTATTATTCTTTAGCAACAAAAATTCTACGTACAATATAGATTCCAAACTAGCAATACTCTCCAAAGTCATCACTGGAAAAACTATTAAGGGAAATTTTCCCTTATCCACAAGAAATGTGGCAGCAATTTGGCTACTCAAACTGGCTATACAAGACCCCTGCATGGGCCCCTACATAGATGTTGCGCAACTTGTAACTCGCACTGCCTAAAATAGCCTCTAATAAAGATGTATTTCCTACTATTTCTGCTAGAAGTGATTCTTTGGTCCTCAGGAAATTTATTCTCGCCTTAGGCTATTGAATCGACGTCCTCCTCAGCCAAATCAAACTTCCCTCTTAATCTTATTGCGCAATCCCTCCACAACCTCCTTTGGAATAATTCAAACTCTTATGGATGACTCTTCCGACATTAGAAACCTCTACCAAAAATTATACTGTTGATTCTTGTCCTCTACTACTGATCTCTTGGCTCAAATTCTCTTCCTAATTGAATCAATACACTCTAGGAAATTCGATCTGCCTATATCATTCACCCAATTGATGTGTCTATCTCCATCCTAATATCTTGCTCTTATAATATCTCATTAGCGAACCAAAGACATGATTAGATCCCTATCAATGATTAAGATCATATCAAACTCAATCTGTGTGAGTTTCTAGAGCATTCTCACTTTTCTCAATTAATTCCCTTTAATTAATCGATTTTCCCAAGTTAGACTTAGGAATTTTTAATTATCGATCAATTAATTTAATTGAGTTGTCTCTGGTGTTTTATCCCTAAAACTTTTTTGGGTTTTGGATATCTTGTGTTTCTTAGCCTCTCTAACCAAAGTCAAGACTAGAACATTTTTTCGATGCTACAAAAACTAAAACTCCCTCTTAGCGAGGAAGATGTTTTGTCTTCTCCCATAACATCCACCTCACGTTGTCAATGTCTAATAGTTATGGAAACCTACCACTACCCACCAACCATTACGCATACTCTAATTCATCTTCCATTATGTATCTAAATCATGTTGCCCCTCAGCATCTGACTATAACTAGAACTGTAACTACCCCTCAAGATCCAACTGCAAAATCCTAAACACTGATCCATCTACAACTGAATATTGTGGGCCCCTGTAGCAAGGGTAATCATCCATATGAGGAGTAAATTTCAACTAAAACTCCTCCTCTACGGACCCTACCCAAATCTCTACAAATCTAGGATCTAGAGCTCAATGTATCCCTACCTCTCTCTTAGAGGTATAGCTGCATACAAAGTGAATTCGTCCTCTAGCCTAGAATAAAAATCATCAATATATGTCAAAGTTGTTTCTTATTTTTGCTTCTCCTTATTGTCGTTCTTTGCTTAAGACCTTTATTTTCCTTCCTCTTCGATGTAAGGGATATATTATCTTCCTCCTTCACACTCTTCGGTCTTTTTCTATTACTGGGGCTGATATTGCTCTCAACCAAAGAAAGCCTCATTTCTTCCTGTGTGAAATCATCCCACAATTGATACCAAACAAGTATATTATCTCCTATGGTGATGCCTTGGATGAAATTTTCCCACTCTGGGGTGAAACTATTGAGAGTTGTATGCACTAGCTCACTCTCTTGTAGTGATTTTCCAACTGCTTCAATCTTGTCTCAGACACTTTTAATTCTGATGAGATAAGGAGTGACTCCTTCACCCTAATGCATCTTGGTGGTCTTCAACTTCTATTTCAAGAACATCTTCTGGTTCTCAGAAGGATTCTACAAAAGTTTTGGTGAGTGCATCCACATTTCTCTGGTCGTATTCTTGGGCATTAAGTGTGAGACTATATGATCTTTGAACTCCATCGATAATCAACCACTTCACCTTGGCCATCTCTCTATGTTATGCAACCAACTCCAAAAATAGAAGAAAAGATACATAACAACTTAGACATCAACCTCTTCGAGGGGGAAACCTCCTTTACATTGCATAAATGAACAATTTTTGGATGATACAAATGAAAAAACCTACCTTCTATATATAGGAGTCTAAGGGGTCACAATATAACAATATGGGGACCACATGGGGACAACAATAACAATAATGGGGCTACAACTATGGGGCATAATAATAACAATATGGGGACTACATGGGCACAAAAATAACAATAATTGGGCTACACTAGTATTATGGGGACCTAACATGCCCCTCTCATTCAAAAAAGTGTTGTCCTCAATTCTTGAGTAGTTCTGGATGCTTCTGTATAAAATTCTCATCCTCCTATGTCGAAACTTCAACAGATAATTTTTTCCACTTGATGAAATACTCTGCAATTGATCGATTTCGTAGCTGTCGAGTTCTTGTTTCCATGACTGCTTCAGGTTCCAATATGATTTTTCCTTCCTCCTAAAGTTCTGGAAATATTTTTTGAACTAATAGCTTGTCACTTATAACCTTCTTTAAGCATGAAACATGGAAAACTGGGTGCACTTAGGAAGATGCTAGAAGCTCCAATTTGTATGCCATAGTACCAATCTTTTGCTACACCTTTTAAGGACCATAATACTTTGGTGATAATTTATTATCCTTCTTAGCTTGCTTTAGGGACATTTATTTGTATGGTTGTAGACGTAAAAATACCTGGTCGCCTACATCAAAACTTTTTTCACTGCGATGTTGATATTCCTGGTGTTTCATTTTATTTTGTGCCAAAGTGAGGTTATCCTTTAAGAGTTGGAGAACTTGTTGTTTATGCACAATGTGACCTTCCACTACTTGAATCTTAGAATTGTCTCTTAAATATGATGTGATGGATGGTGGATGATATCCATAAAGTGCCATAAATGGGGTCATTTTTGATGTCGTATGGAAGGAAGTGTATACCACCATTCAGCCAGAGGTAACCACTTGACCCGTTGTGTTTTTTTATTAGATACAAAACAATGAATATATCCTTCGAAACGTTTGTTCACTATCTTAGTTTTCCCATGAAATTGAGGATGATATGATGAGATATGAGCTAACTGAGTACCCAAACAAGAAAATATTTTTGTCCAAAATTTTCCTATAAATATGGGATCTCTGTCACTTACCATAATCTTTGGGTTTCCATGTAGCTTTTGAATTTTTTCCATAAATATAGTAGCAATTGTACTAGATTTAAATGGATGAGATAATGCACATAAGTGTGCATACTTGGTAATTCTACCAACTACCACCATGATGACAGTATTTCCTTCGGACTTGGGTAAACCTATGATAAAATCCATTGAAACCTCATCCCAACTTTGACTTGGAATGGATACAGGTTGTAACATACCCATGGTCTTAATTGTCTCAACTTTATTTTTTTGGAAAACCAAACATTCCGCCACAAACTTTTGAATATCAGATTTAAGGCCATCCCAAAAAAAATCCTTCTTGACCCTGTGGTAAGTTTTTAAAATCTTGAGTGCCCTCCTAAGGGGGAGGTTTGAAATTACAAAATAATATTTTGTTTGAGTTGGGAATTCTTACAAATATATAAGTGATCTTTGTACCATAATGAATTATTTTTCCAGCTAAATGTTTCAGATGTATTGGAATCTTGCTACAAATTGTGAATGAGTGTCCACACCACTTCATCATTCTTCCGTTCATCCCTTGCTTCGGTTATCCACTCAAGTTGGATAATAGAAATGGCACATGAAATGCTTCCACATCCTCATCCTTTCTTGAGAGTGCATCTCCAACAACGTTTTGCTTCCCTTTTTTGTAGATGATTTGAAAGTCATAACCCAACATCTTTGTGACTCATTTTTTCTACTCTTTTGAAGATAATGTTTGTTCCAAAAAGAATTTAAGACTATCATGGTATTTTTTACCTTGAAGTTTCTTCCCATTAGGTAAGGTCGCCATTGCTTTAGTGCATGTAGTATTGCCAACATTTCCTTCTCATAAATATGTTTCTATAAATACTTTCCTTTGATTGGACGACTTTCAAAAGAAATGGGTATTCCTTCTTGCATTAAAACTGCACCAATTCCATTTCCTGAGGCATCACATTCCACAATGAAAAAATTTGTGAATTATGACGTAGATAAGACCGATGCTTGGCACATTGCCTCTTTAATATGTTCAAAGGCCTTAGTTTCTTTTGGAGTCCAATAAAATGCATATTTCTTCATTAATGATGTTAGAGGTGTTGATATTCTCCCATAATTCTTAACAAACATGTAATAATACCCTATTAACCCTAGAAATCCTCGAAGATTCTTTATGGTTGTGGGGATTTTAGATTCCTTAATGGATTTAATTTTGTTAGGGTCTACCTTAACACCATCATGAGATAAAATATGACCCAAATATTCGACCTCTTGTACTCCAAAGAAACATTTGAAGGTTTTTGCATATACTTGTTTCTCCTCTAATAGTTTGAGCACCTTGTCAACATGTTGAACATGATCCTTCCAAGACTTGTTGTAGAATAATATATCATCAAAAAATACTAACACAAATTTTCTAAGGGTTTGAAATGGGAATTCATCAAACCTTGAAATGTGGAAGGTGCATTAGTAAGGCCAAAAGGCATGACCAAAAATTCATAATGACCCTAATGAGTTCTGAATGTTTTTTTTGAAATGTCTTCAGTCTTCATTCTAATTTGATGATATCCAGAATGAAGATCCATCTTGATGAAGTAAATTTCTCCATGTAATTCGTCCAATAATTCATTAATGACAGGGATGGGAAATTTAACTTTAATAGTAAGCTTTTTGAGCTCCCTATAATCTAGACACGTACGCCATGATCCATCCTTTTGTGCACCAATACTATTGAAGCGGAGAAATAACTTTGACTAGGTTGAATTATACCAGCCTCTAGCATTTCTACAACCATACGTTCAATCTCACTCTTTTGATTATAAGGATATCTGCAAGGCCTTATGTTTGGAGGAACACTTCCTAGAATCAAATGAATAGCATGATCATGATCACGAATAGGTAGGAGTCCTTTGGGAGTCTCAAACACCTTGGAATTATTATCCAAGACTTTTTTGAGAATTGGAGAAATAGATGGTTTTGATGTTTGAACTTCTAGTGAGCATAATTGTGCAATTACGCCTCGTTGTTATTTCTTCAAAATATTTTTCATCACATTAGAGCTGAGTATATTTCCCGGATTCCCTGCGATACCCCATAATTCAACTTCCTTTCCTTCTGAATTTTTTTTTAGGAAAATTTCTTGAAAATTAAAAGTTATCGTCCCCAAATATTGTAACCCAAATATTCGACCTCTTATACTCCAAAAAAACATTTGGAGGTTTTTGCATATAATTTCTTCTCCTCTAATAGTTTGAGCACCCTGTCAACATGTTTAACATGATCCTTCCAAGACTTGTTGTAGATTAGCATATCATCAAAAAATACTAACACAAATTTTCTAAGGGTTTGAAAATGGAATTCATCAAACCTTGAAATGTGGAAGGTGCATTAGTAATGCCAAAAGGCATGACCAAAAATTCATAATGACCCTCATGAGTTCTGAATGTTGTTTTCAAAATGTCTTCAATATTCATTCTAATTTTATGATATCCAGAATGAAGATCCATCTTGGTGAAGTAAATTTCTCCATGTAATTCATCAAATAATTCATCAATGGCAGGGATGGGAAATTTAACTTTAATAGCGAGCTTGTTGAGCTCCCTATAATCTGGACACGTACGCCATGAACCATCCTTTTTGTGCACCAATACTATTGGAGTAGAGAAATAACTTTGATTAGGTTGAATTATACCAGCCTCTAGCATTTCTACAACCATATGTTCAATCTCACTCTTTTGAGTATAAGGATATCTGTAAGGCCTTATGTTTAGAGGAACACTTCCTAGAATCAAATAAATATCATGATCATGATCATGAATAGGTGGGAGTCCTTTGGGAGTCTCGAACACCTTGGAATGATTGTCCAATACTTTTTGGAGATCTAGAGAAATAGATGATTTTGATGTTTGAAATTCTAGTGAGCATAATTGTGCAGTTACACCTCGTTGTTCTTTCTTCAAAATATTTGTCATGAAATTAGAACTGATTATATTTCCCGGCTTCCCTGCGATACCCATAATTCAAATTCCTTTCCTTCTAAATATTTTTTTTAAGAAAATTTCTTGAAAATTAAAAGGTATCGTCCCCAAAGATTGTAACCATTGTAATCCTAGTACAACATAAGCACCACCCATTGGAATGGATGGAATTGGACTATTCAATACATATTCCCCCATGGTTAGCTTGATATTATGGAAAATTCCAAAGCAAATTATAGTTCCTCCATTTTCAACCATCACTTGACACTATGGTGTTGGGTATAGGAAGAAATTCAATTACTTGGCTACCTTACAATGAATAAAATTATGGGTAATACGCGAATCAATCAACACTATTACATTTTTCTTCTTGATATGTCCTTATATCTTGAGAGTTTGAGGAGTGGTAATTCCTGCCAATGCATTGTAGGATATGGTGAGATTCATTTCTTCTTCCTCTAGGGTTGGTTCCTGGTGTATATCCTCTTCTTTTGAAGTTCCTTGTTCCTTTTCTTCCTCCTCTTCACAATCTATGTAAAAAAAATTATTCTCGGCACACTTATGACCTTTAGTGTATTTTCTATCACAACTATAGCAAATCCATTTTTCTTTTTTTCTTCCATTTTTTTGTGGTGTCAACCTTGTAGTTTGTGGAAGTCTAAAAGTAATAACACTTCCATATTTATAGTTGTGAGAGGTAGGCTTCCTTTTGTTAAGTCCCTATATTAATAAGAGATAGCCTCTATTATGTTATTAGTGTAAACTCCTTATTGTTATTATTGTACCCTTGCAATCCCCATTTTGTTATTATTGTGCCCTTAAATTATTATTGTTAGGTCGGCTAGGATTACATCGTGGCCCACTAGGATTACATTATGGCCCCATGGACTCCTATATATAGAAAGGAGGTTTTGTGAATTGTATCATCCAAGAATTGTTCATTTATGTAATGTATTGGAGGTTGCTCCCTCGAAGTGGCTCATTTCTAAGGCGTTTATATCTCTTTTCTTCTCTTTTTGAGTTGGTTACACAACATTTGGTATCAGAGCTTTGGGATTCTAGGGTTTCGCTGCTCCAAACAGGTCATCGTGGCATTTTCGCTATAACTTTTTTTCTACGAAGCTTCAGACGCTGAAATTTTTAGGGTGCGAAGCTGAAATCTTGAGGAAGGTTGTCTAAAAATTTCAGATCTTGGTTCGCAATATTTGAGGAGATATCATCTGTGGAAGTTAGGTATTTTTTCAGGCTCATAAACAGGTCATCGTGGCATTTGCGCTATAAAGTTTTTTGTACGAAGGTTCAGAGTCTGAAATTCATATGGTGCGAAGCTGAAATCTTGAGGAAATTCGTCAAAAAAATTTCAGAACTTGGTTCGCAATATTTTTGGAGATATGATCTGTGGAAGGTAGTGCTTTTTCAGGCTCCTGAATTGCATCTCAAAGAGGTGATCGTGGGAAAACTTCAATAACTCTCTATCTGGGCCTCAGATTGAAGTGCCGTAAAAAGTGGTCGCAAGTACACAGACTGAAGTTTCTGGGCTAGCAATTTCAGAGACAAAGGACAAAACAGTGACACGTGGCAAGTCGTACAAGTTCGCTCTACTGAACCAGTCCAGAATTAGGTCATTGTGGGAGATTGGACACAACTTTGTCTTGGAGCATCAAAATCAGGTCAGACCTGTGGCATTTGAAAGAAGCTTCAGAGGGGTACTACAGGGCTGAATTTCAGATATCGAAGATTTTCAAGCACAGAGATAATACAATTTCAATATCGAGCTCCTCAAAGCTAGAAAAAGGTGTGTATTTTTCCGAATTGCATAAGTCTTGTTTGAAGAATCAATTTGAATTGATTCCAAGGGCATATTTTAGAATTTTTATCAGTATTGGGTTCCATAATGCCTCCAAAAAATAATTCCATACCCATTAATCCCTCAAAAAGCTATACTATGACACATGAAGAGGAAGAGTTGCAGTATGAGATATCAAAATTACGGTACCAAGTGCAACAAGTTTCAATCTTACGAAGAGAAATTGAAGATGAAATAGATGGTTTAAAAGCAGAAATGGAGGCTAATTTGGATGGTTTGAAGGATCAAATAATATCAAATATGGATGATAAATTAGTGGAAGATCACATCGAGCATCAACAACAAGTTCTCCAACTCTCAAAGGATAACCCAACTTTGGTGCAGAATCTAATGAAACAACAAGAAGATCAACATCACATCGAAAGAAGTTATGAAGCAGTCATAGAAACAAGAACTCAGCAAGTACGATCAATTTCAGAGTATCTCAGCAAGTGGAAGAACTTTCCTGTAAAATATTTCACATGGGAGGATGAGAATTTTATACAGAAGCATCAAGAAATAATCAAGCGTTAAGGACAACACTTGTTTGAAGGAGAGAGGCATGTTAAGTCCCTATATTAATAGTGTAGCCCCTTATTATGTTAGTGTAGCCCCCCTTATTGTTATTATTGTACCCCTGTAACCCCCATATTGTTATTATTGTGCCCTTAAATTATTATTGTTAGGTCGGCTAGGATTACATCATGGCCCCACTAGGATTATATTGTGGCCCCATGGACTCCTATATATACAAGGAGGTTTTGTTCATTTGTATCATCCAAGAATTGTTCATTTATGTAATGTATTGGAGGTTTCCCCCTCGAAGTGGCTCATTTCTAAGGAGTTTATATCTCTTTTCTTCTCTTTGAGTCAAGTTACAAACACTTTTCGCCATAATTTTTCTTTCAATTTTTCTTGCCAACCTGAATGCCTTCTCCATTGAATCAAGTTCCCAAATTTGAACCTCTTGTTGGATGTTATCCTTTAAAGTATCTATGAAGATATCAATCATGTGCTCCTCTGGAATATGTGCTCCACCATTGAATCCTTTTGTTTGAGATTTATGATTGGCTAAAGAAGGTGTTTCTCTTTGTATCCTCATAATGTGCAATCATTTCCTTCTTAAAAATTGACCAAGTGACAATTTTTTTACGACATCAAAGCCATTGATAACATACAAATGTATTGGGTTCTAAATATAAAGTTGCAATGCATACCATTTGCGTGTTTTTCACATTATGGAGATCAAAGTATTGCTCCATCTGTAGTATCCATGTTACGGAATCCTTGCCATCAAACTTCCTCATATCGATCTTTGGAATATGGTCATGGGTCTTCAATCCAACATTAGAGTATATGAAATCATGATTAACATTTATTTTGTTCTCATCATGAGTTTCCTCTACTACCCTTTCACCATTAGGAAGATTTTCTTGTAGCAACTTTGCCCAACCTTCCTTCAAAACTTCCATGTATTTCTTCAAATATTCCATGTTTCCTTCTATACCATCGATATGAGTTTCCAAACCATCCATATTAGCTTATAGTTCATTTTTGGTTGTCTTATGTGACAGGGAATTTTTTTTCACTTGGTCTTGTAATTTTGAGATCATGTTGCAATTCTTCCTCTTCGTGTGTCATAGTAGATATTTATGAGGTCTTAATGGGTGTGGATTTTTTTTTGAGGCATTTTAGAACTCAATATTGATATATATGCTTCAATATGCCCTTCGTTGTGTCAGAACCTTTCATGCATTTCAATTTACCCTTCACAAATATATACTCTTGTTTTAGCAAAGTCACGAATACGTCATTCTACGTGTTATCGCAGCTAAGTCATAACACTAAATCCCATTATTTCGAAAATCGGGTCATATTCTGGATGGAGCTCCTACTGCAAACATTATAAGGTATAATTGGGACTTCATATCCAGGATACCCCCTGAATGTTGGCGGGTCCAACACCGTCAACATTTCTGGCGCTAGAAGGAGGGCCAAATGACAAGCTAAGTCCATGAAGTTGGTTGCAAACTTTCCTATATTTTAATGGCTTCTTCGCATATCTTAACCCCAACATGTTTTTCTAGAATTGAAAATATGAAAGTGCTCAAGGAGGTAATTAATGACTTGCCAAATATGAATTTTGATGGTGAGGGTGGAACAACCATTCTTAAGCACACCACTTGTTTTCTTTAATTTTTCATTGATCATGATATTCATTGTGAGGATACTTCTTGCAGGTTGCTCATTTTAAGTGTGCGTTAAGGAAAGGTATTACACATTTCCAACTGCTTCTATTCACTCTTTCAAACATCTTTTCAAGGATTTGTACTACGCTTTTGACAGGTATGCTTATAAAAAAAATTATAGTGTTATGAAAACAGCTCCAAAAATTGAAGAAAAGAGAGATCAACCCCTTAGAAATCAGCCACTTAGAGGGGGAAACCTCCTTTACATTAAATAAATGAACAATTTTTGGATGATACAAATTAAAAAGCCTCCTTTCTATACATAGGAGTCCATGGGGTCACAATATAATCCTAGCTGACCTAACAATAATAATGTAAGGGCACAACTATAACAATAGTGGCTTTTATGGGGCATAATAATAACAATATGGGGGCTACATGGGTACAATAATAACAATAAGGGGGCTACACTAACAACAATAAGGGACTACACTAGTAATGTAGGGACCTAACATGCCCCTCTCATTCAAAAAAGTGTTGTCCTAAATTCTTGAGTAGCTTTGGAAGCTTTTGTATAAAATTCTCATCCTCCCATGTGGAATCTTCAGTGGGTAAGTTATTCCACATGATGAGATACTCTAAAATTAATCGATCTTGTAGCTGTAAAGTTCTTATTTCCATGACTTATTCAGGTTCCAATATGATTTTTCCTTCCTCATCAAGTTTTGGAAATATTGTTTGAACTGGAAGTTTGTCACCTATAACCTTCTTTAAGCATCAAACATGGAAAATTGGGTGCACTCGAGAAAAAGCAGGAAGCTCCAATTTGTATGCCATAGTACCAATCTTTTGCAACACCTTTTAAGGACCATAGTACTTTGGCGATAATTTATTCTCCTTCTTAGCTTTCTTGAGGGACATTTTTTTGTACGGTTGTAGCTGTAAAAATACCCAATCTATTACATCAAAACTTCTCTTGCTGTGAAGTTGATCTCCTTGTTGTTTCATTCGATTTTGTGCCAAATTTAGGTTATCCTTTAAGAGTTGGAGAAATTGATCTTCCATTGCTTGAACCTTAGAATTTTCTCTTAAATATGATGTGATGGACAGTGGATGATATCCATAAAGTTCCATAAATTGGGTAACTTTTGCTACAATATGGAAGGAAGTGTTATACCACCATTCAGCTAGAGGTAACCACTTGATCCATTATGTTTGTTTATCAGATACAAAGCAACGAAGATATCCTTCCAAACATTTTTTCACTATCTCAGTTTTGCCATTGGATTGAGGATGATAAGATGAGCTATGAGTTAGTTGAGTACCCAAACAATAAAATAATTCCGTCCAAAAATTTCTAGTAAAAATGGGATCTCCGTCGCTTACAATAATCTTTGGGTTTCCATGTGTCTTTTGAATTGTTTCCATAAATGCAGTAGCAATTTTACTTGCTTTAAATGGATGAGATAATGCACAAAAGTGTGCATATTTTCTAAGTCTATCAACTACCACCATGATGACACTCTTTCCTTCGGACTTAGGTAAACCTGTGATAAAATCCATTGAAACCTCCTCCCAACATTGACTTGGAATGGATAAGGTTGTATAAGACCCTGGGTCTTAATTGTCTCAACTTCATTTTGCTGGCAAACCAAAGATTCTGCCACAAAATTTTGAATATCAAATTTAAGGCCATCCCAAAAAAAACTTTCTTCACCCTGTGGTAAGTTTTTAAAATTCCTGAGTGTCCTCCTAAGGGAGAGGTGTGCAATTCCAAAAGAATATTTTGTTTTATTTGGGAATTATTACAAAGATATAAGTAGTCTTTGTACCATAATGAATGTTTTTTTCAACTAAATGTATCAGATGTACTAGGATCTTGCTGCAACTTTTGAATGAGTGTCCACACCTTCTTCATCATTCTTCCATTCATCCCTTGCTTCGGTTATCCAATTTGGTTGGATAATAGAGATGGTTCAAAGAAATGCTTCCACCTATTCATCCTTTCTTGAGAGTGCATCTGCAACAACATTTAGCTTCCCTTTTTTGCAGATGATTTCAAAGTCATAACCCAACAACTTTATGACCCATTTTTGTTGCTCTTTTGAAGATAGTTTTTGTTCCAAAAAGTATTTAAGACTATCATGATCATTTTTTACCTTGAATTGTCTTCCCATTAGGTAAGGTCATCATTTCTTTAGTGTAGGTAGTATTTCCAACATTTCCTTCTCATAAATAGCGTTTGTAAATACCTTCATTTGATTGGAAGACTTTCAAAAGCAATGGGTCTTCCTTCTTGCATTAAAACAACAACAATTCCATATCCTGAGGCATCACATTCCACAATAAAAAATTTTGTGAAGTCTAGCATAGCTAAGACCAGTGCTAGGCACATTGCCTCTTTAATATGTTCAAAGGCCTTAGTTGCTTCAGGAGTCCATAAGAATGCATCTTTATTCAATAATGTTGTTACAGGTGCTGTTATTCTCCGATAATTCTTAAAAACTTGTGATAATACCCTGTTAACTAGAGAAATACTCGCAACTTCTTTATGGTTTTGGCGACTTTCCATTCCTTAATGGCTTTAATTTCGTTAGGGTCTACCTTAACACCCTCATGAGATACAATATGATCCAGATATTCCACCTCTTGTACTCCAAAAAAAAATTTGGAGGTTTTTTCATATAATTGTTTCTCCTCCAATAGTTTGAGCACCCTGACAACATGTTGAACATGATCCTTCCAATACCTATTGTAGATTAGTATATCATCAAAAAATACTAACACAAATTTTCTAAGGAAGGGTTTGAAAATGAAATTCTTCAACCCTTGAAATGTAGAAGGTGCATTGGTAAGGTCAAAAGGCATGACCAAAAAATTCATAATGACCCTCATGAGTTCGAAATGTTGTTTTTATAATATCTTCAGTCTTCATTCTAATTTGATGATATCCTAAACGAAGGTCCAACTTGGTAAAATAAATTTCTCAATGTAATTCATCCAATAATTCATCAATCACAAGAATGGGAAATTTATCATTAATAGTGAGCTTATTGATCTCCCTATAATCTGGACACATGTGCCATGATATAATCTTCTTGTGCACTAAT
Source organism: Pinus albicaulis (assembly GCA_034641835.2). Lineage (NCBI taxonomy): Eukaryota > Viridiplantae > Streptophyta > Pinopsida > Pinales > Pinaceae > Pinus > Pinus albicaulis. The sequence continues at coordinate 1,795,657,475 of CM076578.1, read as the reverse complement.
ACTACTGGAGCAGAGAAAGAACTTTTACTAGGTTGAAATATACTAGCCTCTAACATTTCTGCAATCATACGTTTAATTTCGCTCTTTTGGACATAAGGATATTTGTAAGTCCTGGTGTTTGGAGGAAAACTTCCTGGAATCAAATGAATAGCATGATCATGATCATGAATAGGTGGAAGTCCTTTGTGGGTTTCAAACACCTTGGAATGATTGTCCAAGAATTTTTGGAGATTTGGAGAAATAAATAATTTTAATGTTAGAACTTCTAGTGAGCATAATTGTGCAATTACGCCTCATTGTTCTTTCTTCGGAAGCTTTGTCATGACATTAGAGATTATTATCTTTACCATCTTCCATGTGATACCCCATAATTCAACTTCCTTTCCTTTCACACCATCTTTAGTTACAATATGCCCTAAGAGTTTTCCCTCATCTAAAGCAAATAAAGATTTTTGAGGATCGAGAGAAAGGCCATACCTTCTGCATTTTTCAAAAGTTCTTCTTAAATGCTCAATATGATCATTATCATTCTTCGAAAATACTGTGATATCATCGAGATACACCACCAAAAACTTGTCCTTCTCTCCAACAAAAGCTATGTCCATTGCCCTCTGAAAAGTAGCTCCTGCATTAATTAATCCAAATGGCATCCTGGCATACATAAATGTTCCCCATGGTGTAGTAAATGCAGTTTTCTTCTGATCCTTTGGAAGTACGACCACCTGATTATAGCCAGAAAAACCATCCATCATTGACATTCTGGATGCTCCCACCACTTTCTGCAGGATGTGGTCCATCTTAGGCAGTGGATAATTGTCCTTTAATGATGCTCTATTTAAATTCCTGAAATCCACGCACAGCCTTATTTCTCCATTTTTCTTTCGAACAGGAACAAGGTTTGCCACCCATTCTGAGTATCTCAATGGCACAATTATTTTGGCCTTCAGTAACTTCCTAATTTCTTTTTCAATAGAGGGAAGCAGCAAAGGATTTATCTGTCTGAGTTTCTGCTTATAAGGCTTCGCATCTTCCCTCAAAGGAATTTTATGCTGCATTATATTAACATCAAAAGTTTTAAGGTCCTGATAGGACCATGCAAATACATATTTATAAGATTGAAACAATTTCAAATATTTTTCTTTATAATCCTTTGGGACCCTTTTGGATAATTTTACAATTTTGGGATCAGCATAAGTACCCAGATTTAAGTCTTCCACTTGATCTTCTTCCACAACTTTACTTGGCTTCAATGGAATATCATCTTTGTTAAAAATCTTTCTAGAGGCACCAGACCTCTAGGTATAACATTTCCTTTCAGCTGCAGCACTTTATTACCTGCTATCTTCTCTTTCCATCTGTTTTCTGCAATATTTTCGGCTTCCTCTTCTTCATTATCATCGATCTCCATATTAGAGTATTCTCTCACTGTCTCCATAAATCTCTTCATCTGTTCATCATCTTCAAAAGACTGCGAGTGCTTAATATTATCTGGGATAGATGGCCTGTAACGTACCTCCACTTCATATCTTAAAAGTGGATTCTGAGGAGGATGGAACGTACTGGCAGCTACAACAAGAGAATCTGCTATTCTGTTCTGCTCCCGGGGCATGAACTGTATGTTAAATGCCAAGAAGAAATTTTCTACCATGTCCCATACTTCGTTTCTATATGCTCTCAGCCGAGGGTGCTTGGTTTGGCATTGATTTCTGATCTGCCTTAGCACCAGCTTAGAACCTCCCATGACTTTTAGACTTTGGATGCCCATGTTTCTAGCTGTTTGCAGTCCCAATAGAAGTGCTTCATATTCAGCTACGTTATTGGTAGCCTCATATTCCAATTTAAAGGACAGTGGCGCCCACTTTCCTGTAGGAGAGATCAATAATACCCCAGCTCCATTGCCTTCTCTTGAATTTGCTCCATCAAAATGCAAATTCCAAATTTCTGATTCCTGATCTTCTTTAAGCTGCTCATTTTGGATTTGACCAAAAAGGGGCTCATGGGCACAATTTTGATTTTCTTCTAACATCAAACATGAAAAATCTCCCTCTTTATTATAAATTGGGGAGTTCTCTGAGCAGTCAGCCTTAGTTACCATTTTAACAAATCTAGTCTCCCTGTATAACCTCCTCTCCTGACCTCCAAAGACTGGGACTGTAGCATATGTTAAATCTAATTTGATTGACCCCCCAATTTTTGTACCCCAGGACCTTGACAGTAACATGCCAAAGCGGGCTGGGATATCAGCGACCACAATGTCCATGACCACGCTCTTTGCTGGAATTTGGGCCAAATTGACCACTAAATCTTTAATCATTCCCAAGCATTTAACCCTTTTAGAATCAAAAGAATATAGGTCTTTGTATGGTCTTGTAATTTGCAGTCCTAGTTGTTCCATGACAGACAGAGGCATAAGATTATGGGAAGCCCCAGAATCTAACATACAATTATGTAACAACAAGTCATGAATAACTAGAGACACATAGAAAGGAGGAGTAGAAGGGTCTATCTCCTCGACATGTGGGCCAAAGACTACCATGGGTCTTTCTTCTTGAAGGTTTAAACTATCAGGCGCAATTGGTATTTTAGGAGGAAGCATAAAGGAGGTAACTTGAGACTGATATACAGGCTGTTTTAACAGTTCAGTCAGGGGAACTGGAATCTTAATTTTCTCAAGTTCTTTTTGCAGATTAAAAGCAGGAGGGGGTTTTTCTATCACTACCTCTTTTGACTCTTTATTTTCAGCTGAAGATTTAATTTCTTTTGACACTGGCTGATCATTAGGAGCACTGACTACTTTGGAAGAAGAAGGAATCTGATCATTGGGCTGCAAGGGAGCGTTTAGAGGGTTCTTACCTTTTTCTATGTTTCTTTTTGTTGCTGATTCCTTCTGAGCCGATGCTTCTTTCTGAGGTGGTTCCTCTTCTTGATCTTGACTTCGGGTCCTCTTCCTTGAAGATCTGAGATCATATTTTACATTGAATTGTGCTTGCATGAAATCAGCAAACTACTTACAATAATGGTCAATCTATGCTTCTTCTTCTTCGTCTTGTAATGGGCATTCTATATCATCATTATTTGAAAAAGCAAGATTTGAATCTTCTAATTCATAAGCAGCATCTTCAATGGAGTCATCTACTGGTCCTTCCAGGTACAATGGATGTGGTACCTGATCTTGCTACTCCTTCGCTTCTCTCGGCAGTATCTGCAATGGTGGTCTTTTGTACTGGGGATTATATCCTCTGTTTGGAGCATTATAGAAATTATTGGGAGCTACATTTTTAGCCTCTAGTTCAAGCTTGACCATCTTCTTTATCATTCTGCTTATTTCATCCATTTTATCTGAATCATTTTCCTGATTAGAGGAGGAGACTTCTTCTTTGCCTCTCCTCCTAGTATCTTGTTCAATTTTTCCCTTCAACTTCCCAGTGGAGGCAAAGTTTGCTTCCAATTCTAGAGTATCTGATTGAGCATCATCTAAAGTGGCAGGTTTTATTTCTCTCAGTGAGAATCCAAAGTCAAAATCAAAGGCTGCTATAAAAATTATCTTGGCAGCTATTTCATGGGGCTTCATTTCAGGAGGCAGGCTCAAATATAGCTTGTTAAATATTTTAATAAACTCTGATACTCCTTCATTTTGCTTCTTTTTTAAATTATTAAATTCAGTAAGACACTGACCATAATCTTTCTTTTCTCCCCACTTTCTGAGAAAATTATTCTCCATCTCTTCCCAGGTAGTCACAGAACGATTTCCCAATGTCTTAAACCATTTTCTGGCTTCACCTTCCAAAGATTGAACAAATAATCTTAAGACCACATCCAAATGTTCCAGATTTAAGTTTTCTGCAAAAGAGCAGAAAGTCTCAAGATGTTTCTGAGCACCAATTTCATTTTCACCATTAAATCTCGGCAGAATCTTCAAATAATCTCGTGGCATATCATTTAGCACTTGGGGTAAGGCCAGTGGAGCATATTTATTCAATAGGAAAGCAGGGACATTAGCCATTGGAGGAGGTGGGGGTTGTGCAACAATCTGAGATACAAATGAAGGAAGGGGAGTAGGAGGAAGTGGGGTATGAGTAACAATGGGAATATATTGTATGGAAGCCTGAGGCATAGCTGGGAATAATTCATGGTTAACAGCAGCTACTTCGGTAATTTTTTAATTTCCTTAGCCTCGGGAGTAGGATGGAAATCTTCTTCAATCCAGGCACTTCCTCTACGTGGAGTTTCTGAGTAAAACTCAGGATTTTCTGTTCTGATTTATTGAGAAGAAGAGGGCGAATAATATTCAACGGAGTATTCAGGGTTTTCAGCACGAACTGATTTCCTCTCCTTCCAAACTCTTTTATGAATGATATTCTCTGGGTCAGACACGTAAGGTGTTTTCGACTGAGATGTATCTGACCTCAAATGTGGCTTACGGGGAGCCAGGACTACCATAAATTTATTCAATGAGGAACAGTGGAGTCGCCAAGGTGAGAGATACGCAACTCTTCAACTCTCTGTGCTCACCTGATTAGAGAGTGAATACAATTTGTCGAGGCCCAGGGAAACTGATATTCTCAAATTCGATCCCCAGCAATGGCGCCAGAAAGATGTTGTGGACAATTTTGTCACCCCTAGAGATATTCTAGAGTTGCCATAGACCAGTGCCTAGGACATCTTAATATAGCAAGGAGCTCATCGTATAGCTTGGGTTGTCAATCCAAAAGCTCTCTTACTATCTCTTGTTGAACAAGGAAATTATTTTAAATGAGACCAATCTCTCTTAGAAGCTGATACAAAGACAATAATAATGTAGGAACATCATGCAAAACTCCAATACAAAGGCATCAAACAGTTAAGAGACAGCTTAGTGCAAAGAGGGCCAGTTCAGATAATATACCACAGAAATCAAATATCAGGAAATGAGTGCAGTGAAGAAACCTAAAGAAGATATTAGTTAACATGAGACTGATACCCAGATACACAACAGAACCACATAAGGGCATATTAATTTATGAATCCTTATATGACAATGGTGTTTTAAAAGCACCCTCCTCATGTAACTAATATAGCAGAAAATATGGATGAAGTGAACATGGAACAGTATATCATGACTAGGCCTATTTAAAGCGCTTGACTGATCCAAGCAAGGGAACCAACTAGGATGAATCCTTACTTCAAATCAGTGAGCCACTCGCATTCTAGAACATGATACAAGAAGATAATAAGTATGAAATGAGATATTGTATTAACACATGAGAGAAAAATTACATACTGTGAGATACTAGAGACCAGAATCCTCCTTACAGTTATAGTCTTCCTCACTGAGACCCTACGGGCTCTGAGCCTTCCTACAGAAGTGTTACAAAATGTATACAAAAGACTTTCACTGCACAGTTTGTTGATAGAAATCTGGAACCCTTCTAATGTCTTATTTCTGGGTTTTTATAGAGGAGATAGAAAACTCTACAGAAGGAGGTAGATGGAGCACATTTAATGACTTAGTTTGAACAAAATGGCGGAAAAAATTCGCGCCCACTCTATGAATGAATAAATACAAATGACTGTACTTTACAATCTGCCTATAGGAATAAATGCTGGAGGATGAAAATCTCCTCATAAACAAGACACAAATAATAAAATATACAAATGCTCTATGTACTTGACTGAAGGAGGAAAATCTGCTGCGATAAAACCTCGGGGTTGCTTGCAAGAATAAATGAACTGGCAAGAAGATCTCTCCAGAGAAACGGCATAAGAGAAAATCTTCATGAACCTTCTGTACTTTTCTGAGAAGAAAATCAGATGAAATATAATCTATAGGGTATGTTTTTAATGTATTGTACCCTCGGCTTGATCTAGAAAATCTCTGGTTCGATACCCTTGTCTTTTAACATCAGATACGAGCTCATAATCTTCAATGAGGTTGCTGAAATATTTAATTCTTTGCTGTTGTTCTTTGCAGGAATATTTATATCCCCATATGCTAACCGGCATCTTTAAATCATCCTTGGAGAGTTCGAAAGATTTCAAATCCTGCTCCTGCGATGGATGTCTTATCATGGCGGTTTTCAGGACCCTTCTTCATAATGACAGTTTCAATTGAAATGCCTTCTGAGATGTTCTATTGCTGCGGCCAAGACTTATGAATCAAAACATCTTTCCATTCGTTGAAACCCTGCAAAATCCACCAACACATTAGAAAAACCAGACTCAGAAGTAAGGGGCGTGGAGGAGGAGATGGTGATGACGTCGCAGGTATGGACAGATGAAATGGTTCGAACAGGGTGGCGGAATAAAACAATGAAAATGAATGAAACACACACACATATATATACGGTAGGGGAAAATGACACGGACACACAGGAATATGACGCATGGATGTACGAAGGACAGGTGGCGAACTGACGTGGCTGTGGAGTCAACGGGCGGAGGAGAACACAGCTTGGGCCGTCAGATCTTGAAACCAAATCAACGGCTCGGAGACGCTGGGGCGACGCAATGGTGGGCCACAGGATACAACGGACACGAGTTAATGCACGGGCATCTTCAAAGGATATCCGTCGTTGGATCGAGGTCGACAGATCCAACGGCGCGGGTAAATTCTGCTGCCCAGACATTGTTCAATATTTAACACGCGAAAAAGTGGTTTCGGAAACCGTACTCAGGGACACGCGTCACGCGATTTGTGGAATCATTGGCGTTCGGTTGAAAACCGTCGACCTGGTGGAGGCAGTGCGGAATGGAACCAGCGGTTTTCTGCACGCGGGGGCCACCACGGATGGTTTAATAGCGGGCCGTCGATTGGTTTTGATCGAACGGTTACAATTGTGCCCGCAAACGTTTATTGTTAAGCCCCTTTCCCTTCTGGCATATGGTTTTGTGCTCGGGTCATATGGGAACTGAAACATGGAGGGCTGAGATCTTTGGGGCTGGGCCCGATAAATTTCAAATGACGGGGTTTGACCTTTGCACAATGTATTTTTGGGCGGAAAAGGTGGCGATGAGCATAATATGGATGTTTTTGGCTGCGAGAGATATTTTTAACAGATCCAAAGGGAGCTGGTGGCCAAAATTTAAATAGAGGAGGGTAATATGCACAACATCAGCTCCATCTGGGGACGGCATGTTCGTCCCTGGACATGTCGTGAACACGCAGGCCGCTGAACATCGTTGTATGTACATTCTGTCTTTCAATTCCTCTGCGCTTATTCTGATAATTTGACTGCATCCTTCCTGTATGAAAATTAAAGCTAAAACAACTTATATACAATATAATACAATCAGGCATTCCTAGCCTGGATCAGAACTGAAAGTATGGCTTGAGGAATTGGCCATTCACAGGGGCATCCAGCAGATCACCCTGTAGGTTTTCTAACATGAAAGTATTGTTTCTTCCTTGGTTCACAATTTTGAATGGGCCAAACCACAATGGATCAAATTTAGCATGCTTTCCCTTTTCTGCTCTTTGAACATCCCACCTGAGAACCAGGTCTCCAATTTGAAATTTCCTATCTTTCGCATGCTGATCAAATACATTCTTCATTTTCTCCTGATATTCTATCAACCTCTGATTCACCCGGTTCCGTGTTTCCTCCAATTCTACCAGCTGATTAATCCTTCTGACCATGTCATCTGGTTCTTCCTAGCTTTCCTGCATAAAACGTGCTACTGGCAACGCCAATTGCACAGGAAACACAGCTGCTCGCCCATACACCAACTCATAGGGAGATTTCCCTGTTGCTCTCTTGTTGGTTATCCTATTTGCCCATAGAGCGAACTTTAATTGGGAGTCCCAATTCTTCTGATTCTCACTGATTGTTTTCTTCAAGGCTCTCACCAGGGTTTTATTAGAAGACTCTGCTAAGCCATTTCTCTGTGGGTAGTAAGCTGTGGAGTGGGTCAAGATGATGTTATGCCGTTGGCAGAAATTTACAAACCTGGCAGACTTAAAAGCCTGTGCATTGTCAGTTACAATTCTAGCAGGACAGCGAAATCTAGATATGATATTTTCCTCCATAAACTTCATTATCACGGCATCTGTAGCATTCCTGGTAGGTATGTCTTCCACCCATTTTGTAAAATAATCAGTGGCTGTTAGTATCCATTTATATTGGCCACTTGATGGGGGATGTATTTCTCCTATAAAATCTAATCCCCATTTCTGGAATGGTTCATTCACATGAATAGGGATCAAGGGCAAAGCTGCTAATTTCTGTCTTTCTGCAAATTTTTGGCACTTGTCACATGCTCTGACCCAAGCAAAAGCATCTGTATACAGTTTTGGCCAGTAAAAACCAGCCTTCAGGATTTTATGAGTTGTAGCCCTCCAGCTGTAATGTCCTCCACAGATTCCCTCATGAAATTCTGTCATTATAATCTCCACTTCATTTTCTGTGAGGCATAATAGTAATATACCTGAAGGGTCTCTCCAATATAGCTGTCCATTAGCAATTATGTATTTCTGAGATTTCATTCTTACAGCTCTGTATTTTATCTTATCACAACTTGGAGGACAGCTAAGTGTTAAAATATATTCAACTATTTCTTTATACCAAGGACTAGTTAGATATTTCATATGTATCTTTTGAGTGGCCATCTCTAGTCCTTGCTGCTCTTCTCCTTTCTCGGATTCTTCATTTGCTATCATGGATAAATTAATGCCCAAGGCTTGATGATTTGATTCAGACAACATTTTAGCAAGTCCCTGTCCTTTAATTAGCTTAGTAGGCTTTATGTCCAAATCATACTCCTGTATTTTTGCAATCCATCTTCCTTTTTTACCTTCGCTATCCCCTTGAACAAGAATGTCTTTGACAGCTGCTGTGGGAACATATGCAGTAATGTGAGATTGCAAAACATATACTCTAAAAGCTTTAAGGGACTTTACCAGGGCATAAGCCTGCTTCTCCAATATATTATATTTCAATTCAGCATCATAAAGCACTTGACTGAAGAAAGCTATGGGCTACTCATATCCCTCTTCATTTTTCTGCAATAATACTCCAGCTATTGTATGAGGTGAAGCAAATGAAAAGATCATAAATGGCTTTTTGTAATCTGGTCCAGCTAGTACAGGAGCTTCTGCAAATGCCTGTTTTATCCTGGTGAATGCATCTCTAGACTCCTGGGACCATTTTACCTCATTATCCTTTTTCAACATATCAGTTATATGCCTAACTATCTCAGCATAGTTAGGAATAAACCTTCTCAGAAAATTGATTCGACCTAAAAACACCTGCACTTCCTTCTTATTCCTGGGTAAAGGAATATTGTTTATTACTTCAACTCTCTTAGGGTCTATTTTCACACCATCTTTAGTTACAATGTGCCCTAAGATTTTTCCCTCATCTAAAGCAAATAAATATTTTTGAGGATTGAGAGAAAGGCCATACCTTCTGCATTTTTCAAAAGTTCTTCTTAAATGCTCAATATGATCATTATCATTCTTCGAAAATACTATGATATCATCGAGATACACCACCAAAAACTTGTCCTCCTCTCCAACAAAAGCTATGTCCATTTCCCTCTGAAAAGTAGCTCCTGCATTAATTAATCCAAATGGCATCCTGGCATACATAAATGTTCCCCATGGTGTAGTAAATGCAGTTTTCTTCTGATCCTCTGGAAGTACGGCCACCTGATTATAGCCAGAAAAACCATCCATCATTGACATTCTGGATGCTCCCACCACTTTCTGCAGGATGTGGTCCATCTTAGGCAGTGGATAATTGTCCTTTAATGATGCTCTATTTAAATTCCTGAAATCCACGCACAGCCTTATTTCTCCATTTTTCTTTTGAACAGGAACAAGGTTTGCCACCCATTCTGAGTATCTCAATGGCACAATTATTTTGGCCTTCAGTAACTTCCTGATTTCTTTTTCAATAGAGGGAAGCAGCAGAGGATTTATCTATCTGAGTTTCTGCTTATAAGGCTTCGCATCTTCCCTCAAAGGAATTTTATGCTACATTATATTAACATCAAAAGTTTTAAGGTCCTGATAGGACCATGCAAATACATATTTATAAGATTGAAACAATTTCAAATATTTTTCTTTATAATCCTTTGGGACCCTTTTGGATAATTTTACAATTTTGGGATCAGCATAAGTACCCAGATTTAAGTCTTCCACTTGATCTTCTTCCACAACTTTACTTGGCTGCAATGGAATATCATCTTTGTTAAATAATCTTTCTAGAGGCACCAGACCTCTAGGTATAACATTTCCTTTGAGCTGCAGCACTTTATTACCTGCTATCTTCTCTTTCCATCTGTTTTCTGCAATATTTTCGGCTTCCTCTTCTTCATTATCATCGATCTCCATATTAGAGTATTCTCCCACTGTCTCCATAAATCTCTTCATCTGTTCATCATCTTCAAAAAATTGCCAGTGCTTAATATTATCTGGGATAGATGGCTTGTAACGTACCTCCACTTCATATCTTAAAAGTGGATTCTGAGGAGGATGGAACGTACTGGCAGCTACAGCAAGAGAATCTGCTATTCTGTTCTGCTCCCAGGGCATGAAATGTATGTTAAATGCCAAGAAGAAATTTTCTACCATGTCCCATACTTCGTTTCTATATGCTCTCAGCCGAGGGTGCTTGGTTTGGCATTGATTTCTGATCTGCCTTAGCACCAGCTCAGAATCTCCCATGACTTTTAGACTTTGGATGCCGATGTTTCTAGCTGTTTGTAGTCCCAATAGAAGTGCTTCATATTCATCTACGTTATTGGTAGCCTCATATTCCAATTTAAAGGACAGTGGCACCCATTTTCTTGTAGGAGAGATCAATAATACCCCAGCTCCATTTCCTTCTCTTGAATTTGCTCCATCAAAATGCAAAGTCCAAATTTCTGATTCCTGATCTTCTTTAAGCTGCTCATTTTGGATTTGACCAAAAAGGGGCTCATGGGCACAATTTTGATTTTCTTCTAACATCAAACATGAAAAATCTCCCTCTTTGTTATAAATTGGGGATTTCTCTGAGCAGTCAGCCTTAGTTACCATTTTAACAAATCTAGTCTCCCTGTATAACCTCCTCTCCTGACCTCCAAAGACTGGGACTGTAGCATATGTTAAATCTAATTTGATTGACCCCCCAATTTTTGTACCCCAGGACCTTGACAGTAACATGCCAAAGCGGGCTGGGATATCAGCGACCACAATGTCCATGACCACGCTCTTTGCTGGAATTTGGGCCAAATTGACCACTAAATCTTTAATCATTCCCAAGCATTTAACCCTTTTAGAATCAAAAGAATATAGGTCTTTGTATGGTCTTGTAATTTGCAGTCCTAGTTGTTCCATGATAGACAGAGGCATAAGATTATGGGAAGCCCCAGAATCTAACATACAATTATGTAACAGCAAGTCATGAATAACTAGAGACACATAGAAAGGAGGAGTAGAAGGGTCTATCTCCTCGACATGTGGGCCAAAGAATACCATGGGTCTTTCTTCTTGAAGGTTTAAACTATCAGGCGCAATTGGTATTTCAGGAGGAAGCATAAAGGAGGTAACTTGAGACTGATATACAGGCTGTTTTAACAGTTCAGTCAGGGGGACTGGAATATTAATTTTCTCAAGTTCTTTTTGCAGATTAAAAGCAGGAGGGGGATTTTCTATCACTACCTCTTTTGACTCTTTATTTTCAGCTGAAGATTTAATTTCTTTTGACACTGGCTGATCATTAGGAGCACTGACTACTTTGGAAGAAGAAGGAATCTGATCATTGGGCTGCAAGGGAGCGTTTAGAGGGTTCTTACCTTTTTCTATGTTTCTTTTTGTTGTTGATTCCTTCTGAGCCGATGCTTCTTTCTGAGGTGGTTCCTCTTCTTGATCTTGAGTTCGGGTCCTCTTCCTTGAAGATCTGAGATCATATTTTACATTGAATTGTGCTTGCATGAAATCAGCAAACTGCTTACAATAATGGTCAATCTATGCTTCTTCTTCTTCTTCTTGTAATGGGCATTCTATATCATCATTATTTGAAAAATCAAGATTTGAATCTTCTAATTCATAAGCAGCATCTTCAATGGAGTCATCTACTGGTCCTTCCAGGTACAATGGATGTGGTACCTGATCTTGCTACTCCTTCACTTCTCTCGGCAGTATCTGCAATGGTGGTCTTTTGTACTGGGGATTATATCCTCTGTTTGGAGCATTATAGAAATTCTTGGGAGCTGCATTTTTAGCCTCCAGTTCAAGCTTGACCATCTTCTTTATCATTCTGCTTATTTCATCCATTTTATCTGAATCCTTTTCCTGATTAGAGGAGGAGACTTCTTCTTTTCCTCTCCTCCTAGTATCTTGTTCAATTTTTCCCTTCAACTTCCCAGTGGAGGCAAAGTTTGCTTCCAATTCTAGAGCATCTGATTGAGCATCATCTAAAGTGGCAGGTTTTCTTTCTCTCAGTGAGAATCCAAAGTCAAAATCAAAGGCTGCTATAAAAATTATCTTGGCAGCTGTTTCATGGGGCTTCATTTCAGGAGGCAGGCTCAAATATAGCTTGTTAAATCTTTTAATAAACTATGATACTCCTTCATTTTGCTTCTTTTTTAAAGTATTAAATTCAGTAAGACACTGACCATAATCTTTCTTTTCTCCCCACTTTCTGAGAAAATTATTCTCCATCTCTTCCCAGGTAGTCACAGAACGATTTCCCAATGTCTTAAACCATTTTCTGGCTTCACCTTCCAAAGATTGAACAAATAATCTTAAGACCACATCAAAATGTTCCAAATTTAAGTTTTCTACAAAAGAGCAGAAAGTCTCAAGATGTTTCTGAGCACCAATTTCATTTTCACCATTAAATCTCGGCAGAATATTCAAATAATCCTGTGGCATATCATTTAGCACTTGGGGTAAGGCCAATGGAGCATATTTATTCAATAGGAAAGCAGGGACATTAGCCATTGGAGGAGGTGGGGGTTGTGCAACAGTCTGAGATACAAATGAAGGAAGGGGAGTAGGAGGAAGTGGGGTATGAGTAATAATGGGAATATATTGTATGGAATCCTGAGGCGTAGCTGGGAATAATTCACGGTTAACAGCAGCTACTTCGGTAACTTTTTTAATTTACTCAGCCTCGGGAGTAGGATGGAAATCTTCTTCAATCCAGGCACTTCCTCTACATGGAGTTTCTGAGTAAAACTCAGGATTTTCTGTTCTGATTTCTTGAGAAGAAGAGGGCGGATAATCTTCAACGGAGTATTCAGGGTTTTCAGCACGAACTGATTTCCTCTCCTTCCAAACTCTTTTATGAATGATCTTCTCTGGGTCAGACACGTAAGGTGTTTTCGACTGAGATGTATCTGACCTCAAATGTGGCTTACGAGGAGCCAGGACTACCAATAAATTTATTCAATGAGGAACAGTGGAGTCGCCAAGGTGAGAGATACGCAACTCTTCAACTCTCTGTGCTCACCTGATTAGAGAGTGAATACAATTTGTCGAGGCCCAGGGAAACTGATATTCTCAAATTCGATCCCTGGCAATGGCGCCAGAAAGATGTTGTGGACAATTTTGTCACCCCTAGAGATAGTCTAGAGTTTCCATAGACCAGTGCCTAGGACATCTTAATATAGCAAGGAGCTCATCGTATAGCTTGGGTTGTCAATCCAAAATCTCTCTTACTATCTCTTGTTGAACAAGGAAATTAGTTTAAATGGGACCAATCTCTCTCAGAAGCTGATACAAAGACAAGAATAATGTAGGAACATCATGAAAAACTCCAATACAAAGGCATCAGACAGTTAAGAGATAGCTTACTACAAAGAGGGCCAGTTCAGATAATATACCACAGAAATCAAATATCAGGAAATGAGTGCAGTGAAGAAACCTAAAGAAGATATTAGTTAACATGAGACTGATACCCAGATACACAACAGAACCACATAAGGGCATATTAATTTATGAATCCTTATATGACAATGGTGTTTTAAAAGCACCCTCCTCATGTAACTAATATAGCAGAAAATATGGATGAAGTGAACATGGAACAGTATATCATGACTAGGCCTATTTAAAGAGCTTGACTGATCCAAGCAAGGGCACCAACTAGGATGAATCCTTACTTCAAATCAGTGAGCCACTCGCATTCTAGAACATGATACAAGAAGATAATAAGTATGAAATGAGATATTGTATTAACACATGAGAGAAAAATTACATACTGTGAGATACTAGAGACCAGAATCCTCCTTATAGTTATAACTCCTCCTCACTGAGACCCTACGGGCTCTGAGCCTTCCTACAAAAGTGTTACAAAATGTATACAAAAGCCTTTCACTGCACAGTCTGCTGATAGAAATCTGGAACCCTTCTAATGTCTTATTTCTGGGTTTTTATAGAGGAGATAGAAAACTCTAGAGAAGGAGGTAGATGGAGCACATTTAATTACTTAGTTTGAACAAAATGGTGGAAAACATTCGCGCCCACTCTATGAATGACTAAATATAAATGACTATACTTTACAATCTTCCTCTAGGAATAAATGCTAGAGGATGAAAATCTCCTTATAAACAAGACACAAATAATAAAATATACAAATGCTCTATGTACTTGACTGGAGGAGGAAAATCTGCTGCAATAAAACCTCGAGGTTGCTTGCAAGAATAAATAAACTGGGAAGAAGATCTCTCCAGAGAAACGGCATAAGAGAAAATCTTCATGAACCTTCTGTACTTTTCTGAGAAGAAAATCAGATGAAATATAATCTGTAGGGTATGTTTTTAATGTATTGTACCCTCGGCTTGATCTAGAAAATCTCTGGTTCGATACCCTTGTCTTTTAACTTCAAATACGAGCGCATAATCTTCAATGAGGTAGCTGAAATCTTTAATTCTTTGCTGTTGTTATTTGCAGGAATATTTATATCCCCATATGCTAACCGGCATCTTTAAATCGTCCTTGGAGAGTTCGAAAGATTTCAAATCCTGCTCCTGCGATGGATGTCTTATCATGGCAGTTTTCAGGACCCTTCTTCATAATGACAGCTTCAATTGAAATGCCTTCTGAGATGTTCTATTGCTGCGGCCAAGACTTATGAATCAAAACATCTTTCCATTCCTTGAAACCCTGCAAAATCCACCAACACATTAGAAAAAACAGACTCAGAAGTAAGGGGCATGGAGGAGGAGATGGTGATGACGTCGAAGGTATGGACAGATGACAAGAACGCGCAGGGTGGCGAAGGAAAAACAATGGAGGCTTTTGATAATCAGAGGGAACGCAGGTTTTCCACGTGAAATGGTTCGAACAGGGTGGCAGAATAAAACAATGAAAATGAATGAAACACACACATATATATATACGGCAGGGGAAAATGACACGGACACACGGTAATATGACGCATGGATGTATGAAGGACAGGTGGCGAACTGACGTGGCTGTGGAGTCAATGGGCGGAGGAGAACACAGCTTGGGCCGTTGGATCTTGAAACCAAATCAACGGCTCGGAGACGCTGGGGCGACGCAATGGTGGGCCACAGGGTACAATGGACACGAGTTAATGCACGGGCATCTTCAAAGGATATCCGACGTTGGATCGAGGTCGACAAATCCAACGGCGCGGGTAAATTCCACCGCCTAGACATTGTTCAATATTTAACACGCAAAAAAGTGGTTTCGGAAACCGTACTCAGGGACACGCGTCACGCGATTTGTGGAATCGCTGGCATTCGGTTGAAAACCGCCGACCTGGTGGACGCAGTGCGGAATGGAACCAGCGGTTTTCTGCGCGCGGGTTCAACCACGGATGGTTTAATAGCGGGCCGTCGATTGGTTTTGATCGGACGGTTACAATTGCGCCCGCAAATGTTTATTGTTAAGCCCCTTTCCCTTCTGGCATATGGTTTTGTGCTCGGGTCATATGGGAACTGAAACATGGAGGGCTGAGATATTTGGGGCTGGACCCGATAAATTTCAAATGACGGGTTTTGTCCTTTGCACAATGTATTTTTGGGCGGGAAAGGTGGCGATGAGCATAATATGGAGGTTTTTGGCTGCGAGAGATATTTTGAACAGATCCAAAGGGAGCTGGTGGCCAAAATTTAAATAGAGGAGGGTAATATGCACAACAACAGGTATGTTTATAAATTTGTTTATAGTAAAATCACGCATCTAAGAAAAGAACTTGATGAATCTCTCAACAATTTTCATGATCGGTTCCTTCATTTATGTTATGAATTTTATGAAGATGATATTGATTAGAATTTCATGAAAGAGAAGTTCAAATTTATTTTTCATATTTTTGATGAATCCAACAAAATATGAATCTTTCTAAAGTATCCCAACATATACTGGTTATGGAGCTCTTAAATATGTGACAAAGGAATTTTTGGTTCCAAGTGACTCTTCGTCTTCTTTTCATCAAGAAACTTTAGTTATGCACGGTGAGGTTGGAGAACCTAAGAGTCCATTTGTTGATCTACCACCAACTTCTCCCACCCCACATATTCAAAATTTAAAAGCAAGTTTGGACTGTAGGTCTATTGTTTCTAGTGATGATCTTTCTCCTTGTCCTCCACCTGTTGGTTCCCTTGGTCCTCTTGATTGTGAGTTGTTATATTTACTTGTTTCAATCATTTCTTCTGATGTTTATGAGGATCACATTCAGGATGGAGCTATTTTTATCCAAAAAACTTGTGATATCATTCATGATGATTATGTGTGGGATTCTATTTCTGAACAAGAATATGTGGTCTAAGTTTATATTTCTTCCTTCTCCCCTCTCCCGCATTATCTTGACAACTTCTATGATTATATCATTCCTGTAGAATATTTGGGAGAAACAGTCTCTAATGATGTTAATTATGATCACACTCAGGACTCGTGGAATGTTAGTTTTACATCTAAAATGGGAGAGGGAAAATATTATCTTCGTGATATCTCCCACCCATTATCTAATCATTGTGAAGAAATAAAGAGTTGAATTTCTGATTTAAATCTCCCCCTCTCTATGATTCATCATACCATGAGGATCCTTTTCCTTTTGATTATGGAATTTCTTATCATGGTTTTCATGATCTATTCATCGAATCATGTAGTCATGAATACGCGTTTTCTATTGTCCATTTTTCTAAGCCACTATTTTTCGATGATCCACCTTCTAATATATTGGAAATATCACAAGTTGTCGAGGCACTTCATCCCGCACTGATGGTTATGTCAGGTTCTTGCAGTGTTGATGCTAGTCCCAATCATGATCAGGATAGTACTTCATCTCATGGGAATCTTCATCAGATGATTGCTCAATTTGAAGATCAATATTTTTCACATCCTCCATCTATTTTGCATGATCCTATCACCCAATCATTGGAGGATTCATACTTGGAAATACCCTTAGAGAAACAAAAATTTCACTTTATTTGTGTTTCCAATGTGTACAAACACCACCATGCATCTGCAAAATTTTTCACGGATGCTTTCTTAATGTATTTTTCTGCCCACATTTTCAGTCATCGAATGTTGTAGCATGTCGTGATTTATCTTTCTTACTTGGTGTTATTTTTTAATGTCTCTCTTGTTTTTTATAACCTCTCTCGCTCAAGTCAGGAAACACTTCGATGGTACACTGGAAGTTTCATTTTACGTAAGCTTAGCCTATTCTTGGCTTGCTTACAAATAGGGGTAGTTTTGTTTATTTATGTGTTTTGTTTCATTTCATTTTCTTTCTACTCTACCCATTTCTTTCTTTTCTGTTGCAAATATCTTCTGCATGAGACCGTGTTTCGTTTCAAAGAAAGCATGGTAAATTTCAAGAGGAAATTTTGCTACCACCAATGCTTGGTTATCTATTTATTCCCTCTTTGTGTGGGCCTTGCATATTTTCATCGATGATACCCTAATGGAAAATACGATATTTCTCAGAGAGAAATGTAGTGGAAGCACAATTCTCGAACCTGTTTTAGCTCCTAGAGACAGCCTTGAGTAAGACCAGTGCCTAGGACATCTTGAAATAAAAGGTTATATGTAGACGATTTTAATGGTGTCTCTGACAGAAATAAGGAGAATAATTATTGTCGTGGTTCAGGAATGGTGAAGACTTTGGAGTTTGATTCATGTGAATTAACCTATACTATGAGAGGGCTCAGGAGGTTGTATAGCTCGGTGGCTATTCAAGTGGGCCAAGTATGAAACAATGAGCAGAGGCTTTCAAAATATGCAGAGGTGTTGATAAGGAACGGAGGAGGAGGAACCAACGAGAGATAGACTTAAAAGTGTTAAGAATTTGTCTACCTTGAACTCAGAAGAAGCGGATGCAAGTTAAATATGACCAACACCAGAGATTGGTGAAGTGTGAATTAAGGGAGCACAACAAATTTAAAACATGAGCGTTATACATACACAAATTCATGGATAAAAATTCTTACCGTCGGTAGCTACATTACACAAATCATCAAAGTAGCAGAACATTGAAAGATGATTATACATAAATAGGAGATGACTGATAAACAAGAGAATACATATACATACTACTCATTTCTACATCTGGAATCCAAATAAAGAGCATTGTATATCATATTATTCTCAAAAAAGCTCTCCCAAATATGTGTCTCAGAGCATAAAGAGCACAGTCATACAGAACTACATCAAAATTTCTCCAAAATTCAGAACCTTTCTTTCATCTCCAAACTCTCTACATATAGAGTTCACTTTGAGGTTCTACGATCGAATAAACATTCATGATTGGCCCACACATGTGAAATCAAAATATCCTAACTAACTCACAGAGCGTGCATCAAGAAATCACTCCTGTAATCAAAAAATCAAAACAGAATCGGGTGAAATCGAGACTTCACCAACAAAACATCATAATCAAACAGTAAAAGAGAAAACATAGTTCACCACGGAGGCCAAATCCTAGAATCTTCAAAATGGGGTAGCGAGGAGTGGTTGTGAACAAGAGGGAAGTGTGGCTTCCATCACTTGATTCCACAAGTTGTGGAAAGCATCTACTCCCTTGTTCCTATGATTTCCACTAATTATTATGGAACAACCAGTCATGTTGTGCATTCCTCTCTCTTTGATAGGGAGTTCTTGGGAAACTGAATAAACCTTAACTGTGCTTGTTCCACCCAAAAACCCATGTTGTGTAGGATTTGCAAAACCAGAGACCGGATTTCAGAAGGGGGCCTTTCCGGTTTGTGGTATTGGATAGGAGGGGGTGCAAAATCACTGCGAGCTGACACGTAGCACCGGAGGAGGTTTCTGAAACCAGCCATTTCGAACCCCCCTCGTTAACCTTCGGAAGGTGGGGGGGGCCGAAATATATCATGAGTCGTCGGATGCGTGATAGGGAGAAAAGATGAGGGGAAGATGGCAGAGGTTTAGCGATGATGATTAACACTGAAAAGAGCGGGACCGAGGTCGTGCAGGGTCTATGATGATGTGTCATGGAGGCTGGGCCCAAATTCATATAAAAGATTGCAAGTTTTTCATATGAGTAGTGAAGGGTAATTATAATATGCGAAGTGTGATTGCGCTGAGTGGAAGATGACGTGGCATGACAGAGGTGGGGCCCATGTTCATATCGCAAATCACAATTGGGAATTTTTACATATGAGAAGCGAGAGGTAAGTGGTAAGAGTTTCAATGTGCGAAGTGCGATGAGCGGAGGGGTGACGTGGCATGAAAGAGGTAGGGCTGCCCACACATCGCAAATCGTAAGTTCTACATATGAGCAGTGAACAGTAAAGGTTATAATCTGCGAAGTGTGAAGTGTGATTACAGTGAGTAGAATATGACGTGGCATGACAAAGGTGGAGCCCAAGTTCATATCGCAAATCGTAATCAGGAAGTTTTACATTGTAATATTCCCAAATAGGGAAAGCAACAATATTGAACAAAATAATGGAAAGTAGCAGTGAAGATCAATGCATTAACATAGAAGACCAATATGGAGCCATTTCATTAATCATATCAACAGAAAATAAGTACAAAATACTAAGACATAAATCATATAACATGAGCTAACAAGCCTCCAATGGATAAACCCTCTCAAATGTGAGATGATGCTACTATACAAAATGTCGGAGAGTTGCTACAACGTAGTCACAATGAAAATAATTACAGTTGGAGATCATACAATGATATAAAAATACTGATATATGCCTCAAAAGATACTATACAAGAAGATCAAGGCTCTATATCAACTTTCCAAGACAACCTAAGAGGGTTTCTGAAAAATACATCAAAATACAAATATGAGATGCAGCCCTAGGGCTGAAGGTTTACTGCAACAAAATAGATGGGAAGATATGGCTGAAGCTGATGTATAATTATGTAGCTCTTCTCCAATAGATCCTCTAGATGAAAGGTTGTCCCCTCCACTAAAGTTATCACTCCCCAAATCATACACTGCAACCACCCCTGCAACTCCCTAAAATAACGCAGTTCAGGAATGAAACTGCATTGTAGGGGATAAACACCTTGGTCTAGTGCCAAATTTAGCAATTAATCTCAAGGGCCTTCTTTACTGGCCTCCCAATGGAAGGAAACCTTCCTCCACTGAAAACTAGCTCAGAATTAACCCAAATCAACTCTCCACTGTTGCACCCTGCAACACAACACAACCCTCTGCAGAAAATGCATTGTAGAAGAAATATGGAGGTTGGACTGATGCTGGAATGTAGAAATTTACCCCAAATACTTCTCCTGAGTGGGAACTCGAAGTCCCCCAATGATGAAGGTGGGATTCCCGCTCGGGAACACCCTTGTGCTAAAAAGCACTGCAGTCTCCGCTAAACAGCTGAAGAGAGAAACAAGTCTTACAGACCATAAACAAAATAATAATCAATCATGCCTTCTATGGCTACCATCCCCTTCCTTATATGCTTGGTGAGCTTCCTGACCTTGGACCCCACTCATTAAAGCCACTATCTCCATGCATGGAATCTCCCTCCAAAACTGCGTTTTCCCTCAATGAATGTCCACTCCTCCATACCAACGTTGTTGATTTGGTCAAATTTGACCCAGTCTACATGCTCCATCCCCTTTTCACACATAAGGGTCTTCAATCCAACTAATTAGATGACCTCCATTCACATTTGGAGTGATTTTATTCCTACTAAGGAGATTTATGGGTCTCCCTACCTTCTTATTCTTCTAACTAAGAAGCAAAAACAAAATTTAATATTCCAACTAGCTTAAATCTAATTGGGAATATTACATACATATTAGAAGCGAGAGGTAAATGTTAAAACCTACGATGTGTGATTTGTGATGAGCGAAGAGGTTGGAAATGCAAAAAGGTGAATGATAAGAGCTCTTTCATATTTTAACTGTGGGGCATCCTCCTAATCCGTGCTTGAAGAGTTTGGCCTTCACTTTAGCTGCTCCCTCTCTTCATTTGCTTCACTCTGATGTGGCCTTATCCGTTCAAAAAAACCACAAGCCAACATTGGTTCCATTGGGGATGATGCACTCGTTCAAGTGTGTCGAGAACTAGCAGACCACTTGCTTGTGTTCTTCTTAATGTTTCTAGGATCATCGTTAGAAACATTTTCAAGCATCTTTAACCAAAAAAAAAAACAGAAATTCATGCAAAAATAACAAACAACATATATACAATTTGAGGATATGTACAATGGGTCGTCGTAGACCACTATCAGTGTTGGAAGTAAGGCTTGAGAAACCGTCTATTGACAGGCATCTCGAGTGTGTCTCCTTCCAAATTCTCCAATGCAAAAGCATTGTTGCCTTTGACCTCTGCCACCCTGAATGGACCAAACCAAAGGGGATCGAACTTCTCATGTTTCCCTTTGTCTTACCACCTGACATCCCATCATAGCACCAAATCCCCTACTTGGATTTTCTTGTCTTTAGCTCTTTGATCAAATAAGCCTTTCATCTTTTTCTGGTACTCTGCTAGTTTGAGGCTTACCTGCAGGGAAAATTTTAGGGGCGAATTTTAGCCCAAGGGCGAATTTTAAAGGGTTTTAAATTTTAGAGGGGTGAATTTTTTATATAAAACCCCTTTTATATAGTTTTATATAGTTATCCCTATAATTATTTTAAAAATAATTAATTATTAACTTTTAGCCCAGAAACATAAATGCGCATAAACATTAAAACTTGCAATTCGCCTCCCGATTTTTTGCTTCGGAGAGGATTAGAATTGCATTTGCCCTGGATTTATTGGTTGGAGGGGGATTGGAGTGAAATTCGCCCCCATTTTTACTGGGTTGGGGCTTGGAAGTTGGAGATGATTGGAATTCGCTACCATTTACATGGTCGAACAAGAATTGAAGTGACATTCGCCTCCATTTTTTACTGGTTTGGGGCTTGGAAGTTGGATTTTTCGAGGGTTTGCATCATGAAATGTGTGCTAGATTATGTGTATTGAAATGTGTTGGATTATGTGCAGAGAGGTATATCGTGGTGCAGAAATCATATTATGTGTATCATGAAATGTATCAGATTATGTGTAGGGAGGCCGATCTTGGTGCACACTGATTTCTGAGTCTCCCCACTACTATTGGAAATCTAATTTTGGTGGGCTTTCCGTGAAACAGTGAGCTGCCTTGGTGTAAATTGGGTAACGATATGATATTTGGCTCATTTATAGGGGTAATAACAATGAAAATATGGTCAAGCAAAGTAGTAACTTCGAAATCCAGTTTTGGTGGGCTTTCCCCAAGGTGAAATAATGGGCTGCCTTGGCATAAATTGGGTAACGATATGATCCTTGGCTCATTGTTGGGGGTAATAGTAATGAGAATATGGTCAAGAAAAGAAGGAAGAATGGATTCAACATAGTCAAAATGTCCTTTTCGTTGATGGCAATCAACCCTCACTGGTTTCCTTCCTGCCAAGTCCTCTAGTAGCTCTTTCACAACATGTAAAAAACCTTTCACTTGTTGAATAAAATAGTCTACATCAAATATATCTGCAAAACCACTTGTATCATTCCTGTATGAAGCTACTTCAAAGTTTTGCAGAACAAATTTTTCATTTAATAAACGATCAATGCCAACGCCATCACATAAATCTCTTCAAATCTTATTGAGACCACCATAGCATTCCACTTTGATGTATCCATTGCTCTTCTCTAGAAGAGATGTTAAAGGCTTGGCTTTCCACCATTGGTAGGGCTTCTAGTCCATAATACGCTGCTCCACATTCCAGATATCTACATCTTTTCTCCTATTGATCATCAACATGGGTGAAAATGGGATGAAATGTTGTCCAGGAG
Organism: Pinus albicaulis; assembly: GCA_034641835.2. NCBI lineage: Eukaryota > Viridiplantae > Streptophyta > Pinopsida > Pinales > Pinaceae > Pinus > Pinus albicaulis. The sequence continues at coordinate 1,795,634,286 of CM076578.1, read as the reverse complement.
ATAGCATTATTGACAAAATATTAACAACAAGGATGGAGATAACGAGGGCTGCCAAGAATACACCTGAAACTACTTGCTTCAAGGTAGGCATGGGCATAAGCATATGATAACTTGTAGAACTAAATCTAGTAGCATGTTAGTTGGAGTATGCACGAGGCGTTACCGTCACCGTTCCCAATCGTACGGATCATGTTGAACTCCTATGAGCATGAATCCGTTAAATTTAGGAGGGATGTGATGTTAGGATTCAAACATTTCGGATGAGGCCTAATGCTCAACGCATTAAATTCCCCTAAGCATATTGTGGGAAAAACTATGTTGAACCCTTTTTATTTGTTTGCAATCATATCATTTGAGTATGCAGATAATAGCTCAGAAATGTTAGAAAATTATATATATTACAGAGCAATGAAACACATAAAATATGCGGAAAACACAAGCACACAAAACACATAAAACCAGAGAGACACAGATGTATGTGGTTCACCCAATTTGGGCTACGTCCACCCCGAACAACCAGTCCTTCCTTTCTATTATCCAACAAAAGGAAGAGACACAACCTACAACAGATCTGTTGTAATATCCTCTGTTCTCTCTCACAGTCTCCCTATCTATTTCTCGCTCCAAGAATACACATACAATACACAGCCGCAATACAATGCCCTCATACATGCGAGGGGTTTCCTTTTAGGGAAAAAAACCCTAAAATAAACATAACTTCTACCGTCAAATCATCTGCCTAATGAGCGGCCCAGATTGACTAGAAATTACTATACTTTTACAAGGCAAGTTTACATATATTTTTAGCTTCAGGGACGCTGCCCTCGAAACCCCCCACCAGGGGGGGGGGCTCCATAAAGTCATAGCCGCCCCCCCCCAGGACCCCCTAGGCAGCGTTTAATTACAAGCGGAGTTGCTGCCCCATTAAGGTAAAGGGTTCCAATGCTGTGATACAAAATAAACAAGATAATCAGGCTCCACACCCAACAATAAAATGCAGCTGAAAATATCAGTTGTTCTAAATGGGTAATGCTCTTTGTCTTTTGTCATTGCAAGCATATTTAGCATATGGAATACCACGGAATAATATGCAGAGGATGCAGCTATTTCAAAGGGTAAATGTATCTCTTAAATTATTCTAGACATGAGATCTTTGTGTGTTTTTAGAATTGTACATAAATTTATGTGATCAAAGTTTAGGGTTCTCCTATGGTTTATCTATTCTGTTTCCTTGTATTTTGTATGACGTCTTAGATGTGTTGGGTATGGTTTCTATGCCCTAATTCTAGTCTGCATTATATGGTAGTTTATCTGTGGTAGTGTCTATTTAGTATGGTGGCTGAGCTGTGTTTTTTAGGGCTTCTCTGCTTCATTTCTGGTCTATGTGAATGTTGTCTTAACCTTGCTACACATTATAGATGAAATACTTTGTAGGGCATCTCTGCTTATCTCTGTCTCGGTCTGCTCATTTTTTTGTATGACAATGTGTATAGCATTAGGGGAATTTTGAGGTCTAAAATGGGCCTCCTAAGAAAAATGTACAACTAAAATAAAATTTATAAGAACCAATAGGATTCAAGATGATGATGTCAACCATGGGGGATGGTTCACCGTTTTTTAAGTAAAAGGGTGAAAAGATTAAAAATAATAAAATAATAAAACTACTTTTGAAACTTATCTCCTAAAGTTTTTACTCAAATTTCGAGCGAGGGTACTCATTGGATGCAAAATTTAATTGCCCATATAAGGAGTACCCATGTTGCATACTTTTGATGGACCCTTCTACACGAAAAATTAGAAACACATGAAAAAACGTGATTGCAATCAAGTTTTTCATGTATTTATCATTTTTCGTGTAGCGGGATCCATCGAAAGTATGCAACATGGGTACTCGTTGGATGAGGAAGTAAATTTTTCATCCAATGAGTACTCCCGCTCGAAATTTGAGTAAACATTTGGGAGATAAGTTGCAAATACGAGTTGAAAAAGTAGTTTTTTCCCTTTTTCCCTTCAAAATTTGATGATGTAATCAAATCTTAATTTATTATTTTTACTATTATTTTATAATTTCCTTAGGAGGCTCATTTTAGACCTCAAAATTCCCCTAATGACAGCTCATTTTCTGTATAGACATGGCCCTGTATATAAAAGTGTGTTAGTAATGGTCTACTCATTTGATTGTATGACGATGTGTATTGGTGTGCTCATACATAGATGTATATATGTTCCTGTGACATATATCTCGGCTATAGTCTACTCATGTGCTTGTATGGTGGCATGGAGGTTGTGAGGCCCTATGGTTTATATTTTTTTATTGTCAAAAAGAGCACCTATCACACGTGGATATGGATCCTGAACCAAAACTTAACCAGGGTCTTATACAAAGTATCATCTATTACTAATTTTTTCATTTAATAGTTTTCTTAATAGACTTGTTACCGCATAGGGATGCTGAGGAGGGATGGAGCTCAAAACCTTTAATGCATGGATACAGATACTTAATGATTTATCAATTAATAATCACATCAAATCCTACTGATATTGTACTGTAGGGATGAATGAAGTTTCTAGAGCTACTATATGTTGTAAAAGGATATACATCTCAGCTGCAATTTTTAAATTTGGTTATTTGTTTTTGGTAAAAGTATTATTGGTCATGTGTCAACAACATTAACAGCTAACATCTATGACCAAGTTTTTCAGTTGGCTTGCTTAAGTTGAGGGCTCAATCTGTAGGGTTTATTTACATGTGTCCCTTTGTCATTGTATTTCAATCTCCTACCGCTTGAAACTCTGAAATCCTCAAGCCTGACTTACACAAATAAAATATAAACATATATGTTTGCAAATCATCAATGTGCATCATAATTGACAATTGCATGTCTAATTATGTTGTTTGAAATTTATCTTTAGGTTTATTACAAGGTTGGGGTACATTCTATCAGTGCCAATTCCATAGAGCAATCCATTCTTTGCTGCAAGATGTCCCGTTCTGCATAGGTATTGCCACCGTCTGTAATCTTTCTTCTTAGCAGTTTTTGTTTTATTAAATAGTATCTATTAACCACTTTGAAGTACGTAATGAGAATTAATCATGGGTATCGTAATCTTGTTTGTACATCAAATAATTTCAAAACACTAATTAATTGTTTTTTCCTATTTTTAGTGGCTTCAAGCACTTCTCTCTACTGGAACAAGGTTTAAAACAAGAGAGGAGCGGCGTACATTTGGATGAACATTTGGTCTTGATGGTTCTAAACCACTTGTTTGTATTTCTCTTTGCATTGGAGCATTCTCTGATCCTGCGGTATGTGGCATTTTATTATGAGCTGAAACATGATCTTATTTTATTTCTTTTCCTTTTGTTCTTTCCAATCAGTCCACAAAGCATCCTTAAGCTAGTTTGTAAAATATTTGAATAAAATACTTGCAAAATTTGAGGTCTAAAATGATGACATACAGGCTCATATTTTTACCATGTATAACTTCATTGATGCATGTTTTGTTCTCTATGTGCTTCCAGTGACTCCCCAAGTATTACCTACTACAACAAAATTACGAGTTACCATTTCAAAAAGCAATAGTTTTGATGTCTCCAGCTGCCAACAAGTGTTTGTAACTTTGTATTACTACTACTAACACTCTTTTATATATAGGTATGTGTCTATATAGAAAAACAAATGTGTACAATGAGCTGGAAATGGCTAAAAAGGAGTTTCTTCTAGCAAGCATTGGCATCCAGAATAGCAAGAAGGTCCTTCTACCAAAACTTCTTGAATGGTATGCAAAAGAGACAGAAATTGGCTCAGGAAGCCTACTTGGTTGGGTGTGCCAAAATGTGGATGAGATACAACGGGAGGCTATAAATAAATGTGTTGAAAGAAAACCCCACAAGGTACCGACCCATTGTATAGAATGGTTTCAATACAATAGCAATTTTAGGTATATACTAAATATTTATATATTTCAGATCATACTTTATCTTTTTGTCAAAAATGAGCTTACTTTCTTATCTTCTCAAGATAGGCTAGGATTTGTTGTCTTTTCCTCAATAGGCCACTTTCATATTTGATACAACATACCTTCCAACTAAATTGGATACCTAGAATGGATTCCACAAGTAAGGAAATTTGGATCCAACAACCTTTTACATGAGGGAGCACAGACTTAGTGAATAAGCTTCAAGATTTTTGCATGGTTCCATGACTTTAGGTCCACAAAAATATGCCATAACAAAAGAACTTAGGATCATATCATTATAAATTCACGAAACTTAGATCATCCACAGAGAGAGGGTTGCTCACTTTGTATTTTACACAACCTTCACCTGCATAGCCATGATTCGCATGATTTGACACATCCACAGAGATTCTAGTTTAAAATTTCATGACTTTTAGACAGTTGATCTTCATAGATTCTACTGAGAGTCAATAGAGACTACTACATGATCATCGAATGAACTACTACAAAACTCAGATCATAGATACCACTACATGAACATCGCATGAACTACTGCAAAAATCAAATCATAGAGACTAATACAAATCTTGTCACAATTGATATTATGGGATGCATACTATGAGGACAACGTTTTTGTCATCAAATTTGTTATCACAAAGATATAACATAGCCTTTGACCATAAGAATCAGAATTTTCGAAGAAAAAAATAATGCCACGAGTATTGTGCCTTAGATCTTTGACATATGTCACAGGGCTTACATATTGTTCACAAAGAGATGTGAGCCTCAAACTTACATGTTTCATCCTCAGCCTAAGAACCTTCGCATAGGTGCCTTAGAACCGCACTTGTGGTGCCTCAGAAAACTTAGTCTGTAGTTGTTTAGATGCCATTCTACATCTTTGGATTACCTTAGATAGAGACTTTCGATCATGATCTCAGACCTCAGAATTTTAGGCCTGAAACAGAAAGGAGATAATATAGGCCTGTACTAGGCCTCTCCCACAAAAAATTTTGGCTACCCTTCAGGCTTACATAGATCTGGATCACAGAACAAGGATTCACATAGGAAATTTTGCATACCAAGGGAGCTTTGCACAGTGCCTTAGGAGACTTCGCACAGCAAGGGTTAGTGAGCCACAAAATTCAACCTTCTCAAGAGCTTCAATTGTTCTTCGGCGCCCCCCCAGCTCTGATACCATGCTGATTTTTTGGTAAGGGCATAGCTAGCACAGTTTCCTTATTCAATTTTACAGCTTCAAATCATTATTAGCATCACGTAACATTTATTTCATTAACAATTATAATAAAATCATTCATTAACATAAAAGAGCAATAATAAATCAAAATAGAAACACCAAGAAGCCATAAGACAAGAGACACAGAAATTAGGCCAGAGGCCAAGGTAAAACCCAGAAATGCTTCATTATGAAAGAGAGAGAGAATTACAAGTTCATCAATACATCATAAATAACCATAGAAAAATAATAGCCAAACCAGTAACCAAGATCATAATCAAGTGTCATGACAAAAACCAGACACCTAAAATTTCGACCTCACTCCTAAAATTTCGGACCTTTCTATAATTTCATTGGATCGGAGATGCACAAGACCAAATTGATGTGTCCAAATGAGGAGAAATGATCTCCTTTATGTAGCCTTCAAGTATGGGTTGAATGGGTGCCTCTTTGGGGCCCAACCGACCTAAAACATCGTGAGGCCAACTTGAAATAAATTTGGAGGAAAATTTATAAATTTTAATTTCCCATTTCTTTTTCAAGGTGAAAATATTGACCATGGCTACCATATTTTCTAACAAAAACCTTAGATGGAAATTGATCCCAACTCCAAGAAAAAATCTTTGATGGCTATCAGAAAGATTTTTTGACCCTCCTAAGAATAATTTTCTGACCCACCACTACAAAGGTAAATTAATCATTGCTTGGCACTCTTTTAGGTCACAAGACATATTTTTCCCAAAAAATCATAATGTCATGGTTTTTAGTATTTACTAAACAAAATGATTTTTTCAAGGTGAAAATTTGTTTTGGGTTTGGACACGTGACCTTTCGGAAATTTTTTCATTTATGCTTCAACCCAATACTTACTTGGAAATCCCTTGCCTTCCAAAAAATATACATCTGGAAATCTCCAGCACTATCCTATTTCCTCATTCAACCATCCCATTCTATTCAAGTAAATAAATTGTAGAATTTCCTTTGCCTTTAAATCTCTTCACTTGTGTAAAAATTGGCAAATTCATTTGATGCAAAATCCCTTTCCTTACCTAATTTAAGGACTTTAATTCTCTTCCCTAATTCATTGTCCATTCCTCTCTTAAGTTATTGAACTCAAAAAATGCAACAAACTTTATTATTAATAAAAACATGTACATTTTCCTAAATATATCAACAACAAGGAGAAAATGCCTTGCACTAGATACTAAAAGTTTCTTCATGGGTCCACAAAGGATCACAACAAACTAATACCAAACTTCACATTACACTCCATGCTTTTTCTTCACCAAATATCTTCCAACACTATTTTCAAGGCAAGCATGTTGCACATTCATCTTTCTCCTCCTCAACTGAAAGTAAACCACTAACCATCTTAGGTTTGCTCTAAAGGGAAGTTAAGGTGCTAATAAATTTGATGCCATAAAGAAATGCTATGAATATTAATACTAGCTATCTAAGCATGTGATTTTTCCACATTAACATCTACAAGCCTATACAACCCATTCTGTTTAGCACCGATGCAATCACCTAACCATTACCTTTATCTTTCACAAAATGATTTTCAACACTAAATGAGTCCTCCAAATATGGACTAAATATTGTTATCTCACTAATTGAGAGAATATTTTTATCCATATCTGGTCAATGGTATCTAATGCACATTCTCAAAAGTACACTTCTTAACATCTAACAATTTCATTTGAACATCCCCACAATTTTCCACAAAATGCACCCAACCAAACCTAAAGACTATAGTTTCTATTTTGGATTTGGCTTCAACAAAGGTAATAAACCAATCCTTCTTGATGGTCATGTGCTTTAAAGCACCAAAATCAAGGAACCAATTACGTAAAGGCCTACCTCCCACCTAAGAAGAAATTTAAAAATATATGTACTATATATATTCTAGGGATCTTGTTGTCGGGCTGTCATAGGTTTCCTAGCTATGTAGGTGTTTATTATTGTTGTGAATTGTGTGTGGCACTGAACTGGGATTGAGTTTAATACACATTTCAATGCTTAGATTTTTTAATAATCCAGAGCCAATTCAGCCCTTTGTCTTGTCCATTCTGGCCGCATTTCATGATTGAAAATAAGATTAGGTCAAGGTTCATCCAGGGTGAAAACAGTTTCAGTCATAATTGACTTCAATCACATCCACGGACAACTTGCCAGTAATTGATATCTGGTCAGATTTGTCATGCCTATAGAACAAGACGGTTATTTGGGTTATATTTGATTTGGAATTATAATTTATAACTACCAGATTTGAAAAGATGCATATAATGAAAATGTATCTCTCCTTGTACAAATTTAAAACAAGACAACATTTGTACAATAATACTAGGAGAGCATTGGCAAGTTCTAGAGTGGATCTCCTCTCCTATCAGTGGAGCTATCAAGTAAATACAGGGTGCCATTGCTACTACTTGTGGGATTCTGCTACAAACAGATTCATGGCATGGCATGGACATGACATGGGGAATGGAGTTTTTCTAATGGTTCTCTTCATGTTGATGGTTATAATTTTAACAGATTCAATAGGGTGGCTGCAACTGGCACATATTCCTTTCAATATCCAGATTTTGAAGGCACGAGAAGGAATAGTATTTTGAAGAAGTGAAAAGCAGTTCACCTTATTATAGTTACCATGCTATTTCTTCCTTTAAGAGCTTCACAACATCAAATCATTTCCATAAATATGGTTGTGTAAGAGTCGTGATCGTGTTGTAATGTAAATTATGTTTCCATAATTGAACATCAAAATTATTTTGCAATATTGTTATTGTACCATGGCACTTGGATCGGATCCAGTGTTTATCAACACTTTTTTAATAGCATGTTTTCTTTTCTTCCTGCTGCTGTTCATTTCAACCTCTATACGATGTAGAACAAGTCTTTATGAAATAATAGCAAAGATCGCTAGAAGATGCTTCCAAAGGATTCCTGATTCTTAATGATTTAAGAACTTGGTAACTACCTTGGTAACTGGGTAACACTTCAGTTGACCATTTTGAGACAATTTGTTTTGTAGATAAGGATGGTAAAATGTGGGGACAACTAAGACACATGAGTTGGGAAAAGTTAAATTCCTTTCTTCTGTTTATTAATCATAATAACTGAAAAATTCTATATTGGACATCATCACATCTAAGATAATGTTATAAGAATAACACCTTTTGAAACCCTCCATCGTGCAAAATAACAATAATATCCTTTATTTATGGGAGTTAGACAATGACAACCATGATTGCATGGCAGTTATAATATTTCTTGGTAGCTAAACATGATTAAGTGGAAGTTAAAATCCCATATGATTACACTATCAATTCTAACACTCCCACTTAGTTCATCATCTATGGTGTGAAATTTTTTCATTCTATGATTAAGTGGTATCAATTTTCTTGTTATCCCTCATCTCCATTGATTGGATTAGAGAACATGGATTCAATTATTTGCAGGATGACTCTTCAAGCTCCATTTATGGAGAGCATGATGAAAGATGAGGTGCTCCTTCTAAGGTCGAGTTTCCCCTCAAGGTTAAAAGGTAAAAGAAATCAAAATGAGTAAGTTTAGGGTTAGCCCTATTACTTTCCCATAAGAAGTATTTGTAGCAACCAATGCCCCTATTAACTTCTCTGCGGATATTTCTATTTTTTTCCATGAGAAAAATGAACGGTAATATGAGATTTTTAGAAAAAGTCACTCAGAAAAGATATCCAAATGGTAGAGGAAATGGATTTTCAAGGATGTTTACTATAGAAACCTGACAATGGAGATGGAGGTATATACCTTTTATCAAAGGTATATATAGTTTGAGTGGGTCTAATAGTCAGTATTAGCAGGGCTTTCCTAACATTTAGTAGCAAGGTATTCTTAAATTTCTTTATGCCAAATATTTCATGGTGAATGATGCATTCATCATGTTGCATAATAATGTGGCATGGAGGAAGGAATTTGGACCTGACAGTATAGTTGAAGAGGATCTGAAATGTGATGAGAATCTGAATTCAGTGGCCTTCATGCATTGTTATGATAAAGTGGGCCACCTTGTGTGCTATAATTCTTATGAGATTTTTCGAGAGAAGGAGCTCTACTAGAAGATCTTTGGAGATGATGAGAAGTTGAAGAAGTTTATGAGATGGAGGGTACAAATTCTGGAGAAGGGCATCAAGATCCTTGATTTCAAGCCTGTTGGTGTCAATGCCATGAATCATATCACAGATCTTAAGAATATGCTGAAGAGAGAATTGAGAGCTGCATCAAACCAAATTCTTGCACTTTTTCAAGATAAATTCCCAGAGATGGTAGCAAGAAAGGTATGTAACTGCTCAAAACACAAATGTTTTTTCCTTTTCCGAGCTTGCCTAGAAAAATCTATCTGAATGAATATAAATGATCAAAAGGATGATGTTATATGTCCTTGTAGAAATGGTTTTTTGAGAATTTTGGCACACCAAAAATTGGAATTTATGATGCATCTCTAGATATTTATTACTTGACATATGGTTGCTAGTTTCAAATGGTGTCAAATTACATATATCTTTAGCCCAGATTGAAAAAGGCTAAAATTTACAATATATATTTTACAGAGAGATTCCTTTTATATAGGGTTCTAATAGATATATTTAGGCAGATATGGTTTTATATATTTTGTATTAAACAATACAATAGTTTCCCACAAAATATTTGAGTATGGACATTCAATTATTAGTTACTCGTATTGTGAAAATGCAATATTATTCCTACAAAACCTTATGTATAATGAGTACATGGAAATTTTCTTTCCTTTGCCTTTCTCCCTTTCGAAAGGCTTCAAAAAACATGTCCATATGGGCTACACTGCAAGGAATGGTCTTCTTTTGGCTCAGGTGCATGAAGGATATCTACTTCATCAAAATCACTCGAGGCTTCTATTGGGCCTCCGTCTTTCTAAGGTTCCTAGCATTTGTGTGTCAGAGCAGACCACAGCTAGAATGGAAACCTGGTCAATGGTTTAACACTATGTCAGTCTTACCAGTGAAATGACTATAAGCTACTATTTCTGGTGCCTATGTCCTCCAATTTTTATTTTATTTTTCCTTATTGATTAAGAGAGTCTATGCAACGCTGACAGGTATAAGGAGTTAACACGTATTTGTGTGGTGTTTCAGTAAGTGAAAAACACTTCTCTCAATTTTTCCTTGTGTCAGCGCATTTCCAGTTTTGTTTCTTGAATCATAGTTTTTTTAATCTCAGCATTGACTACTAGGAAGAAAATCAAGACCCATCCAAGTCATTTTAAAACTAGAAAATGATCTCTAAGTAGTCCATTGAGATTGACGAGGAAATAAATTCCACAATGGAAGAAATTATGTCCCTAAGAAGATTTCTCTAGAGGAAAGGGGAGGAGAGTCTTGTCTGGAACACATATACAAATGGTAATCACTATGTCAAAGAAGGAGACATGGTGTGCTTTACATAGAAAAAGGACTTAGTCCAAAACAAAATCCATAGAAAGATACACAATCCAATGATATAGCTAAATTCTGGAGAAAGGTATGGAATCCAATTTTCTGAAAAATCATGAGAGAAGCCTTGAAATTCAAAGGAAATATTGGTCATGCAATGTGTAATGTATGATTGGAGGCAGAAGAAAGTAGCAGTCCCCTATGCAAGAGTTCCTTTGTATCTAAGGTATGTTTTTTATGGAGTACTTGGACAAAGAAACCCATTCTAATGGTGAATACAATGCAGGAATTGTTGTGGTGGAATCTATGGAAAACCAGGAACCTTGTGACTTTTATGAGCACAATATTACCCCCTGCATAAGTGTGGTTTCAAACCAAAAGAGAAAAAATAGAGTTAGCAAAGGTAAAAAATTAATAACAAATAATCTCATCCCAATCAGAAGAAATAAACTTGATCAAAGAGATGAATACATAGATGGAAACCTAAAAAATACCGCTACACCTGGGTGGTGCAAGGTTAACTTCAATGGGGCTTCGAAAGGAAGCTTATATATAGCAGGGGAAGGGGACATAATTAGAGACTACCAAGGTAAAATCAAGCTGGTCTTCTACATATACTTCAGAGAATGAATAAAAAATATGGAAGAGAACAAAGGATTATTTCAAGATTGACAAAAGAAGAGAGAATTAGGTCCAGTAAAATCAATATTGAAGGATATTCCAAACTATTTATATATTTTCTCAATAATAAGGTTGTTAATAGTTGTGGGAACTAATGATGCAATAATTTAGTGAAGTCGTGTTTTAGAATTTGAAAAGTAAGGTCAATCATTTTTTAGGTTGAATGGCTAATCATAAAATTTTGTTAAAAAAGAAGGGATACCATTGAAACTAGGTAATGTAAAATCTTGTTGAAAAAGAAGGGATCTTGTTGAAACTAGGCAATGAGGAAATGGGAAAGGACTTGAAGTGGATATTGCACATTAGTAGATTCAACGACACATGAGATTGGACATTAGAATACCTATGAATATTCCCTCAAATCAGTCTGGAGGAGGACCTATGAATTCAGGAGGGTCAGTAAAGGAGCACCCACTCTAAAAAAGTTGAGGCCTCGAGGAAGTTGTATACAAAAATCGTAATCCAATATTTCACAACGAGAGATTGTATTATGGATGTGTGTTATGTAGTCCCAAACTCGAAGTGTAGATCATAGGTCCTCTACACCATAGTCAATGAAATATCATCACCACTTCGTAATATTTCAAGAAGAAAGAAAAAATCGAATATTCGATTCCATATCGTCACCTTTGAGTTTATCTTTCTAAATGGATTCAAAATAACAGATGGAATACACAAGCCATATTTATAAAAATGAGTCAGTTCCAAAAAAAAGCTCAAGCTATGGACTTTGAAACTAGCTAACATTTCCATAACCAATGGTGATAAGCTGTTTATCTTTCTAAATGGATTCACAATAACAGATGGAATTTGGAAAACCATATTTGTGAAAATGAGTCAGTTTCGAAAAAAAGGTAAAGATGTGGACTTCGAAGGCAAAGACAAAGTTGAGATATCCTGAATATTGGTTTCCATCTTTATTTTCAAATCTATGTTCAGAAATTTGAAATTAATTATACAAAAAATTCTATTGAAACTTTCAAGCATAGTGCATACCTATATTTTTGGCATTTTCACACACCCCCAAAAACTCTTCTTCCCCACGCTATAGTTGAGTCAGTGGACCTTTGTGACCTTTTAAAGTTTAGCCTCATTGTCTTTTTCACCCAGAATTACATGGTTTAGAGATGGAGGAGCATATATAGTCATTTCTTCATATGGTCACAATCTGCCCACAAGGGTTTTGTTTTTCATGGTCAACGTAATGGTCACTATTTTTGTTTCAAAGGGAAATCTCACAGGAAACCCAAGGATGCTTCATCACATTTGAAGAGCTACCCAGATTCCCAAATAATCCCACTGATATAGATTAGTGCACCTTACCAACGGGGTTTAACAAGGCACCTGCTAGTATGTAACTAAACAAATTCTCAGCAATATGGTGACAAAAAGTAGAGATATAACCCCTTGTGTTAAGGTAGCCCACACTGTCACATAATACAGTGAGGGAATTAGGATTTTCACAAGAAACTTACGGAGGAAACCCTTTCTTTCTATCTTATCCTAAAACTTTGAAGAAAATGAAATCACTCTATGAATGAAGTATAGTAATGGACTATTTTATCTTTCTAGGACTTGAATTCCAATCTAATCAATTGTAGACTATAGATCCTCAAACATACTACCTTTGGGTTGTGACTTCCGACTGCCGTTTCCTCTGCCAGAATTCAAAATTATCCGATTTCAAGTACACCTTTGAAGAATTTCTCCAATCTTGCTAATTGTCAAGTATTCCACATGTAATTAAGTCTTTTTGCTATATTCAGTTTGCATGTGTGGGATTTTGTTGGGCCTTATAAGGATGAGGATATTATAATCATTTTATCAAATAGAAAAATCACCTCTTAATTAGTATTATCTCTATTTTGCAGGTGTTCATCAATGTCCCATGGTATTTCAGTGCATTCTACTCCATGTTGAGCCCTTTCTTGACACAACGTACCAAGAGAAAATTTGTAATTGCACGTGAAGGAAAAGTCACAGAGACCTTCTATAAGTATGTGAAATTCCTTCTCTGATGTAGTGAAAATATGTTCAACCTCAATTGAAGACTCTGATTATATATGATAGAATGAAGGATATATTCAATGAAAATTTCCTAGAAACTTATTTAATAAAATATGCTCAACCTCAATAGAAGACTCTGATTATATATGATAGACTGAAGGATATATTCAATGAAAATTTCCTAGAAACTTATTTAATAAAATATGCTCAACCTCAATAGAAGACTCTGATTATATATGATAGACTGAAGGATATATTCAATGAAAATTTCCTAGAAACTTATTTAATACTTGATTTTACTTGCAGATTTATATCTCCAGAGAATGTGCCTATACAGTATGGGGGACTTAGCAGGACCAAAGATGTAGATTTTGGACCTTACGAGCCTGCAGTAGAGTTCTCCATTAGAGCTAGGGAGAAAATCAATATTGAGATCGAGGGAGTGGAGGTAATATATGTCAAAAATTTCTCATGTTTGCAGATTTTGTGTCAGTTCCTGCATTCAAATTTAGCTCTTTCACTTAGTTTTGTTTCCAATATACTTCCAAATTTGATGAGTTTTAGCTTTGGATATAAATTTTATGGGTGTTGGATTTGAGATTGAGTTCATCCTCAATATCTATGCGATTGGGAGTTTTATTTGTTTTTGAATTCTCACATTCAAGCTGTCTATGTTATTCAGGTGGGAGCAACAATTCTATGGGACCTCATAGTTGGTGGGTGGGATGTTTCCTATCGACCAGAGTTTGTGCTGAGTGCACAGGGAAGCTATTCAACTCTAATTGACAAGAACATAAAGTTGTCTTCATTTTATGAGCCAATTTGCAATTCCTTCAAGGCATCAGAGGCAGGGAAGGTAGTTCTGATAATAGACAACTCCTCTTCAAACAAGAAGAAGGCTGCAGCCTATATATACATGGTGAAAAAGAACATAGTCTAGGAGTTCGAGCCTCGCAGTAGATTAGATGTACTTAGAAAGCTTTCTTACATTCAACAATCATAAATGTTAGTAGTTAAGAATGTGCCATCATGTTGGAGAATCAAGTTTGTCTCTTTGAAAGCTGGAAATTTTATCTACATATGTACTACTATATAAAAGTTAATATTGGTAATAATAAAGGTTGGTTGTGTTTCCAAAGCAGAACATCACTGTGAATTCCACAACTTTTCATGTTTGTGATTGATAGGTATATGATATACATGGTAAAGCAAGTATAAATAAAATTTATAAATATTGACCACCCCAAGGCTAGTTAATTTTTTTATTTATTGTTTACCCCATACGCAAATCTATATAAATAATATTTTTAGTTCAAAAATGGAATATTGTATTACATTCCTCATCAATAAAAATGTTCTTCAAGGAATGGTCTAAATTCAAATGGTTACCTATATGTAAATGAAATCAGTCTATTGCCTTTGGCTACATCTTTTCTAAAAGCTCAAACTTATCTTAAAGTAGAACCGATTGTTTGCTTTGTCTTTTTGGTTACTATATAGTAAGTATATCAGGAATTCAGGACCAATGCAACCCAGAGAACCCAAATCAAGGGAGAGAAAAACTATATTTGAGGGTGAAGCACTTTGTATTATACATATGAACATATTCTAATTTAAGATAATGTAACCAAGTGGATTTAAATGAATGGGATACGAAAGGTGATAGGTTTGGATAATAGATAGCAATTTGGTCAATTATGTTTTGATGTATATATTTGTTTAATTAATTTTTTTATTTTTTTATATGAAAGAGTTGTGACCAATTTTATTTCATGGAAATGATAATATTTAGATAAATATAAAATTTTTAAGATTAGGGAGGAGTTGAAGTTGTTCACTATCTTATACTTTCAATTTATTATATTTTAAACAAGGATTAATGCTCCTCTCATGAACTAGGTACATATTCCATAGAGGTCGTTGAATATGCATTTTGTGGATAGTTTTTTTTTTAAGGTTTCAGAGGTAGGCATGAAGAGAACAAAGAAATTTTCAAGATAACTCACAAAATTTGATAAACAAACCACCCATTCTTCCAAAAAAATTCATATTGCCTCCAAATTTATCACCTACATCACCTTTATCTCACATGGAAGATGTATCCCCACTCCCCGGCGTTACTTTTCACCTCTCGGTACAAATGCTAGTATTACTTGATTTTCCATGCTTATGTGGAACATGGTCGAGAGAAGGAACTATAACAACAATAGATTTGCATGAAAGATTTATAATTTTTTCAAATGTGAAAGTTGTGATGCGTTACTAAGTTTCTTCATTATTTTATAGATCATTACACGTCAAACTGACTTTACTCCTTGACTGACATTGCATTCAACATTGTGCACAAGTATGATTTAAATGTATCAATCAATAGTATGATTTTATCTATATTTGATAATGCAAGTTGAATACATCATACAATACATAGGAGTGTTATGGCTATGAAGTTCAATATGAAATAATCTATTGATTGCTACTATTACTATTATATAAGGGGTGCTAATTTATTAGCTATGTGAAGAAGGCTTTGTGGAATTTGTATTTACTATAAGATTATGTATAGCTAAGTTGCAGACAACTAAGCAGAATTTGGTAGGAAGTTTGGAGTATGTGTAACTCATAATGATCTTGTCTTGTCTTCATTCATGACTTTTCAATGTGTGAGTTTTGACCTAAGCCATTGCATTATCAATGTGTCAAGGCTCAAAACTCGACCTATATGTCAACTATTTCTTATGATCGTTCCTAGGAACATGAATCCTAATTTTTGTAGGTTTAAAATTTATCACAAGTTTGCTCTATTGTGGTCGAATTTTTGGAGGTTATCTCAAAATTTATTTAAGGTACCATGGATCTAAATTTCTTGTAAAATTTCAACACTATAACAAACTTTGGTGCAAATTTTTGATCAATTCTCACTTGGTTAGGGTTATAGATGTTATTGAAAATTTTGTGTGCATGCATGAGAGTTGGGTGAAAATGCACAATGTTTTGTAGCATTAGTGTGATAAATATGGGATAGTACAAATCATAGTTTTGAAGATTAGTCTAAGTTGACTCGTACCTAATCAAATCAGTCAAGTTGATTGTTGGTTGAACAGTTAATTGTTGGTTCAATGGATAGAAGATCTTGTAGGCCCAAATACCAAAGGGAAAAATGGAGCCCATCATGGGGTTCTCTTTGTAATTCTCCACCACTGCTACCTTCCATGCTTCCTCAAACTCCTCTCCAACCTCAATATCAGTGCTAGTAGTAGCATGAGAAAAAAAACTACACTTAGCAGAACTAGAAGAACGCATTTTCCAAACTGCACGAGAGCTACTTCCCTCACGAGTCACCATGTGCCATGCTTGGTATCAGTGGTTCGCTTCCTTCAACTCTTGGTTCAACTACCATATCTTCATTGGAACCAATACCTCGAACTCCATTAGACAACGATTCACCATTTTGTACTAGTGATTCGCCATGATTTTACAAGATAATATAATCTCATGAGAGATTTCGCCAAATATATATATATATATATATACGTATTATATTATTAATAAAATAGCCTTCCATTTTTCCTATGTATCATGGGGATTCGCGCATTTATTATACATATAAATTTAGGGGGGTTCTTAAAATTTTTTCTGCTTACTTGTTCCTGTGTTTCACTTAGCTTGACCAATTGCTTCATTCTCCTAATAAGGTCGTTTGGCTCTTCCTCGCTCTCTTGTAAGAATCGGGCCACGAGTAATGCAAGCTGAATAGGAAAGATTATTGCTCTGTCGTACACCAGCTCATAAGGGGACTTCCCTGTGCCTCTTTCAGTGGTGATGCAATTCACCTAGAGTGAAAACTTGAGTTGGGAATCCCAGTTCTTTTGGTTTTCGTAGATGGTCTTTTTCAATATCCTCACCAGTGTCTTGTTAGATGACTCTTCCAGCCCATTCCCCTGTGTTTAATATGTAGTGGAGTGCCCCAGACTAATATTATAATGCTGACAGAATTTCGCAAACCTAGCCAACTTAAAAGCCTGGGCATTATCTATTATGATTTTAGTAGGGAATCCAAACCTGGCAATTATGTTTTCCTCCAAGAACTTGATCTCCACCACATCTGTGGCATTCCTTGTGGGC
The DNA here is from genome assembly GCA_034641835.2 of Pinus albicaulis. Lineage (NCBI taxonomy): Eukaryota > Viridiplantae > Streptophyta > Pinopsida > Pinales > Pinaceae > Pinus > Pinus albicaulis. Next base: position 1,795,616,829 of record CM076578.1, on the reverse strand, counting down.
ACGACCTCAACCCATTTATTGAAGTAATCCGTGGTGGTGAGGATCCATCGATGTTGGTTTCTAGAAATCGGGTGAATCTCACCTATGAAGTTGATTCCCCACTGTTTGAATGACTCTTCAACATGAACTGGGATCAATGGGAGAGGTGTGAACCTTTGATTTTCGATGAATGTCTGACACTTTTCGCAAACCCGGACGCGAGCATGTACATCACCAAAAAACTTGGACCAAAATAAGCCTGCTCTCGGGATCTTGTGAGAAGTGGATCGCCAACTATAATTCCCACCACATATTCCTTCATTGAACTCTATCGTCACTTCTTCAACCTCTTGCTCTGTTAAACATAGTATTAAAATCCCAGCCAAGTCTCTCTAATACAGTCGCCCATTTTCCACGGTATACTTTTGAGATCTTAATCTTAAAGTGCGATACTTGCTCTTGTCGTAGTTAAGGGGGCACCTCAGGGTTAACAGGTACTCCACTACATCTTTATACCATAAGGATAGAAGGTACTTTACATGTGTCTTTTATGTGGAGGATTCTATGCCCTGATGTGCACCTGTATCCTCCTGTGCTTCTCCTCCTATCATAGACAAATTTATTCCCATAGCTTGATAGTTGGATTTAGATAGAATTTTTGCCAGCCCTTGGCCTTTAATGAGTTTGGTAGGCTTTATCTCCATCTCATGCTCCTGAATCTTAGCTATCAATTTGCCCCTTTTTCCTTCATTGTCACCCTGTACCATAATATCCTTCACTGCTGTAGTGGGTACGTAAGCTGTTATGACAGACTGTAACACGTACACCCAAAATGCCTTAAGTGACTTGACCAAAGCATATGCTTGCTTTTCCAGAATGTGATATTTTAGTTCGGCATCTCAGAGGACCTAGCTGAAGAACGCAATAGGTTGTTCATGACCTTCATCATTTTTTTGTAGCAGCACTGCAGCTATTGTATGAGGGGAGGCGAAATAAAAAATCATGAATAGCTTTCCATAATCTAGACCTGCCAACACTAGAGCTTTCGCAAAGGCCTGCTTGATCATATTGAAAGAATACTTAGATTCAAAAGTCTATTTCACTTCACTTTTCTTCTTCAGCATTTCGGTGATGTTTCGGACAATCTCAAAATAGTTTGGGATGAACCTTATGAGGAAATTTATTCTTCCCAAGAATACATGTACTTCCTTCTTGTTTCTTGGTAGGGAAATGTTTTTTATCACCTCCACCCGCTTCGGGTCAATATTTACCCCTTATTTGGTTACTATATTCCCTAATAGATTTCCTTCTTCTAGGGAAAACATGGATTTTTTGGAGTTAAGAGACATACCATACCTTTGATATTTGTCAAAATTTCATCGAATATGCTCTATATGCACAGCATCGCTCCTTGAGAAGACAGTGATGTCGTCCAAGTAGATCACCACAAACTTATCCTAGTCTCCTATGAAAGCGATTTCCATAGCACGTTGGAATGTGGCCTCAACGTTTATCAGGCCGAAAGGCATTCGGGCATACATGAAGGTTCCCTAAGGCATAGTGAACGTCATCTTATTTTGGTCTTCCAAGAGCACTGCCACCTGATTATATCCTAAGAAATCGTCCATCATGGACATGTGGGAGGATCCCACCACCTTTTGCAAGATGTGGTCCATCTTCGGGAGGGGATAGTTGTCTTTAAGTGAGGCTCTGTTCATATTTTGGAAATCCATGCAAAGCCTGATGTCATCGTTTTTCCTCCTTACGGGCACCATGTTCGCCACCCATTCAGAGTACCTCAGAGGGACAATGATCTTTGCCTACAACAACTTCTTTATTTCTTTTTCAATAGCTAGGAGAAGAATAGGGTTGATCTGTTTCAGCTTCTGCTTATGTGACTAAGCATCTTCTTTTAGGAGTACCTTATGTTGTATAACATCAATATCAAAGGTCTTCAAGTCCTAGTATGACCAAGCGAAGACTTCAGCTTTGTATGATCGAAATAGCTTCAGGTATTGTCCTTGATATTCTTCGGGGACTCCTTTCTATAGCTTCACCACCTTGGGGTCTTCCTTTGTCCTGATGTTCAAATCCCTGACTAGATCGTCGGGGGTCGGTTTGTTGGGGTTCACTGGGATATCAGTTTTATCAAAAAATATCTCCAATGGCACAAGACCCCTGGGAATAACATTTCCCTTTAATTGCAAGACTTAGTGGTTGTCCAATGTCTCCTCCCATCTGGTTTTCAGCTCTTCACTATCATCCTTGGTCACTGAGTCAATCACTAGATTTGAGAATTTTCCCACCATCTCCATAAAATGCTTGAATTTATCTTCGTCCTCGAAGACCTACCAAGGTTTTACGTTGTCCAAAATGGAGGGGAGATATCTCACTTCCACCTCATATCTGAGCAACAAATTCTGTAGAGGGAGGAAATTGCTAGCAGCCATAGCTAGTGAGTCTACCATTCATTTCTTATCCCTCGGCATGAATTGAATGTTAAAAGTTGTGAAGAAGTTCTCAACCAAATCCCATACCTCGTTCCTGTAATATCTGAGCCGTGGGTGCTTATCTTGGCATTGGCTCCTGACTTGCCTCACTATTAGCTCTGAATCTCCAAACACCTTGAGATTCTGTATGTTCATATTTTGCACTGCATGTCGTCCCAACAATAGGGCTTAATATTCAGATACGTTGTTTGTGGCTTCAAATTCCATCTTGAAAGAGAAAGGTACTAAGCATCCTTCCGGCGATATCAAGAGTACCCCGACTCTGTTTCCTTCTCATGAATAATCTCCATCAAACTATAAGGTCCAAAGTTTGTTCTCCATTCTTCTTATGGGATTCTTATGTATTAGAGGACATACCTTCATTTCTTGTAGTAAATTTTCATCCTCCTCAATCATAAGACAAGATAATTCACCCTCCTTACCATACACTGGAGAATTTGTCAAACCATCGGCTTTGGTGACCATCTTCACAAACCTGGATTTACAGTATAATCTTATTTCCTCCCCACCGAACACTTGAATGGTGGCGTAGGTGAGGTCAAGTTTGATTTATCCTCCAATCTTGGAACCCCGGGATCTGGACAACAACATTCCAAACCAAGCTGGAATATCAGCTATGACAATGTCCATTACCACACTTTTGGATGGAATCTGGGCTAAGTTTACTACCAGATCTTTTATCATACCCAAGCACTTCACCCTCTTGGAAACAGAAGAATACAAGTCTTTATAAGGCCTTGTAATCTGCAACTCCAATTTCTCCATGATAGACAAATGAAATAGATTATGTGAAGCCCCGGAATCCAGCATGCAATTGTGCAACAATAGGTCATGTATCACTAGAGTCACATAGAATGGGGGAGTGACTGAGTCTTGTTCTTCTACATGAGGTCCAAAAACTACCATAGGTCATTCTTCTTGGAGGTTGAGGCCATCAGGAAGTAGGTTTACAACATGGGGTTGCATGAATTGAGACACCTGAGCTTTGTATGAAGGTTTTTTCAGGAGCTCAATCAGGGGACCGGGATCTTGACCTTCTCTAATTATTTCTGGAGATGAAAGGATGTGGGCCCTTTTTCTACAATGGCTTCCTTGAACTATTCTTTAGGAGGGTTAGTCAGGTCCAAGGGTACAGATGGAGATTTCTCATTTTTGGGAGGATCAGAGCCTTGTTTTGTGGAAGTGGATGCAACGGCTTTATGAGGGGCTGACTCTTATAATGGCTTTTTCCCCTTATTGGAAAAACTAGGAGGGGTTTGTTCTCTTTATATTGACTCTTCATTTTTTTCTTGCACTCGAATTCTCTTCCTGGAGGACCTAAGATCATACTTCTTGTGGAGTTGAGCTTGCATGAAATCCACAAACTACATCCAGTAATTATCAATATCTTGGTCTTCTGAATGAACTTCCTTCTCTTCTTGCTCCCCTTGCAGGGTGAGTTCACCCTCCTCATCATCAAAGTAAGTGAGGAATTGATTCTATTTGATGTATGTGACTTCCTCAGCCTGTTCCTCCGACTCTCCTTCCAAGTATAGAGGAGTTTGGCTGTGATCTTGTTGTTCCTTCCATTCCCGCTGCAACAGCTATAGAGGGGGATTATGATATTGGGATTAAAACCTTGGTTAGGAATCATTTGGTTGGGATGAGGAGGGAATTATTGGCCTCCAATTCAAGCTTAATCAACTTATTTGAAAGGTTCTTGATTAGCTTATTCATTTATTCCATTCTTTAATCTTGTGATTCCCTCTCCTAATTTGAAGTAGAAGCCTCCTCCCTATTCTTTCTTCTGGCTTCATGTTCTGTCTTCCACTTGAATTTACCAGTAGAAGCAAAGTTTGCTTCTACCTCCAATGAATTAGTCTGGATCTGATCCAGAGATGTGGATTTTCTTTCTCTTAGGGTGAACCCATACTCCGAAAGCTCCTACGAAGAGCACCTTAGCAGCTGCTTGGGGAGTATTTATTTCAACATGAAGATTATTATAGAGTTTATTGAACCTCTTTATGAATTTTGACACATCCTCATCATGTCCCTTTTTTAGAGCATTGAACTTGGTGAGAACGTATCCATGGTCCCTCTTTTCTCCCCATTTTAATGTGAAGAAATTATCAATTTCTTCCCAAGTGTGGATTGTGTTATCGGCTAGAGAATTGAACCACTTCTGAGCTTCTCCATCCAAGGATTGGAATAAAAGCCTTAACACCACATCTAAGTGCTCTACATTCACATTCTCAACAAAGGTGCATAAGTTTTCAATATGTCTCTGCGTCGAAGTATTATCTTCCCCGGTGAACTGAGGCGGGAGCTTTAGATAATCTTGTGGCATGTCATTCAGTATTTGAGGTAAAGCTAATGGAGCACACTTGTTGAGGAGGAAACCAGGTACAACCATGAGGGGCATTGGTGGTAAATTATAAGGATGATTTGGCTGATGCATAACAGGTATGTGGTGAGTAGAGGCTTGGATATTTGTCTGTAAAAATATTTGGAGTGCTGCAACTTCTTTAACTTCGTCAGCCTCGGGAGTAGGGTGAAAATGAGGTAGGGAAGTATCAGCGGATTCGGCTTCATATTTTATGTATGAACTGGCTAATGTATAGGTTTCTGGAGAATACCCAAGTACATTGGTTGTGGAGCCAGGACCATAGATGTCGACTTTTTGAGATGAGGAAGGTGATTCTTCTAGAGAAAATGAGGGTAGGTCAGCCTGGTTGGGTTGATTCTCCTTCCAGATTCTCTTAAATATGATCTTTTTGGGATCAGATACAGAAGGGGTTCTCTACTGGGAATTATTTGATCAAGTATGAGGCCTTGTGTAAGCCAGGATTAAAATTGATTTGAACTTTGATAATAGTGGAGTCGCCAAGGTGAGGGCTATGAAACTCTCAACCCTTCGTACTCACCTGATTGAAAGGTGAATATAATGTTGTATCCCAGGGAAAGGATTTTATAATTTTTCCCCGGAAACAACACGAAAAAGATGTTGTAAATCCTAGATACAGCCTTGAGTTGCAAAATACCAGTGCCTAGGACATCTTGAAATCAAAGGTTGGTTGTAGACGATTTTAAGGGTGCCTCTGACAGAATATTGATAAGGAGAATAATGATTGTGGTGGTTCATGAATGGTGAAGACTTTGGAGTTTGGTTCATGTGAATTACATTATATTTTGAGAGGGCTTAGGAGGTTGTATAGCTCGGTGGCTATTCAAGTGGACCAAGTATGAAACAATTAGTAGAGGCTTTCAAAATATGCAAAGGTGTTGAGAAGGAACGGAGGAGGGGGAAACCGCAAGACACTAGCTTAAAAGTCTTAATAATCTGTCTCCTGTGAACTCAAAGGAAGTGGATACAAGTGAAATATGACCAAAAACAGAGATTCTTGGAGCGTGAATTAAGGGAGCACAAAAAATTTAACACATGAGAATTATACATACATGAATTCATGGATAAAAATTCTTACCACCAACAGCTACATTACACAAATCATCAAAGTAGTAGAACATTGAAAGATGATTATACATAAATAGGAGATGAATGATAAACAAGAGAATACTGATACATACTACACATTTCTCCATATAGAATCCAAATAAACAACGTTTTATATCATATAATGTTCAAAACAGCTCTCCCAAATATGTGTCTCAGAGCATAAAGAGCATAGTCATACAGAACTACATCAAAATTTCTCCAAAATTCAGAACCTTTCTTTCATCTCCAAACTCCCTACATATAGAGTTCCCTTTGAGGTTCTACGATCGAATAAACATTCATGATTGGCCCACACATGTGAAATCAAAATATCCTAACTAACTCACAAAGCATGCATCAAGCAATCTCTCCTGTAATTAGAAAATCAAAATAGAATTGGGTGAAATCGAGATTTCACCAGAAAAACATCATAATCAAACAGTAAAAGAGGAAACATAGTTGTCCACGGAGGAAAAATCATAGAATCTTCAAAATGGGGTGGCGATGAGTCACTGTGAACAAGTGGGCATTCTAGCTGCCATCACCTGATTCCACCTATTGTGGAAATCCTCCACTCCCTTGTTCTCATGATTTCCACTAACCGTTACAGAACAACCAGTCATGTTGCGCGTGCCTCACTCTTTGATAGGGAGTTCTTGGGCAACTGAATAAACCATAATTGTGTTTGTTCCACCCAAAAACCCATGTTGTGTATGATTTGCCAAACCAGATACTGGATTTCGGAGGGGGGCTTGTCCAGTTTGTGGTATCAGATGGGGGGGTGTGAAATCACTACGAGCTAACACGTAGCACCGAAGGAGGTTTCCGAAACCATCCATTTCGGACCCCCCCCCCACTCGACACTAACCTTCAGAAGGTTTGGGGGGGGAATAGATCATGAGCCTTCATATGCGTGATAGGGAGCAGAGATGAGGGGAATATGGCAGAGCTTTAGTGGTGATGGTTAACACTGAAAAGAGTGGGACCGAGACCATGGGGGGACTTTGATGACATGGCATGGAGGTGTAGCCCAAATTCATATCATAAATCGCAAGTTTTACATATGATTAGCGAAGGGTAAAGGTTATAATCTGCAAAGTGCAAAGTGCAATTGCACTGAGTGGAATATGACGTGGCATGACAGAGGTGGGGCCCAAGTTCATATCGCAATCGGGAAGTTTTACATATGAGAAGCGGGAGGTAAGTGGTAAGAGTTGTGATGTGTGAAGTGCGATGAGCGAAGAGGTGATGTGGTGATACATAGGTGGGGCTTCCCGCACAATGCAAATCGCAAGTTTTACATATGAGCAACGAAGGGTAAAGGTTATAATCTACAAAGTGCGAAGTGTGATTGTGGTGAGTGGAAGATGATGTGGCATGACAGAGGTGGGGCCCAAGTTCATATCGTAAATCGCAATAGAGAAACTTACATATGAGAAGTGGGAGGTAAATGTTAAAAACTGTGATGTGCGATTTGCGATGAGCAGAGAGGTTGGCAATGCGAAAAGGTGAATGATAAGAGCTCTTTCATCTTTTGACTGTGGGGCATCCTCCCGACCTGTGCTTGAAGAGTTTGGCCTTCACTTTAGCTGCTCCCGCTCTTCATTTTCTTAACTTTGATGTTGCCTTATCCATTCAAAAAAACCACAAGCCAACAAAACCTATATCTAGTACCACCTACTCTAATAGGTTTTAATGGTTGGTTGATTTTTCCTTTTCAACTAAGTCAAGTAGAGTAAGGAGGGGAGGAAAATTTAACAAGTGAATTTTATTTCAGAGGTGCATAAATATCCTTCTCTGAAGGGAAAACCTCCTCTTCTCTCAATAATTTGAGATCCCTCTTCTGCACCATAAAATCAATAAGTTTCCATTCACATTTATTTTAATAAAATGCAAAAAATAAATAAAGGGTGAAAGAAGATAAAGGCTTCATATGCAGGGAGGTGAAGCAAGCAACTATGTCGGGGTACTATCCAGGATCACTGATAGCATAGCAATCATTGTGTACCTAAACTAACTCCATTGGGGTATTTTCCAGGCCATATAGCAGCATAGTAGCACCAAAGATGAAAACCAAGACTTTGAAAATCCTTTTTCACTTGTGTATCTATATACTCCCCATCCCCAATCAAAACAACATAGTTTGACTTGTCTTTGTTAAGTGTGCCACTGATGATGAGAATGGTAGGGACTATATCTTTAAATCGAGCTAAGTAAAGAAGATATGGTGACCAATTAAATGAAAAATAATTCCTAAAGAGTTACACATGTTTTACATGAGTTAAGACCCATACGGAGAGTTGAAGTTATATTAGTGTGTCGCCAAGTTTTCTAGCTACTACAACCACCCTTCAAAATTTTCCCATGCTTAGATTTTGGAGCCTCCCTTCTGCCCATAGGAGCTCATCATTCACTATCGTCAAGTATTCATGTTATCTTAAATACGTATCTTTCATGTAGTGCTTGTGATGTCTTGTCTTGATCCAGACTAGAACCTTTTAAAATGAAATCCATCTCTTTCCTTGACTTGATAGCTTTGTCGGTCTTCCCTTCAAAATTTGCACAATATTGGAAGGTAGGACAACCTTGAGGATCTGGATTGTGAAATCCAGATAGGCAGGCCAACCTTTGTCTCAGAAGATGTGAAATATTGAGGGGAAGCTAAGTCTTGAGCTCAGAAATTGTGCAAAGCAATCTTTCCTCCCAGAAACTGTGCAATTCTCTGACACAAGGAATTGATTGAGCCCTTGAGCTTGGGTATTGCACAATCTCCTTTTCCAGTGTGAAAAATAAATTTCCTGAAAAAGCAGAGTTGGAATCCCTAAAAAATATGATTTTCCCAATTGATGGTTGGTTTAGTCCACTTAGCTGCTAATTATGACTTTCAGAAAAGTGGCGCTTTTTCCTTGATTTTAGGCATGTGCATTAGAAACCATAACCCACCTAGATCTATATAATATACACCCATAGAGATCATTTTCACACATGAAATTTGAGCTCTAGATTTTCCAAGGAGATCAAGGAACTTTCAGTTGAGTTTACGGCACTTTTCCGGGTGAGTTTTGCATGTGTCTCTTTTTGTCATTTCGATTCTCTAAGTATTGTTTTTCTTGTTTATATTCATATTTGTTGGTGTTTTATCTTATATTGGCTTGCAAAAGTGTCGGTTTGTTCTGTCGTTCACTTTTTACAAGTGTGGCATCAGCTTCTTGTTTTTATCCATTAGTGGTCGTCATTTCAGCCACTCCCTATGCATGCTTGTTTTTCCTTTTGCATGTTGATATTCTACACTTTATTTTCACTGATCTATATTTCCTTAGTCATATATACACTCTTACTTGCACTATCACTCATATTTTCCACTTTTCCATCCTCTTCCCAAGAATATCTACCCTTTACTTGGCTAGAATTTTTCCTCATCAATTGTGCATTTAAGAACTCTAAGGCTCAAGCCTCGTGCTTGACCTCTGAGCTTGTGTAATGCGTAGTCTCTAGCTTTCTCAACTACACATTTCATATTTCAAGGGCTCAAGCCTCATCCTTGGCCACTGAGACTACGCAATACACAGTCTCTCCCTTATTCTTCACAGGATGCGACTGCACAATGTGCATTCTCTCCCTCAGTCTGTCGAGGTTGAGACTGCACATTGCATAGTCTCAAGCCTCAAGCCTCTCCCTTGAATATTGATACAGCACAATGTGTAGTTTATGAGGCTAGCCTCTTCCCTCAATCCTTGATCCATACTTCTTGTGCACCAATACTACTGGAGCAGAGATAGAACTTTGAATAGGTTGTATTATACCATCCTCTAACATTTATGCAATCATATGTTCAATTTCACTCTTTTGGACATAAGGATATATGTAAGGCTTGATGTTTGGAGAAACACTTCCTGGAATAAAATCAATAGCATGATCATGATCACGAATAGGTGGGAGTCCTTTGGGAGTTTCAAACACCTTGGAATGATTGTCCAAGACTTTTTGGAGATCTAGAGAAATAGATAATTTTAATGTCGAAACTTCTAGTGAGCATAATTGTGAAATTATGCCTCATTGTTATTTCTTCAGAAGCTTTGTCAAGACATTAGAGCTTATTATCTTTCCTAGCTTCCCTACAATACCTTGTAATTCAACTGCCTTTCCTTCTAAAAAAATTTCAATAAAATTTCTTTAAAATTAAAAGCTACCATCCCCAAAGATTGTAACCATTGTACTCCTAGTACATCAACACCTCCCATTGGAATGGAAATAATTGGACTATTCAATATATATTCCCCCATGATTAGCTTGATATAATGGCATTTTCCATAGCAATTTATAATTCTTCCATTTTCAACCATCACTTGACACTCTGGTTCTAGGTATAGGAAGCAATTCAATTCCTTGGCTACCTTACAAGGAATAAAATTATGGGTACTACCCGAATTAATCAATGCTATTACTTTTTTCTTCCAGATATGTCCTTATATCTTGAGAGTTTGAGGAGTGGTAATTCCTAAAAATTCATTATAGGATAGAGTCAGAATCATTTCTTCTTCTCTAGGGTTGGTTCCTGGTGCATATCCTCTTCTTGTTCATTTTCTTCCTCCTCTTCAGAATCTATGTAAAATAATTTCTTCTCAGCACACTTATGACCTTTAGTGTATTTTCTATCACCACTGTAGCAAAGCCCTTTTGTTATTTTTTCTTCCAATTATTGTGGCGTCAACCTTGTAGGTTATTGAAGTCTAGGAGTAGCAACACTTCCATATTTATATATGTGAGTGGTAGGCTTCCTTGTTTCCATAATTTTACATTCAATTTTTCTTGCCAACTTTAATGCCTTCTCCAATGAATCAGGTTCCCAAAGGTGAACCTCATGTTGGATTCTTTAAAGTCCTTATGAATACATCAATCTTGTGTTCCTTTGGAATATCAGTTACCTGTATATTCAATTTTTGGAAGTCCTCAATGTGCTTCACCACTGAACCCTTTTATTTGAGATTTATCAATTGGCTAAAGAAGGTGTTTCTCTTTGTATCCTCATAATGTGCTATAATTTCCTCCATAAAAATTGACTAAGTGACAAGTTTTTTAAAGAGCAAAGCCATCGGTACCATAAAAATGTATTTTTTTCTAAATATAAAGTTTCATTGCGTACCTTTTGTGTGTTTTGCACATTATTGAGATCAAAATATTTCTCCATCTGTAGTATACATGTTACGGGATCCTTTCCATCAAAATTCCTCATATCAATATTTGGAATAGGTGGGTCTTAAATCCAACATTAGAGTTTATGAAATCATGATTAACATTTATTTTTTTCTAATCATGAGTTTCCTATACTATATTTTTTCCATTAGGAATCATTTCTTGTATCAACTTTGTCTTCCATGTCTACTTTTAGATCATTCTTCATGTCCTCCATTTCTTCTTCCATGTCATCCATCTTAGCTTCCATGCTATTCTTCAAACCATACATCTTAGCTTCCATTCCTTTCTTCAAACCATCCATATTAACTTCCACGCTTTTCTTCAAAACTTCCATTTCATTTTTTGTTGATTTTTGCGAGAGCAAAAGTTGTTTCACTTGCTCTTGTAATTTTGATATATCATGTTGCACTTCTTCCTCTTCATGAGTCATAATAGAGCCTTCTGAGGGCTTAATTGGTGTTGAATTATTTTTAGGGGAAATTTTAGAAAACCAATACTGATAATTATGCTTCAATATGCCCTTAGAATCACTTCAAACCTATTTTTCAAGCAAGACTTATGCAATTTTAAAAAAATACACACCTTTTTCTTGTGTTTGAGGAGCTCGATATTGAAACTAATGTATCTATGTAATTTTGTATCTTCAAGATCTGAATTTATATCCTATATTATCCCTTTGATTACTCTTTCCAATTCCACAGGTCATGCCTAGTTTTAATTCTTCAAGACAAATTTATGCCCAATCTCCCACAACGACCTAATTATGGCCTGGTTCAATAGAGAAAACTTGTACGACGTTCCTCGTGTCACTATTTCCTCCTTCGTCTCTAAAATTGATATAAAGGAAACTAAAGTCCATTTAATTTTGGCCACTTTTTACATAATTCCAATCTGATGATCAGAGAGAGAGTTATGATTATTTTCCCAAGGTCACCTATTTGAGATGAAATTCGGGAGCCTGAAGAAACCCTAACTTCCACAGATCATATCTCCAAAAAATATTGCGAACCAGGATCTAAAATTTTTACACGAAGTTCCTCAGAATTTCTTCGCAAATGGTTTTTTTTAATCTTCTGAACCTTCATAGAAAAAAAGTTATAGCGAAAATTCCACGATGACCTATTTGAAGTGGAAAAACCCTAGAATCCAAAGCTTTGATACAAAATGTTATGAAACCAACTCCAAAAGTAGAAGAAAAGAGAGATCAACGCCTTATAAATCAACCACTTCGAGGGGGCAACCTCCTTTACATTACATAAATGAACAATTTTTGGATGATACAAATGAAAAAAGCTCCTTTCTATATATAGGAGTCCATGGGATCACAATATAATCCTAGCCGACCTAACAATAATAATGTAAGGGCACAAAAATAACAATAGTGGATTTTATGGGGCACAATAATAACAATATGGGGGCTACATGGGTACAACGATAACGATAAAGGGGCTACACTAACAACAATAAGGGACTAATTAGTAATATAGGGACCTTTCCTTTCAAACTACGTACTATTAGAGGCTTCTAAGGGGCTCACTGACTTTCCCTTTGTCGTGTTAGAACCTTTCATGCATTTCACTTTACCCTTCACAAAGATATACTCTTGTTATACCAAAGTCACGAATATGTCATTCTATGTGTTATCGCAGCCAAGACATAACACTAAATCCCACTATTTCGAAAATCGGGTTGTATTTTGGATGGGGCTCCTACTGAAAACAGGATAAGGTATAATTGGGACTTCATATCGAGGATACCCCCTGAAAGTTGGCGGGACCAACACCATCAACATTTTTGGCGCTAGAAGGAGGGCCAGTTGACAAGTTGAGTCTATGAAGTTGGTTGCAAAATTTCCTATCTTTTAATGAATTCTTCCCATATCTTAACCCCAACATGTTTTTCTATAATTGAAAATATGAAAGTGTTCAAGGAGATAATTAATGACTTGTTAAATATGAAGTTTGATGGAAAGGGTGGAACAAGAATTCTTAAGCACACCGATTGCTTTCTTAAAATTTTCACTGATTACGATATTCATTGTGAGGATACTACTTGCAGGTTGTTCGTTATCACTTTCGAAGTGCGCATTAAGGAATGGTATTACACATTTTCAACCGCTTCTATTCACTCTTTCAAACATCTTATCAAGGAGTTGTACCATGCCTTTGAAAAGTATGTTTATAAATTTATTTATAGTAAAATCATGCATCTAATAAAAGCACTTAATGAATCTCTCAACGATTTTCACAATCAGTTCATTCATTTCTGTTATGAATTTTCTGAAAATGATATCAATTATAATTTCATGAAATAGAATTTCAAATTTCTTATTCATATTTTGATGAATCCAATAGAATATGAATCTTTCAAAAGTATACCAACATATACTAGTTATGGAGCTCTTAAATATGTGATGAAGGAAGTTGTTGTTACAAGTGACTCTTCATCTTCATTTCATCAAACAACTCCAGTTACACACGGTGAGGTTATACAACCCGAGACTCCATTCGTTGATCTATCACCACCTTCTCCCACCCCACATATTCAAAATTTAAAAGCAAGTTTGGACTGCAGGTCTTCTGTTTCTAGTGATGATATTTCTCCTCGTTCTCCATCTGTTGGTTCCCTTGGTCCTCCTGATTGTGAGTTGTTATATTTACTTGTTTAAATCATTCATGATTATTATGTGTGGGATTCTATTTCTAAACAAGAATTTGTGGTCTAAGTTGATGTTTCTTCCTTCTCCCCTATTATCCTGGAAGCTTCCACGATTATATCATGCCTGTAGAATATTTCAGAGTGTTGGAGTTCCGTGATTTGGCAGATTGGTAAACCAAATGACAGGGCAACATCATACCAACTTTGGAGCCCTAGGACCTAGCCTTCCTAGACTTAGAGAGGGCTCTCTCTATTATGCAAAGGACGTAAACTTGTTTTCTTTTGTATTTTTGATTTTAGGCTAGTTGTTAAGTATGTTTTGGTTTGTTTTGAGTTTTTTGAGGAGAAATGATTAAAAGGATAAATAGATAAAAATTTCGTCAGATCAACTGGGCTATGGGGTCGAAAAGGTCGAGAATGTCTCAATGATGGACAAGGTATTACTGCAGGGCCGATTTGGTCGAGATAAATGGATTCTTTGGGTGAAAATGAAATGAGATGGACATTAAGTTTGTGAAATGCAAAGATATTTTAAGAATAAATATTTTAAAAAACAAGCATTCATGAGTTAGGCCTGACCATTAATCTCTATGAATGAAACTCAAACTGATAGATGCAGAAAATAAGCAATCTAATGATACATAGAAGTATAAGACCCTCTAAATTTGGGAAAATCACCTTCAGACTTTTGGAAAAACAAATAAGATAAACAAAAAACTCAATCTATGAAGAGGGAACTCCTAAACATCATATCTTGAGCTATTGGGAACTTTGAAATAAGACTGCAAAGCATGGACAAAGGGAAAGATTGAAACAAGACCTCTTTGACTTAACTAAAACAACCAATAATTCAGAGAGAGATTTCAGAAATGGAGTTTTGATTAGCTATGAGTAAGCAGGGCATATCATGAATCATACTAGACAGCATACATAATAACCATTAATGAAACTGATAACAAGTTCTTAGGGTACCAAAGAGCAATTAAGAATTCTTTGACATAACCAAGAAAGATGAAAACATTAAAGCTGCAATGAATCAGGAAATTTGAGGTGCCTCCATGGGCATATCTAAAACTTATTCTTTAATGAAATAAAACAAGCAAGAAGCATGAAAAAAGGTATGATAAACTAAGAAAACATAACAAATAAGGAACACAATACCATTAACCAAGCCATGGAATCCTACATACAATCCTCCTCCACCATCAAAGTCAAGCAAGAGATCATCCACTTCATAAGACAAGTATTTATTCAAAGCTCATAATGCTATGTATTTCTCTCTATAACATCAAGTTCTGTCTCTGGTTGCAATGAATCTTCTTGGATTATATAGGTCAAAGAGGAGGAAACCCACCTAGAGCAATGTTGAGTCTCAATTCTGCATCTTTTCCATACACTTTTCTATACCCTTTTCACTCACCTGAACCTCCCAAGTTGTCAAATATCATTGTATATCAATTGCAAAAGAGCATCTAACATGGTTTTTAATTATATTTTTGTGTTTGCTATTTGATTTAGATTTTGTTCATCTAGCTGCGGAATCCTGCCATTTTCCGCAGCTGCTGCAACTTTCCGCAGCTATTTTGTGAAACTCCATGTTACAGGTGTCTACAGGAAAAACAAGCCACATGGGCAAGTCAGGAATGATGTGGACATGGTTCGTGTCCTATTGGTTCAATCAAACTCGTCTAAAGAAGCTGCGGTCAAAGGCGTCCACATGGAAGTCAACCATAGAGTCTTACAGCGACAGGACTCTGTTCCATGTCACGTAAAGGTTCAGATGGCCGTTTCTGAGTTGCGGAGGACAAGTCAACATCTGTACATGGCTCCATAGTCGAATTCAAGCATCCACTTCTCATAGATTTACTTCCAACACGGCCATGATCCTAGATCCGTGGACGTAATGGTCTACGTGTTCTCCACCAGCATAAACTTTAGGAGACAGTTATATTTCTTTTGTTATATATAACGCGTTTGCATACGCACATAGAGTTAGTCTCAATTAGTCTCTGTTATCTTTTATTAGTCTAATCTGTAATTTAATTACGCTGCCTTTGAGCCATAATACTACCATACTGTTATTACTGCTTTTTAATATAAGAAGACTCTGTTTTCCAACTTAATTCGTACTTGAAGATCGTTGCCAAGGCTGGTGTAGAGGGCCCCTGCTCAGCTAAGGTTTTGTGCATTAGTGTATAGTTCTTATTTCATTTCTTCAAAGCTCATTGTGCCATAATCCATTCATATGTTTATACATTGCATTTTTCATGATACATATGCTTCATTTCGTTTATAAACTTTCATGCTTTCCATTTCACTTGTCTTTCATGTTTTATGTTGTTAATCACTAATCAGTGTTCTTGTTTTAGTTATAGATAGGCAGCCGGGCATTTTCATAGCGTTTTGACTAATGACATGGAATTAACATTGTTCTTTGTTAATTTGTTTTTCTTAGTTTTGTTTAATTTCGTTTTGCTTTGTTTAATTAGTTTTGTTTATTTGCTTGAGTTAAATTTAGACATATTAAATGCTCATAACATCTTTAGTTGCCTCGAAAGCCCATTTGGTGATGGTGAGGGATTGTATTATGAAATGTGTAGTTTAGTATTAGTTTTCTTTTCGCAAATTTAGATATATTAAACTGCTCATAACATCTTCAGTTGCCTCCAAAAGCCACAGCTGGACTGATGGTGAGGGATTGTATTATGAAATGTGTAGTTTAGTATTAGTTTTCTTTCTGCAAATTTAGATATATTGAACTGCTCATAACATCTTCAGTTGCCTCCGAAAGCCATAGCTGGACTGATGGTGAGGGATTGTATTATGAAATGTGTAGTTTGGTATTAGTTTCCTTTCTGAAAATTTAGATATATTAAATTGTGCATGAAATCTTCAGTTACCTCCGAAAGCCACAGCTGGACTGATGGTGAGGGATTGAATTATGAATGTATGATTTGATATTAGTTTACTTTCTGCAAGTTAGATATCATTTACTCAAGTTGTTCATGGTTACTTCCGAAAATCATAGTTGTACTAATGATGAGGGATCAGAAGACAAGTTGATGTAAATTGATTTAGATTTACTTTATTGCAACTTTTGGATTTCTTTCGGCATAATTTATTTTGTGTTTAGACAACAGAAAGAATAGTTTGGTTTCATGCTCACTAGTTCACTGTTTTGATTCATTAGACTAGCAACATCTTTTCATTTCAGCAGCGCATTTTCATTTCCTTTCAAGTTTTGTCATTGTAATTTTCAAATTCCTTTTTAAGTTTCAAGTTGGTAAATCATTATAGAGGATATCATTTTCTTGAACAAACATAACCATACTTGTTTTCATTTTAGAATTTCCATTTCATCTTAGAAAACCAAAAATGACAAAAAGTTAAGAAATAGGTTATCTTGCACATATAGTGTGCCGCACTTCATCAGCTTACGAATCCCGGATTGACAAATTAAATGTAGCAATTTAGGACACACTAAATTGACCAAACATTTTGGCGCCGTTGCCGGGGAAGTGTAACTAGGTAGCCAATTTCTTAAAAAAAAAAAATCATAAAATCATAAAAGAAGGGAAAACTTGATAACTTCTTGAAGTATGCTCTCCTCTTGCACCTAGTGTGATCTGGAGGATCAGAAAAGAGAGTTATTGGTTCAGTAATTTCTTAAGTATGCTCTCTTCTTGCACTTAGTGTGACCTGGAAGATCAGAAAGAGAATTATTAGCCCAACTTTAAAAAATAAAAATAAAAAAAATAAAATAAAAAAATGACATGCATAGAGCAAGAGATTCTAGGGGAAGGTTTATAGCTAAAGCCAAGAGTTCGATTTTCACAACTCCATCTTCTTCAAGGCATAGACCAGATTCACCACCATCTACCCCTAGCCTTAAGATTTTTGAAAGTCAAGGACCAGCTGAATTAGAGGATTCTCCTATACCACCTACTAAAACCCATTTAGAAAACAAAGAGACTTTCTCTCATCTTCCCTTGGTAGAAAAACTAGAGGAATTTAAGGACTCTAAAGAAACTATCATGGCAGAGGAAGTAATAGATGGAGGTAGAGGTAGAGGTAGAAGAGGAGGAAACAATGGAGACAACAATGGTGAAGGAAATAATGGTAGAAATAAGGAAGGAGACAACTTGTTTGGATTCCCTATAGTTGATGAGGAAACTCATACAACAATGAAAAATATCTCACCATCTGTTCTCCCTAACTTTTATGGATTGCGAAGTGAGGATCCTGAAACATTTCTGTTTGAGTTTGAAGTTGTGTGCCGAACTTATGACTATATGGAAGACTCTCAAAAACTCAAACTATTTCCTTCAACTTTGAAGGGAGCTGCTTTGAAATGGTTCATGGGATTAGCTACTCAATCTATTAGGACTTTGGAATGATATGAAACAAGCATTTTTGGATAGATACTTGGACTACTGTATGCCCACCAATCACAAGGATGAGGTATTCAAAATGATGCAAAAAGAAGATGAAAATTTGGAAGACTTACTTGAAAGATTTCAATACAACTTGAAAAGAGCAAAGATGAGCAACTTAGATGATGAAACCTTGAAAGCCCTCATATTAAAAGCTATTAGAGATGAATGGATAGATATTTTAAACATGATGGGGAAAGGAGACATTTCTCAACTTCCACTTCATGACATAACAGAACTATGTGTCCATCTCTCAAGAGGAAAATCTAAAACAAGAAAAGGGCCTAGGGATCCTTCTCTTATTAGGGCTAACAAATCTGCAACTGGATTAGTAAGTAGGGCAGAGATTGGTAACATGCTTGATGAATTCAAAACTGATATCTTAGGGAGCCTTAGTGAACAACTAGACACCCTTAAAATCCAAAACAAGCAGAAAGCAGAAACATATGCTTTAGCCATCTTTTGTCCGAAATGTAGGAAGAAACATGCTTTAAGGGAATGTCCCTTGGATGCAAAAATTGTAGAAACATGTATGATTTGCTCAGAGAATCATGAGATCAAGGATTGTCCTTCAATTCCTGGACTCAAAGCTGTTTTTCAAGAAGACCCAAATTCAGTAGAATCTCTCTGTTTTGTCGCAAGGAGACCTTGGCAAGGACAACAAACTCAAGGGTTTAACAACCCCATGAATTTTCAAACCCAACCAAATTGGAATCCTTGGCAACAACCTTGGCCCCAACATCAAAATTCATATCAGCCATGGGTACAAGGGATGCAAAATCCTTATGGGAGATTTGCTCAATTTTATCAATATCCTCCATCTTTTCAAAATCAACAAGCTCCACAATTTTCAAATTCAAATCCATAACTTTCATTGCCATTTCCACAACAACAACCTTCTCAACAAAATCCAAATCCTCAACTCATGCTTCCATACCAACAAAAGAAAAATCAACTTCCAGCTCAGCCATTGCCAAATCCTAACAATAAGAATCCTCAGAATACTTACATGGTAGAAGGACAACAATTTCCTACCTATATGATTTTTCCTCTCAACGATGTACAACTCAGATCTGGTAGAGTTTTAGAAAAACCTTCTATAGATATTCAAGAGCAAGATACCTCTGAGGAGGACTCTCTTCAAGTCAATAAAGGTTCCGAGGAAGAATCTCTTCAAAATCCAAGCATGCAAAAAGAAAAAGAAAAGTTAACACCCACAACTCCTATAGTTGAGCAACCAACATCTTCATCTACACCTCCTTTTCCTGAAAGACTACAAATTGACAAAGGGGTGGAAAAACAAATCTTGTTGCCTAACTATGACTTTTTAGATGAATTGAAGAATGTTTGTATCAAGATTACCTTGCTACAAGCCATTCGAGAGATTCCTATTCTAGCAAAAACAATAAAGGAGTTGAGTTTCAAAAGACCGGGAAGGAAACTAAAAGACACAAGAAGAATCCACCTGGTAGGAAAGATTGCAGATATTATGATGGGAAAAATTACCATGCAGAAGTATGTAGATCCAGGAAGTCCGATTGTCAAGACACATATAAATGGGATAGAAATTCCAAACACATTGATTGACTTAGGGGCTGCTATCAACATCAAGAGTAGACAGACTATGGACCAGCTAAAACTTCCTAACCTTCTTTTTACACCTACTTTACTGCAACTTGAAGATCGATCAATTATTAAACCAGATGGTGTATTAGAAGATATTTGATTCTCCTTAGATTCTTGGGAATATCCAGTAGATTTTATGATTTTGACTCCCAAGAGTAATCTAGGAGGGCATCCACTTATCTTAGGAAGACCTTGGCTAGCCACAGCTGATGCTTTTATTAGTTGTAGATCTGGGGACATGTACATTTCTAATGGTAATTTGACAAAGAAATTCAATTTGTATCCTCCAGCAAGAGCAATCACAGAAGTAGGAGACAATGAATGGGTTGATGATGAGGACACTATACAACCTGCCTTTACCATTTCTGAAATTAGTGACGATAGTCAAATTCTGAACACATTAGAAAATTTTGAGACATCTTCAGAATATGACCCCACACAATTTCAGTTGGAATCTGACATAGAATATTTATCATCAAGACAAATGTCTCTTTACTCTATGGAAGAGTTTTGTAGTTCTACTATTGAGATTTTTCCAAGAAAAACATTGAATATCAACAAACATTTGGAAAAGTCACAACAAGAAGAACTAACCAAAATCTTGCAAAAACATTCTACTGCATTTGCATGGGAGTATACTGACATGAAAGGTATTGATCCTAAGACTTGCATCCATCACATCTATATTGAGAAAAACAGTAGACCAATCAGACAACCTCAAAGAAGGATGAATCCAAATCTTAGGGAGATAGTGAAAGAAGAGCTCCAAAAACTTCTCAATGTAAACTTCATTTATCCAATTTCAGATAGCCGATGGGTTTCTCCTTTGGTTATAGTACCCAAAAAGAATGGTAAATGGAGGGTATGCATTGATTACAGGGAATTGAACAAAGCAACTTTGAAGGATCACTTTCCTTTGCCTTTTATCGATTAGGTATTAGACACATTAGCAGGTAAAAAGTACTTTTCATTTTTGGATGGTTTTAGTGGCTATAATCAAATTCAGATCTAATCCATGATTGTGTAGAGGTTTATATGGATGATTTTACAGTTTATGGTAATTCATTTGAAGAAGCATTAGAAAATTTGGAAAAAGCTCTTATAAGATGTAAAGAAACAAACCTTTCATTAAGCCATGAAAAATGCTTTATGATGTTTACTGAAGGGATTGTTTTAGGACATCATATTTCAGGAGATGGGATTAAGGTTGATAGATCAAAAGTTGAAGTCATATCCAAGTTGCCTATTCCAAATTGTCAAAGAGATGTTAGAAGTTTTCTAGGATTTACTGGTTACTATAGAAGATTTATAGAAAACTTCACTAAAATAGCATCTCCACTCTTCAAATTGCTTACAAAAAACTGTGAATTTAAATGGGATCCTGATTGTCAATCAGCCTTTGAAACTTTGAAAACAAGAATATCTGAAGCACCTATCTTGAGAGGACCAAATTGGAAACTCCCTTTCCATATTTCTATGGATGCTTCAGATACAGCTCTAGGAGCTGTGTTGGGTCAAAAATATTTAGTTCCTTATGCCATTTATTATACCAGTAAAAATTTGACTCCCACAGAGTTGAACTATACTGTGACTGAAAAAGAGTTTTTAGCTGTTGTTCATGCAATTAATAAGTTTAGACATTACATAACAGACTATGAAACTTTTATTCATACTGACCATTCTGCAATTAGATATTTGATGAACAAACCTGTTACTAATGGCAGAGTGACAAGATGGCTTTTACTTTTGCAAGAATTCAATATTACTGTGTTGGATAGACCAGGAAAACAGAATACGGTAGCTGATTTCTTGTCTAGGATTCAGAATACTAAAGAAGATTCTCCTGTAGAAGATAAGTTTCCTGATGAATATTTGTTTGCAGTAACTATTAAGACCCCTTGGTATGCAGATATTGCTAACTATTTGGTTACAGGGAAACTACCTTCACATTTATTTCCAAGAGAAAAACGAAAAATTATTCAGGAGAGTTCAAGATATTCATGGATTTCTAACGAATTGTTTAAAACAGGGCCAGATCTTGTGATCAGAAGATGTGTCAGGGAAGATAAAATGCCTGATATTCTTAAGGCATGTCATGATGAACCATGCGGCGGACACTTTGCAGACAAAAGGACGGCCTATAAAATCCTCTCTTTAGGATATTATTGGCCTTCCCTCTTCAAAGATGCAAAACAATATGTCAAAAGGTGTGACAGCTGCCAAAGAGTAGGGGAACCTACCCTTTCAAATGAAATGCCATTGCAAACACAGGTACTCATTGAACCCTTTGAAAAATGGGCTTTAGATTTCATTGGACCTATTAATCCACCATCTAAGAAAAAGAAGTATATATTGGTTTGTATTGATTATGTTACTAAATGGGTAGAAGCTAAAGCATTAGTATCTGCTACTGAAAATTCAGTTGTTCATTTTCTTTATGAGGATATTTTTACTCGCTTTGGTGTTCCAAGAGAAATTGTAACAGATCAGGGGAGCCAATTCACATCAAATTTGGTGGAGAAGTTGATGGAAGAGTACAAAATCAAGCACAGAAGATCTACTCCTTACCATCCACAAGCAAATGGTCAAGTGGAGTCCACAAACAAAGTTCTTGAAAGTATCATCACCAAAACTATTCATCTACATAGAAGAGATTGGGCAGAAAGGCTTCCCGAAGCCTTGTGGGCCTACAGAACTACATGGAGGAATACAACAGGACATTCTCCCTATGAACTTGTTTATGGGAAAGAAGTCTTGCTCCCCATTGAGTTCCAAGTCAAGACCTTCAAGATAGCAGTTCAGTTGGGGATGGACTTATCAGAAGCCCAAAAGCATAGAATGGAACAATTGAATGAGCTAGATGAGATCAGGCAAGAAGCAATTTTAAGAGCTGATCTAGCTCAATATCAAAGAGCTAAATGGCATGACAAGTACATCAAAGAGAAGAAGTTTCAAGAAGGAGATTGGGCATTGTTATTTGATTCCAAGTTTAAAGATTTTCAAGGAAAATTTCGGACTCATTGGCTTGGGCCATATGAGATTGACAAGATCTTTAGCAATGGAGCGGTAAGAATCAAGACCATTGATGAGTTTCAAACTCCTCTTATTGTGAATGGCCATAGATTGAAAGTTTATCACAAGCCACTCTCAAAAGAGGATTTTGTCAAAATGTTTCAAGAAAGTTCTGCAATCAGGCTGGTACAGAAGAATTCTTCTTCTCCACCAGCCTAGCTTTTGTTCTTTTCAGTTAAAAAAAAAAAATTGGTATAAGCCTGAAAACCAATCACTGATTGGCAGTCTTATACAAAAAATATAGGGTGGAAATCAGGAACACCTGACACTCTATATTTTCCAAAAAAATCTCTCTTTCATTTCACAAATTTTGTGACCATTCACTCCATTCCATTCCACTTCATTCTATTTCATTTCACTTCATTTCACTCCATTCCACTTCATTCCATCCATTTCATCAATAAAATTCTTTTTCATGACCATTTCCATCTGGTCATTTGTCATCTGTTCATCTCCATTCATTCAAGTAATAGCTATGTCAGTTTCCGCAGCTCACATCTGTTTCCGCAGCTGACTCCAGTTTCCGCAGCCAGAAGCAGATTCTGCAGCTACAATTCTGTTTTCAAAAGAATGTACAGTCAGAATTTATTTCCATAATCATGAAATAAAATGCAGGTGAGAGGATCAAAAATGAAGACATGGAGCATTCAAGACACCAATAAAGAGCAACTAGTTGAAGACCAAGGAAAAGGTAAAGATTCCAAAGGTATGAATAAAATTTATTTCAAATAGCATTGAAAAACACATTTTTATATAGTTCTGAACCATGAGCTCTATCCATGATGTGCAATGATTATATTGACAATTCCATAACCTTTCACGATCTCCATATTATCCTCTCGCATTCATTCTCAAACGGTTCCATCATTAAACCCCCGATCTTCACTCATGTTCCTATATCCCACCGGTGACAATGAGACGTATTTGATTTGACCACGGACTCTTACAGTCGCATAAATCCATAACCGTTGTTGAAACGTGCTCATATTTATTGTGCAGCCACCAAAATTCAAAACGTTGTCAGATGTGTTATACTCTGTTAATCTCTCTGTCGTGTCTCTGCCGTGCTTATGAAACCCCACTCTGTTCTGTCTCATTCCATTTCGTTCATTGTGCTCATTCCCATTCTCTGATATTTACCCACAGTCATTGCGCTTATCTCTGTGCATTCAGCCGTTCTATTTCCATTTGAAACCTCACGCAGGCAAATTTGTGAAGAGCAGAAAGAAAAAATGGGTAAATTGCTAAGAGCAGAGCCGGAAGGACCTAAGTTTATAGAGGGATATCCGCAAGTAAAGGAGATATTGAAGAAAGCAAATTGGCTACGGTTTATCTAGAAATTCAGAGGTTATCATAAAGAAGTCACGAAGGCATTCGCAAGGTCGTTTGATGGCTTGGAAGCAGAGATTGGAGACCTTAAGTTTGCGGTCAATGAAGCATCTATAGCAACAGCCACGGAACTTCTTCAAGAGGGTGAGCGTTGGTTTAAAAATAAAAGCATCGGTGATGAAGCATGGAGAACAATCTTACAAAACCAAGGTATGGACATAACTGTTTTTAAAAGAGGAATTCCTGTGCATGCATTGAAAGAGGAATGGGCTACTTTGCTGCTAGTTGTTCAGAAATTCATTACATGTTAAGGTCGTTTTGGGTCCATGTATATGTACCATACCAGGTTACTGATGAATTTTCTAGATAATCAAACTCTCAATCTTCCATATTTTCTATTCAATAGTTTGAAGAAAATGTCCATGATTGTTCAGAAACATTTAGGAGATATAGAACCCCATCTATATCACCACGGCCTTGTAAAAATTTTGATTGAAAAGGAGTTAAAGGAGAAGAAAGACACATGGGAACAATTTCTGGTTAGAAATTTCTTTGAGGAACCTCAGGAAATTCCTGAAGGTAGCACAGCAAGAAGGAGTAGAAGGAAAAGAATAAATGATGAAACCCAAATTACTCCTACTCAGGAAATTCCTGAAGGTAGCACAGCAAGAAGAAGTAGGAGAAAAAGAACAATTGATGAAAATCCAAAATACTCCTACTACTGCAATTGAAAGAACTGATAGGGAAGAGAGACTGTCAAAGAAGAAGAAGAAGAAATCAAGGGTAAGAAGCCAATAACACCAAAAGAGAGAAAAACTATTGAGGCTATACATAAAACTCCTTCTTCTGAAGAAGAAGATCACCAAGTGTTATCTGAAAGATTAGTTTATCTTCAAAAACAGTCCTCTATGGCCAAGAAGACAGAGAAAGGAAAACAAAAACAAAATGATAGTGCACCACAGCGTGTGAGAAGAAGCAGCAGACTTAAAGGGAAATTGAGGAAAACGCAAATTAAGGGTCCTCATTTCATTGATTTAGGAGAGGAGACATCTGAACAGTCCCCAACTGACCATAGTCCATCTCAGTCAGTTAGTGAACCTGGTTCATTTCATTCCCAATCAAACATTGAACATACTCCATCCCATTCTCAGCAAGTTATTGATGTGAGCCCTTCTCAGCCAGATTTTGAAGATGACTTTCCTTCACAGCATTTTGGGGACAACCCAACAAAAATGACACCTGAAATAGACCCTAAGCAGCAGGAAGTATATGACTATATAGAATCTTTGGAAAAGGCAGCTACAGGTCCTAGTACTTCGTCCATTCAGCCTCATACAGTACAGGATGATTTAGTCCAATCACTAAAACAAGAAGTCTTTGAGCTAAAGCTTTTGAATAGACACATCAAAAATGAAAATGAGACATTGAAATAACAAGGCAAGCTGGACAAAATCATCCATGATAATACAATGCTACACCTGGGAATATGGCAGAAGAAGAACAAGAAATTGAAAAGGAAATGCCAGAAATTGAGCAGAGCACTGGTTAATATCAAATTTCGGTGCTTAATGAAGAAACCCAGAATGTTGGCAGCACCTAGGAAAAAGAGGAGAGGTTTGGATGTGTTGGCTGAAGTGTCAAGGCATATGAACTAAGAAAGGAATATCAAATTTTTGGTTGCATGAGGACATGCAACACCTTCACAGTGGGGGTATGTTGAGTCTCAATTCTGCATCTTTTCCACACACTTTTCTATACCCTTTTCACTCACCTGAACCTCCCAAGTTGTCAAATATCATTGTATATCAATTGCAAAAGAGCATCTAACATGGTTTTTAATTATATTTTTGTGTTTGCTATTTGATTTAGATTTTGTTCATCTAGCTGCGAAATCCTGCCATTTTCCGCAGCTGCTGCAACTTTCCGCAGCTATTTTGCGAAACTCTATGTTACAGGTGTCTATAGGAAAAACGAGCCACATGGGCAAGTCAGGAATGATGTGGACATGGTTCGTGTCCTATTGGTTCAAGCAAACTCGTCTAAAGAAGCCGCGGTCAAAGTCATCCACATGGAAGTCAACCATAGAGTCTTATAGCGACAGGACTCTGTTCCGTGTCACGTAAAGGTTCAGATGGTCGTTTCTGAGTTGCGGAGGACAAGTCGACATCTGTACATGGCTCCATAGTCGAATTCAAGCATCTACTTCTCATAGATTTACTTTCCAACACGGCCATGATCCTAGATCCGTGGACGTAATGGTCTACGTGTTCTCCACCAGCATAAACTTTAGGATACAGTTATATTTCTTTTGTTATATATAACGCGTTTGCATACGCACATAGAGTTAGTCTCAATTAGTCTCTGTTATCTTTTATTAGTCTACTCTGTAATGTAATTACACTGCCTTTGAGCCGTAATACTACCATACTGTTATGACTGCTTTTTAATATAAGAAGACTCTGTTTTCCAACTTAATTCATACTTGAAGATCGTTGCCAAGGCTGGTGTAGAGGGCCCCTACTCAGCTAAGGTTTTGTACATTAGTGTATAGTTCTTATTTCATTTCTTCAAAGCTCATTGTGCCATAATCCATTCATATGTTTATACATTGCATTTTTCATGATACATATGCTTCATTTCTGTTTATAAACTTTCATGCTTTCCATTTCACTTCTGTCTTTCATGTTTTATGTTGTTAATCACTGATCAGTGTTCTTGTTTCAGGTTATAGATAGGCAGCCCGGGCATTTTCATAGCGTTTTGACTAATGACATGGAATTAACATTGTTCTGCTGTTAATTTGTTTTTCTTAGTTTATGTTTAATTTCAGTTTTGCTTTGTTTAATTCAGTTTTGTTTATTTGCTTCAGTAGTTAAATTTAGACATTTTAAACTGCTCATAACATCTTTAGTTGCCTCCGAAAGCCACAGCTGGACTGATGGTGAGGGATTGTATTATGAAATGTGTAGTTTAGTATTAGTTTTCTTTCTGCAAATTTAGATATATTAAACTGCTCATAACATCTTCAGTTGCCTCCGAAAGCCACAGCTGGACTGATGGTGAGGGATTGTATTATGAAATGTGTAGTTTAGTATTAGTTTTCTTTCTCCAAATTTAGATATATTGAACTGCTCATAACATCTTCAGTTGCCTCCGAAAGCCACAGCTGGACTGATGGTGAGGGATTGTATTATGAAATGTGTAGTTTGGTATTAGTTTCATTTCTGCAAATTTAGATATATTAAATTGTGCATGACATCTTCAGTTACCTCCGAAAGCCACAGGTGGACTGATGGTGATGGATTGAAATATGGATGTATGGTTTGATATTAGTTTACTTTCTGCAAGTTAGATGTCAGTTACTCAAGTTTTTCATGGTTACTTCCGAAGATCATAGCTGGACTAATGATGAGGGATGAGAAGACAAGTTGATGTAAATTGATTTAGATTTACTTTATTGCAACTTTTGGATTTCTTTCAGCATAATTTATTTTGTGTTTAGACAGCAGCAAGAATAGTTTGGTTTCATGCTCACTAGTTCATTGTTTTGATTTATTAGACTAGCAGCACCTTTTCATTTCAGCAGCGCATTTTCATTTCCTTTCAAGTTTTTTCATTGTAATTTTCAAATTCATTTTTAAGTTTCAAGTTGGTAAATCATTATAGAGGATATCATTTCCTTGAACAAACATAACCATACTTGTTTTCATTTTAGAATTTCCATTTCATCTTAGAAAACCAAAAACGACAAAAAGTTAAGAAATAGGTTATCTTGCACACATAGTGCGCCGCACTTCATCAGCTTACGAATCCCGGATTGACAAATTAAATGCAGCAATTTAGGACACACTAAATTGACCAAACAAGCAACTAGAAGGCCATTGGCCAAAAACAAATATCTTATTTTGTCCTTGAGGCTTTGCAAAGCCCAAGGCACAAAATATCTTCAAAAATATCTATTTAAGCTCAAAATAGTAAGAAAAATGAATTTTAATCTTTGACATAGAGTTAAAAATAGCTTAACACACATTTGGATGGCCAACCTTAAAAAAATGCCTTTTCAGCAAAAATGCTACAGGAGCATAGCGCCAGAAGAAATCCTGTTTTGTAGAGAACTTTTGAGGGGCTTCCTTATGTCAAAACGAGGCCCGTGATGGCTTGTTGGAAAGCCCTAGATGTATACTTTTTGGAACTACTTGATTTTTTCCAAACTGATGCTAGGAAGTTTATAAAAAATTGAAATGAGTGAAAAAACCCGAAAGGGTCTCACCTGCTGATATTTGAGGCAGAAAGGTAAAATTTGACTATTTTTTGCCTCTTTGGGGGACCAAAACACCTTCTTTTGATCTGAAAATTTGTGATTAGATGCCATAAAATTTAATACATCCAAAAAAATAACTTTCATGAGTTGAGGATGCTCCTAGAAAACATGGTAGCGCCTAGAAAAATGTGCAATTATGCATAAAAATCACAAAAAACAAGATCATGTCAAAAAATGCTCAATTTTGGTGAGCAAACCCCTTATGGGTTTCTAGAAGCATGCAAGGAAGCTGAAGCCAAGATTCCAAGCCTATATATTTCTTTTCCTCTTTTTTCGACCGGGCACCTCCTTTGGGTAGTTTTGAGTTTGGCTCACTGTTTTGTGCTTGTTTGTCATTACTATGACTGCCTTCATCATGAGTGTTTTCTTGTTGAGTGTCATTTTTAGTTTACTGCATGTTACCACTGTTACTTTCTTCAATTGAGTGATGGTTGTCTTTCTAATCCTACTTCTTGTCCTTTTGAAGATTATCTTCACTAGCTGTTTGGGAGTTTTCATCATGCTTACTGCTCTGTTGAGTATCATTTTGTTCATGTTCACCATCACTTCCCTCTTCCTCACTATTTAGCTGATTACTACTATGATTGCTTTGCCAAGGACTGTCTTGTTCTTCCCTATCACTGCTTTCTTCATGACTGTTATGCTAACTGTCACTTTGTTCTTCATTATCACTGCTTTGATTAGACTCTTTCTTTCCACTCTCAATCATAGGGGATTTTTTCTTTTGACATTGATCTAGGGGTGAGCACAAAATTAAGGCATGCTATGTGAATATATTCCCCTTGCAGTATCAGGGCAAACAACTATGTCAAGGGAGGGTAGTTGGTGACTTCTTGGACTCTTTGGCAAAAATCAAGGCACCCTACCTCATGAAAATATAAAAGGACCGAAGGTGAATCATTTATCTCCCGAGTTGCAATGGGCTCAAACCGGCTATGATACCCACCTTTGTTGAACTTCTTTGGAGGCATGTTCATTTTAGGTTTCTTTCACTGGTTTAAACAAAACATTTCTTTCAAATTCACTAAGAATAGCTCTCTTCTTTAACTACTGTTTCTCTTCCTTAGTTGGCAAACAAGTTCTTAATAAATGAAAACAAATTTAATTCTTAAGAACTGTTTCTTTTTGTGGTGGGCCTCCACCTTCATTATGACCACTATCTCCTTTTTGTGGTGGGCTGCCACCTTCATTATGATTGCCTCTCTTTGTTTTTTGTAGGCAGCCACTACCCTCACTATCTTTGATTTGATCTTGACTATCATTGGGGTTGTTTTTGTAGTGCCCCACGTTGGTTGATGGACACTGATCCTTCATAATTTATTCTTTGAGGACCTCAGATTGAGGATCCAGACACATGACTCTATTATTAGTGGATTTGATGGTTATGTATGTTCTTTATTGATACTGTGATGATGACATCATTGATGAATATGTATGTTCTCTGTTAATATCATGATGATGATAGATAGGTATGTTTTCTATTGATGTTACAATGATGATGGCTTTGATGGATATGTTAATTTCCCATTAATGCTATGATTATGATAACCATGATGGATGTGTCCCCTATGGTAGCTACTTACATTAGTTCTAATTCAAAATGAACAACGATGTGAATGACGGTCATGTTGATGTTGCCATTTGATAATGACTAACAATGAGAAACTTTGTTACTGATGATTATTGAGTATGACAGGGAACCACTAGAGGTACTCGCATATGATGAGCTGACAATTCTGGTTTGATAGAAATTTATATTTTTTCTTTGAAATTCTAAGTCCAGTTTGAAACTTTATATAATATATATATATATATATATATATATATATATATATACACACTCTGATGATATGTCAGTGGTTGCAGAAACATGTTAGTTTCTTGGCCGAATGACTCACATATGGGTGATGGGGTTGTACAATTGGATGGAACAACGTGGGAGGGGTGGAACAGTGTTCCTGATCTCACCCACTAGCACTCCCACCATGACCTAGGCTGGAAAGGTCCAAGTACCTTCGCCTTGAATATCATGATGTCGTGAGGGCAGGTCCCAAATTTGGTTTTCTCACGAGGATTTTCTAGGGGGCGTGCATCAAGGCAGATTCCTTGATCCCCAGCACCATTAGTCTCACTATAGCAGGCAACATATGAGATGATAGGGTTCTCTGTCATTGCACATATAATTCCCCTCGTAACCACTGCATACTTGAAGGGCAAGTGGTGTGGCACCCTTGGAATTTCAAGAGAAATTCTTGAAGGGCACGACCGACTTGGCACCCTTGGTATCAGAAAAATAAATTCTTAGGCATGACACCCTTGGAACTTCGAATGGAAGTTCTTTAAGGGCATGAACAACTTGACACCCTCGACATCATTAAAGAAACTAATCAATATAATCAATATATGAAAATCCAACTAATTCATATCAAGTGACATATGATGTTAGAACCAAAGGAATTAAATCAAGAATAAAACTTAGGGTAAGGGAGGAATAGGAAGAGATAAAATATTTTACCATGATAACTCTACCCTTTCCATGTTAAAACAAAATATTAAGTACATAAGACTTAATTAAGCAAAATGGGGAAAGAGGGACATAGAGTTAAGTATAAAGATTTATTAAAAACTTCATTAAGAGAAGAGGGTGATGAATTAAAATAAGATTATTAAATTAAAATTTGAGAAATTTAGAGAACCTCCATGTGGCAAGAGCCAACATAAGAATATTCATCAAAAAGGAAAATTGAGGTAGTTAGGGGACCAAATCTAAAAATTATCAATTAACTTCAGTAATAAACACAAGTTAAGGAGTAAAAAGGGGAAATCAAGAGACAAATAGGAGAAGAAATAGGAAGTCTTGTTGGGTTCAGGAAAATACTATTTTTAAATGAATAATTAAGTAAATTATTTTTGGAGAGTCTTGATGAGAGGGTGACACATGGGTGGGTGAATAATCAAAATTTGGGTAATAAAAAAAATAATTATTTATGCATGAAATTCCAAGTGTCACCTATGAAGCCTTCTATAAAAGAAAGGAAAATGGAAGGGAAAAGGGACTTTTGCTTACCCTATTGTTGGATGGAGGAGACTATGTTTTTGTGAGTGGTTACAAGCTATAGTTGAGTTTGGTGAGGTAGAGGGCTTTAGAGAGGGGAATCTTGAGCCAAGGAGTGCTCACCTCTATTAGCTAGCACATTTCCTTCATTGTACAACCCCATTGCAGCTCAGGGTTCCACGGGGAAGGAGAGTACCCAAGGAGTAGGCTAAGAGGTCAACCAGTGAGTCATTACATTTGGATTAAGCACGAAAACATTCAGGCTTGGAGGTAGACGACAAAAAATGAGCTCAAGTGGCGGCAAGTCAAGTTTGGTTCTAGTCTCAAAGTGAACGGTACATGTGTTAGTTATATTGTTTTTAATTATGATGATTTCATTG
Source organism: Pinus albicaulis (assembly GCA_034641835.2). NCBI lineage: Eukaryota > Viridiplantae > Streptophyta > Pinopsida > Pinales > Pinaceae > Pinus > Pinus albicaulis. The sequence goes on along the minus strand of CM076578.1, from coordinate 1,795,584,798 downwards.
TGCCTATAATCAACAAGTTATATATGTGTGTGTGTGTTACGAAGTTAAATTTGTGGACTTTGATATAAGTGATTTAATTTTATCGAGTTTCAAATTTGTATGATTATGGTTTTCATTTCCTAGTTATAAATATATATATATATATATATATATATATATATATATATATATATATATATATATATTAAAGCGTAGCGCTCATCTAGTAAATTATAGGGTTGGTCTCTACAATTTTGGTCTTTTTGTTTCATGCTATCACCCTTAGATTGTTCACTATTTTGTGCCTTGTCCTCTTCAAGTTCATTGTCCTTACTAGTGTCATGGCTGTCATTTTGGAGATTACCTACATTTTCTGTATGAGGACTTCCATCATGCTCACTGTCTTGCTGATTTTCACTATGCTTACTGCCCACTACTCCAAGTTTTTCCCCTCCATTAACAGAGAATGTAACATCCTTCAATACAAGTGGTGCATTTGGGAGGTATCTTAACTGCAAATGTTCCACTGAAATGCTTCCTTGGATTGGCCAACCTTTTTCAATTTCAGGGTTCTTATTTTGCAGTACAAGTGGAGATTTTCTTGGAATCCGACAATACTGCAATATTCTTTCTACTACTACCATGCTTTGCTTAATATAACAGATGCAATACACTAGGGATAAAAGACAACCATTGAGTGCAAGACTATATGAGAGGGAAAACCCCAAAAATTCAGGTTGTATGATGCTTTTTGGGAGGAGAACCAACAGTAATCCAGATGAGCAAGGTATCATGGTACCGATACTCTCAACACGGAAGCCAAACCATTCATTGGCAGCAATATTATGAAATTCGATAGATATATTTGTGTTGACCAGCCTTCTTAGCCTTTCCCTTCTTTGGAGGAATCTTGGTTATATGTTTCCTTTACCTACTTATCAAAATAGTTTTTTCAAACTGAAATATATTTCCCTTCTTCTAATACTGTCTTTTTCCTTAGAGTTGGTTTTTCAAAACACTCTTATGAATTAAGAAAAACTGAGGAGGGGAAAATGGAAAAATACCTTCACAACCTGCTTGTTGTGTTGAAAAACCAAGTCTATGCAGAAAATCTGAATTCTGGCTTTTTTTGAAGTCTTTTTAATGGTGTTACACCCTTGCACACAGGCGCATCACATCCTTTTCCAGGCTTGTCGCGTCCTTTAGAAAATTACACTGGGAGTGCTTACAGGCGCGTCGCATCTTTTTGCAGCAGGTTTTAGAAGCCTTCCCGATGTCAGAATTGGGCTTGGGATGGCTCGTTGGAAAGCTAGAGAAGTATACTTTCAAAATATTCTTGATTTTTTTCATTTGGTGTTCAGTTGGTTGTTAAAAATTTGAATTTCCCAACACTGGTAAAAAATGGTGAATCCTGGTGCAAAAATGTATAGTGTTGTTTGCAGGCCACTTTTGGATGCCTTCCTCAATTCCAAATTGAGCTCATGATAGCTCATTGGAAAGATATGGAAGTATAATTTCTAAATATACTTGATTTTTGTCATTTGGTGTTCATTTGGTTGTTCAAAAGTTGATTGTCCCAACACTGGTTAAAAATGGTGAATCCTGGTGCAGAAATTTGTAGTGTTGTTTGTAGGCCATTTTTGGATGCCTTCCTCAAATAAAAATTGATCTCATGGTAGCTCATTGGAAATATATTCAAGTATAGTTGTCTTTTGACTCATGAAGCAAGTCATTTTGATACTCCATCTTTGAGAAAACTAGATTTTCCCAAGGTCACTCTAGTTGTGCAGAAAATCTCCCGTGACACCTTTAGTTTTGACATTTCTCCCAAACCATGATACCTGTGTAAAAACTGAAGGAGGTTTTTCTTTTTTAGCCTATTATGGAAAAAATACTCTCTCACTTTTATCAATTTCACCTCTGTTTGGTCAGAAACACCATTTGAAGCAAAACTGGCCCTAGGCGTGACACATGGTTTGTCTTGCCTAAGTGTTTATGAAAAAAGTGGGTATCTTGTGCACAGTGGTCTCTTTAAGTTTTTTGGTAAAAGGAAATTTCTCCTTTTTTTTAAAGACAAAAACCTCCTCTTTACCAATCATGAAATGTGTTCTTTATCTCTCAAAAGGCACTTTGTAAACCAACTATTAGTGTTGTGCTTATTATTTAATGAGGCTTGTCAAACAAACTATGTTGAGCTCTATTGATCATTGAAATTCTCAACCCTTCATCAAAGTTTTAACTCACTCTCTATCTTTCAATGGAAGGTTTATCCCTGTAAACTAAGTGTTTCCCTCTACTTATGATTGAAGGAGGCTTCTTTTAAAATGATGTGGGCGCTTTGTTTATCATTTGGAAAATCACTCTCAAAACCAAAATCTGTCCCTCTGCTTACTACTGAAGGAGGCATTTCAACAAATCTTCTTAGGCCCTTTGCTTGTTATGAAGGAGGCCATTTAAACAATAGTGTCTTTTCCCTTTGCTAATAATTGAAGGAGGTAATGCAAATACAACTATCTATGACCTCTGCTTATGATGAAGGAAACCTTGGTAAACACAAAACTATTGTTACCTCTGTTTATTATTTGAAAGAGGCTACCTTAGACAAACTATTTTGGCACTGTCTTTGTTTAGTCAAATGAAGGATGCCTTTTAAAACTTTGTTTTTTCCCTTTCTTATCAGTTGAAAGAAGCAATGCAAACACAACAATTTGCCTTCATCTATGTTTATCAATTGAAACACATCTTTGAACTAGCTATCTTTGGGCCCTCTACTTATCATGAAGGAAGCCTTTTTCACACTTACTATTTGGTTTCTGCTTGTTTCTGAAGGAAACACTTTTACACCAAGGTCTAGGCCTTTTTTTGGTCATTGAAGAATTACTTTTAAACCAAATATTTTTCCTTTTACTTATCACTGATGGAGGCCTTTGACCTTTGGTTCTTTTGAGTTTAAAACATGTAGGTCTTCTTTCTTTACAATCTATACTCTGTTTGATTTCTGATAGTAAACTGCTCAGCATTGAAACCTTTCCCTAAGTGTTCTTTTTCTCACACTTTTCTTACTGTCATCAATGTATACATCCCTATAGAGATGCATTAATAGATGTTTTTTATCTTCGGAGAGCTTTCTTGGTTTTTCATGAAGATCATGCTTGATATGATCATCTTTCTTCAGACATGGAACTTCTTTATCTTTTTCCTGATTTGAACATTTCTAAGCTCTGCTGAAACAATATACAGTAACCATTTTAGTGGTGTATTACCTATAGATAGACCAAGGACTGTTTGCCAGATAGTAAGAAATGATGGCTGACTGATGTTGAAAACAGGGTTTTTGACTTAGAGACAGTTTTTTCAAGGTATTTGCCTAAACACCACCACCTAGACTTAGATATTTTGTCATAGATTCTGAAGACTTTTTTCAGGCATAATTGGTCATCATATGACAAAATAATCAGTGAGAGAGGGACAGGTGCTTTTCCAAATGCCTGGACAATGAGATTTATGGAAACAGGGGATTTTGATAGCAGAGAGACAAAACCTATTACAGTTATAGATAGGGAGACTTTGCTAAAATGAGATAGGATTTGAAAACTGAAGACTTTTCTCATCATAGGCTGAAAAGGAAATGGTAGGGAGACAAAAATTTGTTTGAGGTGTTTTCTAGATGACAAATTGACAAATTGAGATTAGCTTCTAGAAAACTTAGCCAAGGAATCTAGTCATCAAAACATGCAAAAATACTGATGACTAACACGAAGAAATAGTCTCGGATGATGTTAATTATGATCACACTCAGGACTCATGGAATGTTAGTTTGACACCTAAACCGGGAGAGGGAAAATCTTATCTTCATGATATCTCCCACCCATCATCTGATCATTGTGAAGAAATAAAGAGTGGAATTTCTTATTTTAAATCTCCCCCTCTCTATGATTCATCAGACCATGAGGATCCTTTTCCTTTTGACGATGGAATTTATTATCATGGTTTTCATGATCTATTAATCGAATCATGTAGTCATGACTCCGTGTTTTCTATTGTCGATTTTTCCAAGCCACTAGTTTTGGATGATCCACCTTCTAATGTATTGGAACTATTGTAAGTTGTCGAGGCACTTTATCCTACACAGATGGTTATTTCAGGTTCTTACAGTCTTGATGCTAGTCCCAATTATGATGAGGATAGTACTTCATCTCGCAGGAATCTTCATCAGATGATTGCACAATTTGAAGATCAATATTTTTCACAGCCTCCATCTATTTTGCATGATACTATTGCCCAATCATTGAAGGATTCATAATTGGAAATCTCCTTAGCGAAACACAAATTTAACTTTTTTTGTGTTCAAACACCACCAGGAATCTGCAGAATGTTTCATGTATGCTTTCTTAATGTATTTTTCTACCCACATTATCAGTCTTCGAATGTTGCAGCGTGTCATTACTTATCTTTCTTATTTGGTGTTAATTTTTTAATGTCTCTCTTGTTTTTTATAACCTCTCTCGCTCAGGTCAGGAAACACTTGGATGGTTACACTAGAAGTTTCATTTTACATGAGCTTGGCCTATTCTTGGCTAGCTTAGGAATAGGGGTGGTTTTGTTTATTTTTGTTATGTTTCATTTCGCTTTCTTTCTACTCTACCCCTTTCTTTCTTTTCTGTTGCAAATATCTTCTGCATGAGATTGTGTTTCGTTTCAAACCAAACATGGTGAATTTCAAGAGGAAATTGTGCTACCGCCAATTCTTGGTTATCTATTTATTACCTCTTTGTGTGGGCCTCGCACCTTTTCATCGATGATACCCTAATGGAAAATACATTCTTTCTCAGAGAGAAATGTAGTGGAATCACGATGCTCAAACCTATAACTAGTACCACCTACTCTAATAGGTTTTAATGATTGGCTTCTTTTTCCTTGTCAACTAATTCACATAGAGTAAGGAGGGGAGGAAACTTTAACAAGTGAATTTTATTTCAGAGGTGTATAAATATCCTTCTCTGAAAGGAAAACCTCCTCTTCTCTCAATAAGTCGAGATCCCTCTTCTGCCCCATAAAATCAATAAGTGTCTAGGCACAGTTATTTTAATAAAATGAAAAAAATAAATAAAGGGTGACACAAGATAAAGACTTCCTATGTAGGGAGGTGAAGCAAGCAACTATGACGGGGTACTATCCAGGATCACTAGAAGTAGAGCAATCTTTTTGTACCTAATGTAACTCCATTGGGGTATTGTCCAAGCCTTATGGCAGCAAAGCAACACCAGAGATGAAAACCAAGACTTTGAAAATCCTTTTTCACTTGTGTATCTATATACTCCCCATCCCTAATCGAAACAACTAAGTTTGACTTGTCTTTGTTAAGTGTGCCATTAATGATGAGAATGGTAGGGACTATATATCTAAATCGATCTAAGTAAAGAAGCTATGGTGACCAGTTAAATGAAAAAAAAATCCTAAGGAGTTAGACATTTTTTGCATGATTTCAGGCCCATACATAGAGTTGAAGTTCTATTAGTGTGTTGCCAATTTTTGTAACTACTACAACCACCCTCCAAAATTTTCCCATGCTTAGATTTTGGAGCCTCCCTTCTACCCATAAGAGCTCATCATTCACTATTTTCAAGTATTCATGTTGTCTTAAATACATATCTTTCATGTAGTTCTTGTGATTTCTTGTTTTTATCCCGACTGGAACCTTTTAAAACACAATCCATCTCTTTCCTTGAATTTATAACTTTGTCATTATTCCATTCAAAATTTAAGCAATATTGGAAGGCATGACAACCTTGAGGATCTGGATTGTGAAATCTAGAGAGGCAGGCCAACCTTTAGCTCAGAAGATGTGAAATACTAAGGGGAATCCAAGCCTTGATCTCAAAAATTGCGCAAAGCAATCCTTCCCCTCATAAACTATGCAATTATGTGAGGCAAGGAATTGCTCGAGCCCTTGAGCCTAGGTATTGCGCAATCTCCTTTTCCAGTGTGAAAAAATAATTTCTCGAAAAAGCAGAGTTGGCGTCCCTTAAAAATAGGGTTTCCCAATTGATGGTTGGTTTAGTCCACTTAGATGTTAATTATGAATTTAAGAAAGGTGGCGATTTTTCCTTGATTTTAGGCATGTGCATCAAAAACCATAACCCACCTAAATCTATATAACAGAAACCCCTAGAGTTCATTTGCACACATGATCTTGGAACTCTAGCTTTTCCAAGGAGATCAAGGAACTTTCAGTTGAGTTTGCGACACTTTTCCAGGTGAGTTTTTCATGTGTTGCTTTTTGTCGTTTCGCTTCTATAAGTATTTTTTTCTTGTTTCTATTCATAGTTTTTGGTGTTTTATATTATATTAGCTTGTAAAAGTGTCGATTTGGTCCATCGTTCACTTTTTACAAGTGTCACATCAGCTTCTTGTTTTTGTCCATTAGTGGTCATTGTTTAAGCGACTCCCTATGCATGCTTTTGCTTATTGATCTTCTGCACTTTATTTTCACTTATCTAACTTTCCTGAGTCATATCTACACTCTTACTTGCAGTATCACTCATATTTTCCACTTTCCCATCCTCTTCCCGAGCATATGTACCCTTTACTTGGCTAGCAGTTTCCTTGATGAAATGTGCATTTCACAACTCCAAGGCTCAAGCCTCATGCTTGGTCTTTGAGCTTGCGTAATGCACAATCCCCAGCTTTCCCAACTGCACATTGCATAGTTTCAGGGCTCAATCCTCATCCTTGGCCACTGAGACTGTGCAATACACAGTCTCTCCCTTATTCTTCATAGGATGCAACTGCACAATGTGCAGTCTCTCCCTCAATCTGTTGAGGTTGAGACTGCGTATTTCATAGTCTCAAGCCTCTCCCTTGACTGTTGAGACTACGCAATGTGTAGTTCATGAGGCCAGTCTCTTGCCTCAATCCAAGAATTACACATTTTTCCCTCTCAGTCTTATGGTTGTTGCTTTGATCTTTCTTTGCGAGCCATCTTTCTTGAGCTAATTGATGTTTTCCATGAGTGCATTTTTCTCCTATAGGTACAACAATTTTTGCGCACTTATCTTGATCAGTTACTATCACTATGGATCCCAAGAGATATGTCTCAAAGGACAATACAAAGAGCAGCACTAAGGAGGCAGTTGAGAGTACTCTAGTGAATTTTCCAATTTTCTCAAACACTCAGTTGTTTATAGAGAAAGAATCAAACATTAAACAAAAAAAAGTGAACGAGGTGTTCTCAGCAAAAAATTTCAAAGAATATTTTGAAGAATGACGAGTGTACATCACTGTTCAAAGGTCAGGATTACACAAGATTGAATGCACATACCCAATTTTTCCATGTGTAAACATTGTCAGCTGGATATTGTTCCATATGGATAACTAGGCCATGACTCTCAACAATGCCAGTGAACAAAGGCTTGGAAATTTTATGGCACATGATTTTCTGAGTATGTATCATTTTTCATTGCCATAGTCTTACATGGATTCCCACTTCTATGCAGTCACAAACGACTTGAGCACAAAGGATATTGTCAAAAGTAGGGTGAAAGAGCCTTCGAAATTCCTCCAAACACCCATCAACACTTGCAATACCAAATATATCAGGAAGGATTATCAATACTTGGTAGCCTTATGTTTTTTGATCTATGGCAAAACTAGTATTGAGACCTTTCCAAAAGGTTGGGAATTCTTGCTTAATGAGGATGTGAATGAAGGAAAACCATTCAACTGGTCATATTTTTTGGTCAAAAATTGAGGACCCATGCAAATAAATCTAAAAACCCTCCCAAGGGTAATCAATCCAAGTTCTACATGTATTTTTACTTGCTGGATGAAATCTGTGCTTAGAAATATTTTCCTTGCATGAGTTTTACCTGGTCACCAAGAGAACCTGTCGTGCACATTTACTAGAAGTTTCTTTCAAAGTGCAGTTGCAAAAGGAGTAATTGAAAAGTTGATTGATCACTTCCTCATTCCATTTTACAGGTTAATAGTTCATGAAGATCCATCTTGCATGTCTTGTGGGGAAATGGAAGCACTGTCAGAGTTAGCATATTGGTTTGCCTCACCGAATGGAATTTTCCTCAGAGTGTTTGGTGGTCAGAAGAATCTGCATATTATGTCAAGGTATGCCACCATTAATTTGGTCATGAAATAAGCTACTTATCATATTTCCACATGGTTATCAGGAGTTTTGCACAGGAAGAAGAAGGCACCTTGGCCCGTTCTTCCTTTGAAAATTGGATTGCACGAGATTAAGAATTTGAAGGTTGCAGACACTGACGGAAATGAGATAGATAAATTAGGAATTTAATCCATATCATCCTAGGAATGTTTTCAAATAACATTATGCGAGGAGTCATTTCCAATTTCCAAGCGGGACATTTTGCAGGCTCGAGGAGGAAGAGATGAAAAATTGTTACAATGCCTCCAAGTCTCGCGAACTAGTTAGCTTCAAAAGAACATTCGTTGCTCATTCATCCCTTGTTTCTGCATATCTTGCTGCTCCTTTTCTTGTTGTTCATTTATTTTCTCCTCTGCCATGTTGTTTCTCTTGCATACCTTGTTGATGCTCTTTACCTTTGTTTTTTCTCATGTATACCTTTGTTGATCCTGATCTGCTACTTTGACATTAATGATTATATTTCCAACAATATCCCCATTTGGCATTGTTGGAAACACATTATTCCTCCCAATTTCATTATGAGAAATGTATTCCTTCCTTTGATTACCTCCCCCTTTGACATCAATGGAAAGGGGGTTACAAATTTCTTGTAGCATGTAAAAGAGTCCTTAGTGTACCTGTCATCATTACATTAATGCTCTATAACCTACAATATCATTTTTTGCATAAAAAAATTTCACATTTTCATTGAATGAATTCCACTCTATATGGTTTGTTAGGGCTGCTCCAGATTGAATGAATGATGTTCCATATGAAATATAAACATTACTCAAAATTGGCTTCATAGTTTTTTACCAAGAGCATTGGAAAATATTGTTGTGAGAACACTCTGAAAGCAAGAATAAGTTTGAGAAAACACTTTGTAAGGAAAGCATGGTATGCATGAGAAATGCATTATATCAAGCACTACAATGAACATATGTATGCTAAATTTACCCCTATCATATGTAATACACACCAAGATGATAACATAATGTATTGAGTGGAACCTCATTAATTTGGATGCGTGCACTTAGAATAAATTATCCATCACCAACATATAATAGTTAATAAAATATAAGAAGGTTAAAAAAATCACATAATGGTGTTCATATATATGCTCAATTATGTGAACAAATACTTTGACAAACATGGCTCAGCAAAGTTCAAATATTTTCATGTTTGTTGTAACAGTTATAGATTCATCAATCACAACATAACTCTGATATGTTCTCTAATAACATCTTTGGATGACTGCAGTAAAGAAGTCATATGTTGAACGAAATTTAATCCATCCAAGGGAAATAATATTGGACATATGGACATATAAATAGAAGAGTTTCTCCTTTATATCCTTTGAATGCACTCTTTCATCCCGAATATTGTTGGATATTCTTTAGTTAGGTGTTTAATATTGACGTAATAGCCATTGTGGCATATTGATATAATAGTGAACTTTGTTGGCATTGGAATGGTTGTATAATCAACCATATTCCGATGCAAGTATCATAATTATAACATATCACAATGGTTTGAAAGCAATAGAGGTAGTAGCACTTGAATACTATATAGCTTTACGCTCAATAAAATAGAGCTTGGAACATCAATATAAATATTCCTTGAACACAACATAGAACTAGGAACAACACACAATACAATATAGCACTTTGAATGCAATATAATATAACTCCATGCCATCCTATTGAAGAAAATATAGTTCCATGCCATACTTTTGAACGTAATATAGTGCCATGCCATAATATGATGGAATACATATGGCATAATATCCTTCATGGTTATAGAGCTTTCTTATTTGGGTCGATGTGAAGCAATATCTCTACGAGCAGCATGTTCTTGCCTCTATCACTCTCTCTATGCATATCATGCACTTTAGCCCACCCTCGTTCTCAACATTGACTCCTCCACTCCTTGTTCCCAGCTAGAATTCTCTAGATGACTATGCAGATTCACATGTGTATGGAAATTCACCAAAAAATTCAATGTAAGAAATATACTTCTGTGGTTGCTTATTGCCACTAGGATCTACAAGCTGTTATTGACCAGGCGCAGGTCAAAAAAAAAACAAATGTTGAACCTTCAACAGTTTTCCTACCCCAATTGTTAACTTCATCCCTCTGCTATCTTTTAAAACACCACTTGGAATATTTGAAGTGGTTTCATGCAGGAACTTATATTTATACCTATAAAAAACATAGTGATCACACTCGAATTCAATGAAAAGATCAGATTAGACTATCAAATCGAACGTGACATTCAAAGTGCCTCTGTCGACGTAGATATTTTCTCTAAAAACTATGTGCAATCGATTTGGTGCCTAGATGAGCTCGTGCTCATGTTGCAGTCTGAGGAAACCAATCTTCCGATATTCTACGGCGATGCCAAGTCATCAAATCTTTAGTGGGTGGAGTGAAACCCTACATGACCGTATACGTAAGATCTGCATGAGCTCGAGTAGAAGACAATATTTGACATTGAAACCAAACAAGCCATGTTACCAGTAAGACACTGTAAAGGAATGGAGGCGAGCTCTTTCGAAGATTTCAAAGGAATTTCTACGCTATAAATTATATTACAATTAGAACTGTGTTATACATTAGATTTCGAAGGCATAGTAGCACTTGAATAATATATAGCTTTATGCTCAATAAAATAGAGCTTGCGACATTAATATAAATATTCCTTGAACACAACATAGAACTAGGAACAACGCACAATAAAATATAGCACTTTGAATGCAATATAATATAACTCCATGCCGTCTTATTAAATAAAATATAGTTCCATGCCATACTTTTGAATGTAATATAGCGCCATGCCATATTATGATGGAATACATATGGCATGATATCCTTCATGGTTATAGAGCTTTCTTATTTGGGTCGATGTGAAGCAATATCTCTACGAGCAGTAAGTTCTTGCCTCTATCCCTCTCTCTATGTGTATCATCCACTCTAGCCAACCCTCGTTCTCAACATTGACTCCTCCACTCCTTCTTGTTCCCAGCTAGAATTCTCTGGATGACTACACAGATTCACATGTGTATGGAAATTCACCAAAAAATTCAATGTAAGAAATATACTTCTGTGGTTGCTTATTACCACTAGGATCTACAAGCTGTTATTGACTAGGCGCAGGTCGAACAAAATCCAAATGTTGAACCTTCAACATTTTTCCTACCCCAATTGTTAACTTGATCCCTCTGCTATCTTTTAAAACAGCACTTGGAATATTTCCAGTGGTTGCATGGAGGAACTTATATTTATACCTATAAAAAACATAGTGATCACACTAGAATGCAATGAAAAGATCAGATTATATTATCAAATTGAACGTGACATTTGAAGTGCCTCCGTCAATGTAGCGATTTTCTCTAAAAACTATGTGCAATCAATATGGTGTCTATATGAGCTCGTGCTCATGTTGCGGTCCGAGGAAACTATTCTTCCGGCCTTCTATGGTGGTGTCAAGTCATCAGATCTTCAGTGGGTGGAGGGAAACCCCACATGAGCGCACTACTACATAAAGGGGGGTTTTAAGACAATATTTAAGACAATTTTTAGATAAATTGTCTTAATTTGAGACAAAAGAAAACTTGTGTATTGTCTTAAATATTGTCTTTAAGCGGGTGTCTCAAATTAAATCGTCTTAAAATTAAATTGTCTTAAAATATTGTCTTTATAAAGACAATATATAACACAATAATTTTTGTCTCTCCAAAGACAATTTCATTTTTGTCTCTCCTAAGACAATAGTTGCACTACAACACAAAGGGGGGTTTTAAGACAATTTTTGGGTAAATTGTCTTAAGTTGAGACAATTTCATTTTTGTCTCTCCAAAGACAATAGTTGGAATTAAAGACATATTGTCTTTATGGAGACAATGTCTTTAATCCTATCTATTGTCTTTCTAGAGACAATATAAAACAATGACTCCAGAAAATTATCTCACCATTAAAATAAATCAATATAAAAATATTTAATTAAAAAAATCAACAATATCATTGAATAATTCATGTTAGGGTGCAGTGGAATCGAACCACCAACCTCCTGCATGGCAGGTGCTCTTCCAATGAGCTAGCACCCTTTAAAGACTTATGTGAGGAGTTATGATAGTCCTTGAAATTGTATAATAAGCATTGATTTTTAAAAAATGTTCAACACATAGTTAGAGCAAAACAAAAACAAAGCATTCTCAGAAGTGAAAAACACTGACAGCAAGCCCAAATAATCTCAATACAAAACCACAAGTATAGACACAAAAGGAAATGAAGCCAACCAAATTCCAATGAATTATAATAAAGGTGATTGGGATTATATGACAAACCCAAGTCAAATGTTCCAAGACAAGCTTGTGATCAGATGATTCTTCTAGAAATTGTGTTTTCTCTACAACAGTTGCCAGCTGATCATGTGTCATACCAGTTGACTCCTTTCCTCTTTTCCGCATAACTGAATAAGATGGTTATCTAACAATTGTAGAGTAATGTTTGAATCCTCATGAATGTCACGAACTGATCACAATGAAAATCAACTTTTCATAAAATGAAAACAAGTCTAGATTCATAACTTCATAAATTTCTCTATTTCCATGAGTATTTGATTGTAATACCACAAGTAGGATCAAAATGTTATAAGTTCTGCACATCAACCAGAGAAATTCTCTCTCTGGGTGCTGCAAGTTTCATCTGTCAACAGGATGCTAGAATTAATGATGAACATATCCCAGACTTGATGTAAACAGAGATTGTAGATATGTTTAGTTGTTCTGTAGACAAATGACAAAACCAGGTATGATAAAGCAAAGGGAAATGATAATAAAATGTTTAGTTTTCTTCCATTATCTATACCTTAAACTGCCGAGGAAGTCAATTACAACATTATACCCTGAGTGACACAAAAGATCAAACAAATTGATTGATGCTTATAACCAACATTGTGAGATTATACCAGCTAGACACACTTTTAAAATATGTTGTTTGAATAAAAAAATGTTGTTCAAACTTCAAATAAAAAACTAGCAGATGATTGCTTCACAAAGATTAAAGGTTGTTCTGTGGGAGTCACAATCTGGAGGTGGACAGAGCCTCATGAATCAAATCTTTTCTTAAGATTTTTCCTGTGGGGGACTTGGGAATTGAATTGACAAATGCTACTCAACGTATCCTCTTGTATGGCGAAACCTGCACACAAAAGATATTTTCGCTTGGAAATTAGAAGATCTCCAACAAAAGAAACCAAAGTTTTATGTTGAGAGCAGGCAAGTTCACAAACTAAATATCTCAGTGTTTCATTTACCTGATTTGCAACAAAATCTTTTACATCTTCTTCGGAGAGATTGCTGTCAGACTTCCTCACAATAAATGCCACTGGTATTTCACCTGCCAAATATAGCA